>CAOLHI010001531.1:0-366165 GCA_948474755.1 Ctenosaura bakeri
TCTGATCATCTCTGTTCATTGGTAAGTCCAATTTTATTACTTGAAATGGTAACCACCAGGGTATATCATGTGTTGTAAGCTATTAAGAGGAAGGCAATGGCACAACACTTCTGGCTATTTCTTGCTTAAGAAAACCCTATGAAATTTAAGGGCTAACCATAAGTCAACAAGCAACTTGAAGGTGACATACTTTACTTTTGGCTGATCTGATTTCAAAGTTTGGCTGTAAAAGGTTCATCTAAGGTTCTATGTGTTTTAGGTCAATGCTTCTCAACCCTGTCTGATGAAGTAGATAGGCATCATCATCATCATTATTTAGTGTGTCTGGAAATGGTACCATATTTGTCCCCTATTATGACTGCATTTGCATAGTTTACTTGTTAACTTAGCACAAATGGGCCAGCACATACTAATACAGCACATACTTATTTGTTTAGGAGGCATCCATATTTTTTCATGATATACACAACCAGAGGCTTTGCTATAATCTACAAAGCACAGATTGATTTTTTTTTTCCTGACATTCTTGGGTGTACTAAGTTTTCAACATGATCCCTAGTGCCTCTTCTTTTCTTGAATCCAGTTTGGGCATCTGACATTTCTTGCTCCATATATGGTAAAAGTATTTGTTGCAGACTCTTGATCATGACTTTGCTTGCATGGTAGATAAATGCAATGCTCCTGTGGTTATGCAGGTGTTCCCCTTCTTGGGGACCAAAATGTATATTGAGAGTTTCCAATCTGTGGGCCATTGTATTGTTTTCCATATTTGTTGACAGATTTTAGTTAGAACTAGAGAACACTTTATCTCTGTAGCTTGAAATATTTCACATCTGTTCCTGGTGATTTATTTCTCCCAACTGCTCTGAGTGCAGCTTCTAATTGGAGGTTCATCTTCATATGACTCTTCCTTGAATGTGTCATCCTTTCATCTGATTGCAAGTTATGGAAACCACAAGTTGGCTGGTTTTATAATATGGAAAGATTCTGTTTCCAGCTACCCATGGAGAATATCTTTTTAAAGATGTAAAAGTTCATTCTGCCCTGAGGCCTAAGACCTGGCCACTTTTAACAGCATTTGACTTTTCACAGCTATAAATGGTCTCAATGATCATAAAACTGTTCAACCTTTTTAAAATGCAACCATTGCATTTGACTCACTGACCTCCTGTGACAACAAAATCTGCAGGTATTCTGAAATCATACAAAAAGGATCTTGGATCACATTTCTAAATTTTTTATTAACTAGAAAGTCAACATTTCTGTTATTTTTTTTCTTTCTTCTAATTATTTTGTGAGTTTTTATTTTCATGGAAAGATGAAAGCTGTACAGCCTGCAGCTATCATATTTACTGATAAACACATCCCACTGTGTTCAGTGTGGTTTGTTTTAAAGTAAAAGTGCATGGAACTGAAGCTGTAGAACAAATAAAAAATGCACTAGGAACAAGTATATTGAAAATGCCATTTCACAAGCTGTTTCACTTTCATTAATAGAATCTAATTAGTTTCTGATACTAAGTACTTTGAAGATTTTGATCTAGCATTCAGATAACTAGTGAAATAAATTGCAACATACAGAAATATGCCTAGATGACACATAGATTATAATTCCCAACAGATATATATGTGTACTAATCCCACGGCTTCAATAGTACTTCAGTGTTCATAAATATATGGGATTATGATCACCTATCATTCAAGAAGCAAAAACAGAGCACTAATATTCATGTGCTACTTGCCATTACATGACTATTGCTGATATTCAACATCCTTTTACTGCCAATTGGATGCTAAGCAAATATAGGGCAATGGCAAAAGCAGAGGAAAAAATAATTTGATAAATATTATCAAGGACGGGCTTTTGCAACATAAAGTGATGGCACACGGCACTTTAACTGCCCAGTACAGGGATTTAAAGAAAATAGGTAGCTTTCTCCAATATGAAAAGGTTGACAAATGCATTTTCAAATGTTCCTAAAAAGTATTCCTCCTAAATAAGGTATGCTACATCTCTGTCTCTTTCTCTCTCTCTCTCCTTATCATGGTTGGTGAGACCTCTGCAATGCTCTGTGATAGTTCAGAAAGCTAACTGCAAAAAGATAAGGACAGATGTGCAACACAATAGGACACTAATTGTTACAGGGCAAGAGTTATCTGAAGCCTTGATGTATAAGTAGACTGCTATCTAAATAAATTCTCATGAAATGTTTTGGGCTGGATTACATCATCCCTTAACCAAAATGCAAATATGTTATGTTGCTGGATTATATTAGACTGCATGATGTGTGAAGAACCTGATTTCACTCCAATGTGCTGATATTAGTCTGCCCTTCCTGGACAGTGTGTGAGGCAAACAGAATTTGTGTTCTGGACTTTTTACATTAAAAAAAATCTGCAGCCATTTGTCAAATACAATTTTAAATTTAAAACTAAAATAGAATAATGTCTGAAATTTAAACTGAATTTTATCTAGCAAATCAAAGATTTAGCTAACCATCATATGGTTTTCATTAGGAACACATAACAGGTAAACTACTTAAGCACTTTTTAGTACATGGAGGTGAAGGAATGCTTTCAAGTTATACATATGATATAAATATGGTCAAATATGTGCATATTTTAAGGGGGGAAAGACTGTACAAGAAAAGAGCTGGATATTATCCAGCTAAAGAAACAAATAAGCAAAACAAATCCAGTGGAAACAGGTATGGACCAGACACAGAGACAGGAAAATGAGGATGTCTGAAGGTGCAATCTCTAATTATACTTTCTCAGCAACATGCTGATTTTGTGTGTATGCTTTCTTCTCCTTTTTTTTTTTTTAAAAAAAACATAATTTTATTTGAGTATTGTTCCAACACAAAAGAACAATTGATTAACCAACATTCCTGTTAGGATCCAGTTCTAACCAGAACTGGAACTCAGACTCTCATTGGAGGAAGAAAAAGAAAAGAAAACTTCTCTTCACTCTCAACAGACCTCTGCAATGCTAGTTCCAACAGGAATCTATCGGATCTAGGCTTTATCTATGCCAGGAGCATAGATATTTTTGGGGACAGTTCTTATGCTCTCCAGGGCCACATCTTAATGAACAGTGAGACAAGAAGAAGATGCAGGATTGCAACGGAGGAAAAGGGCATGTGAAATCATACATAAGCACCTGCCCAATCAAGCTATGGTGAAGAACCAAGAAGAGGAGTGGATTCTCCAGTCCTGTACAATGCCTCAGTTTGAGCTGAAAACTGCTGAAGCAAAAGCTTTTTTAGAAGTTCAAGCTTCAGTGTAAAACACTTCTCAAGTGGGAAAGTGGGCAAGGATAACTACTAGTTAATGAATATTATATGTCTTAGTGGCTCTAGAAATCATCTTCCATAGACCTCTGTCTACAAAGGAGAATGACTAAGAACCAAACTACATGTTGAATTACTTTTTCTTTTAGAAAAGTGAGCCTAAAATAGTTATTCTTATTTTAAAGAGAAAAAAAAAGTTCTCACATGTGCTCCAAAATTGGATTAGGTCCCCATGTCAGCATCTTCAGGAGCAAATAGCAAGAGGGAGAAAGACAGAAATAATGAACAATTATTCAGTGGTTGGACAATTATTCAACATTCAGTGGGATATGAATGGTACATTCAGTGAGATACTACATATACCTCTAGATACATAAATGTGTGTGTATGTGCATGTGTGTGCACATGTGCCTTTTGAGTCACCTGTTGATTTATAGCAACTCCATGAATTTCATAAGGTTTTCTTAGGCCATTTCCACATGGCACCACAGTCCCACAATGGGGATGCAATGGCAGCAGTCTGCAAGTCATGTTTTCTCACAATGTCATCGCAGTACTACTGCCAACCTGTCCCCACCTGTTGCGATCACAGGATATTCGCTTAACAGAAGCGAATTACGCACTCATAATCATGCAACACTCCCATCAGCCCTGCCCATGCAGAAGAGGTGGAAGCACAATCACGTGCTTCCTTCCCAGCACAGCATGGGACAGTGGTTAGCTGTACTGCAGAAGGCAGGCGCTTGTTGCTTACACTCCCTTCTATACACACTATGCTGAGATCCCAATGGGACATCAGCAGGAGCTGGTCAGGTTCAGAAATGGCCTTAGGCAAGGAATACCTAGAGGTGGTTTTGCCAGTTCCTTAATTTGAAATATAGCCTACACTGTGTAGTATTCATTAGTGGTTTTCTCATCCAAGTACTAACCAGGGCTTACCCTACTTAGCTTCCAAGATACAAGTATATCTAGAGTCTTTCTTCTCTATATTAGGTAGCCTTGAACATACTTTTAAAAAATCATGTATTGTGTTTCCAGAACGCCTAATTAAAAATAATGGTTTGAATTCCACTAGCATTATCCTGTTCCAACCTGCTGATTAACTGAATAATTGACTGAGTAACTGAGATGATACCCATGGAAGAACTAGTTGGTGCATCCTCAATAGGGACTTCGGAAAATACAGTTTCTAACTATTTGCTAACAAATCTGCTAGCCCTTTAATAGGCTCATGACATAAATTTATTTTCAGACTCTATAAAGTGCAGGCCTAGTATAAGTATTTCGTTTCAGACCAAGAACAGTAGCTTTCAGTCTACCCTTTTATATGTTCTTTCAATCATTTCTGTAGCCCACTAAACTTTCCAAGAGAAACATTTTCTCTCTCTCTCTCTCTCTCTCACACACACACACACAGTCTTGAATCTCTCGATCTCTATCTCTGTATGTGATGAATATATATATATATGAAATTAAAATAACAGGTCATAGATGAATCCTCTCATCCATTTTTTATTCCATCTTTATGATTTTACGATCACTCCTAAGCATCAAAGTTAAAGTCATCATCTCAACTGGCAAAATTTTGAATGACCCTAAAACTTTATAAAATTGTTTTTCTTTATGAAATTTTCTATCATTAGAGGTCATTTTCTCCATGAGCTAATTACTAAAAAACAAAAAAATAAAAATTCTCTTCTGGCCACAAGAACTTATGTCTCCCATATATAGCAAATTTGCAATGCAAGTCTTTCTTATGGGACTTTAGCCCACCCTTTAATGTCACTGGGATCCTATTGGACTTGAGACTGACTGTCACAATTTAAAGTTGTACTCTCTCTCTCTCTCCCCCCCCTCTCTGTCAAGACACATGAGAACAATGACCATTACTCCTTTTTGGTCCACATGGGAACTAATGACATGACAAGGCACAGCCTTTCGGATATCACAAGAGGCTTTGCATAGAAAACTAAAGGATCTTGATGCACAATTGATTTGAGGGTGTTCCTGCATGGCAGGGGGTTGGACTGGATGGCCTGTGTGGTCTCTTCCAACTCTGAATTTCTATGATTTCTATGATTCTATGATTTTGTCTCTCAGTTGAAGAACATGTCACAGGAAGAGAGAGAAGAATATTACTGGAATTGAACAACTCACTCCACAGATGGGGCCACTGGGAAGGACTTGGCTTCTAAGACCATGGTCTGCAGTTTCATGAAGACAGACTTCCGGCAAGTGATGGATTTCACCTCACAGCAGTTGTCAGGAATATTTTACTAAGAGTCTCAGAAATCTGAACAGGAGGGCTTTAAATTAAAATACGTGGGGAAGGAGACAGTATTCTTGAGGGCAGGAGTTCATCAGGTGCTGGAGATAATAGCCCAAATGTTATAGGGAGAACTGGCCAAATAGTGCAAGAACCCAGCAGTGGTGGAATCCATAGGTGAGAGTGACCATATACTCCTGGAAAGGAGAGCCAAGCATCTTCAACATGCATTCTAGAGTTTAGGAAAGCTGATTTTGGTAAACTCAGAGAAATATTGGGTATGATTGCATTGACAAGAATACTGAAAGATAAGGGTGCTCATGATGGATAGGAGTTTCTTAGAAGTGAGATATCAAAGGCACAGTTTCAAACTATTCCAATGAGGAGTTAAAATGGGAGGTGTTTAAAGAAACTGTGATGGATGTCTAACCTTCAACAGAGTTAAGGTTTAAAAGGGACATGTACAAGATATGGAATCACCATAGAGGGATTCAACCAAATGGCCATCAAGAGTAGGAAGAAAGTGAAAAAAGATAAACTGCTGAATGAACTCAGGCTTGCTAGAGTAGTTAAAAACAATAAAAAGTGCTTTTTTGTTATGCTTGTAGCAAGAGGAAGAACAAGGGAATAGTTGGGCCGCTGCATAGAGAAGATGACAAAATATTAACAGGGGACAGAGAAAAGGCAGAACTACTCAATACCTTTTTACTGCAGTCTTCTCCCAAAAGGAAAACAGTTCTTGACCTGAGGAAAATGGAGCAGATGATTCAGTAGTGAAAATGTAGCACAGATTAGGTAAAGAGGTAGTACAGGAATACCTGGCTACTCTAAATGAATTCAAGTCTCCAGGACCAGATGAACTACATTTAAGGATATTAAAAGAACCAGCAGAAATAATCTAAAATCTACTGACAATAATCTTTCAGAATTCCTGCATTTCAATGTTTTAAGCTCTCTTTGGTCCTGCATTGGTACAACATCAAGATATAAAAGAAAAGTGTAAATGGAAAGGGAACAAGGGAAGATGTAACTCCCTTCTTGCAATAGTTTGACTGCCTATCAGCTGGTTTCCTGACCTAAATCAAAGTGCTAGTTGTGACCTATAAAAAAACTTAGATGGCTGGGCTCCATATCTATGTAAGCCTGACCAAGTTTTAAAATATCATGGGAAGGTTGTGAACCCATAAGAAGGTTATTTTTGTGCCTGCTCCTATACTGTGGAACTCACTTCCAGAGGAAGCTAGGCTGCCTTGCTTTCATCTCTCTTTTTTGAAGCAGTCAAAACCATTTTATTTAGACTTACTGTAGCCAGCAGGTGGTTGTTGCAGAAAAGTCTTTAAACGGCGGGGGGGGACCTTTTTACTCTAATGTGTGTGTGTGTGTGTGTGTAACATGATAAGGAAAAGCAGCCAGGTAATGGTGTTAATTACTTTATTTAAGCAGCAGTAATCAAAATGCTACATACAAATCTCCACATCTATTCAGAGTCCAGGAATTTGGCAACTTCTGTTGCACACATGCAGACTATCCCTCTTTATATAGGAAGCTTAACTCAGCTTTTAGTTGCACATTATGTCACTCCCTGAGCCATGGATTTTTGCAAATGGTCAAACACACCAAATAGTGGCCTTATCAAATAACCATCACTATTTTCTACCCTAACCTTTCCTTCCCAACTCCTACGAGATCTCTAAACCACCATGGAGTAACTACAGAGTGCCCATTGCCTGCATTCGACACTGTAAAAATTTCCAGAATCAATGGTTGAACATTGTACTTGGTTGCTAATGTCAGTCTCAAAATCTCTTCAGTACGAACTGTAAGCATCTCTCTCAGGTAAACACATCACCAACAAAAGCATCTATAGCTCTCCTAATGCCTGTCAAGGGATTTCTTTTTTACCCATTATTTAGAACTTGATTTTTTTTTCCTATTAGTTCTCAAAAAAAGTGATTGAAGAAACATGGCTTGTAGAATTAATAATTGCACTTTGGTATTTCTCAAGAACATCCTAGAGGAAGTATATCCCAGAAAACTAGTTGTTAGGGAACATGAGCAGAATGTTATTGCCTTCCTTAACATCTTTGCAGAACCTTCCATTGGGATCTGTTTGTTCACTGTGGGAAGAAAATGATAGATAGGCTGTTGGTTTGATCCAGCATAGATCTTGTGTTCTTAAGCAAACATGCTATTTTTGTTATATGACAATGGAAACCAATGCTGTATGTCAAATCACTAGGGGTGGGAAAAGTGCAGCCTGTGAGCTGTATGTATACTATGGGAGGCATTTTTGTGGTCCACAAATCCTCCTAGAGCCCCCAGAAATCACTAGATTCCCCTCAAATTTTGAAAAAAAAATCTTTTTCATCTATAAACCTGCCAAAAAACATGAAAAATATTTTTAAACTCCTTACATTGCCGTTCCTTGTCCCCACTAGCTCCCAAACCTTACACACACACACACACACACACCCCAAAAAATCTCAATGGAACAATATTTCAGATAACTCTCGGAACAGGAAACAATTTCATATTACTGGAGCAGGTCAAAAATGATCATGTAGGCCATAAGGAGCAATGGGGAAATAGGCTCTGCCCTTCTAGGCTTATCTGTCCCTGGAACAGACCAAAGGGTCACAAAAGCAGTGTGATTCCCTCCAGATATTCTGAGTCAGAGGACCGTCAGTTCCAGGTAGTATAGCTATTGGTCAGGAAGAAAAGAAGCGTCATTCACAAACATCTGAAGGTATTTAGGTTAACAGAAAATAAAGTAGTAGTAAAATAATACCTAGCTACTCTAAAAAACTTCTGGTCTCCAGAACCAATTGAACTGCATCTAAGACAACTAAATTTACTTGCAGATATGATCTCAGAGCCACTCTATATTGCCTCTGAGAATTCTTGAAGAAAAGGAGAAGTCTCAGGAGACTAGAGGAGAGTGAATGTTGTTCCCATGTTCAAAAGAGGGCCCAAGGAACTGTTATCCCAAAATGTGGGTGACTCAGGGGTCCATCCTCAATGTCTGTGCCTCCATGAAATAGTGGGGAATATTTGCTCAAAGGGAAGGCCTTCAAGAGGGGGGTAACCTATCAGGATCATTTACACCTGTGTAACTCACGGATACCAGCCAGGGATTCAAAGTATGTTTGTTTGACTGGAGGAAATTGACAATCACATGCATACAAGACCCAAGCAGTATTGCAATCACAGAAGGCTAACTGAAGGAAAGAGAGGAAGAAGTTAGGACAGTAGTGGGTGATATTCACCTATCCGGTGAGAAGAGTCAAAGCAATGTGTCCCAGACTAAGGCTATTTCTGCAGCGCTATTGCAGTGCTGTTACAGTGCTATTATTCTACTTTCAACATTCTGTGGAATTCTGGGGTTTGTAGTTTACTGAGGCCAAAAAGCGCCTCTCCTTAAACTGCAAACCTCAGAATTCCATAGAATGTTGAAAGTAGTATAATAGCACTATAACGGTGTACTGTGGAAATGACCTAAGAGTCTGGAGGTTGTACCAAAATGGGAATTGGAGCAGTAGAATAACAGTATATGTCCAGAGTACTACGAGCTATCTGGTTCAGAGCCAGAGTTTACATACTCTTTTTCCACCCTGAAGGGGAAAAATGTTAATGGCTCTCTGGCACAGTAGATGATGGAGTGTGGAACGAGCTAATGGCCTTAGTATTAGGTGACCAAAGACTGTCGGAAATCATGATAGCTCCTTAATGGTGGGACAGGTGAAGAGATGAAAGGAGAATTTCAGTGCATGCACGGAGAGGGTTGAAGACAATCAGTCATTCTGTGGAAGCATTTCTGGTGATATTATATCTAAAGGTGAAGTTGTTGAGGAACACTTGAAAGTCCACTGTCACTGGACCTTTTTTTGACTATGACCTAGTAATGCCTTGAGGTCCCAATCTGACCTAATTTTGCAATACACATATGCAGACAGTTCTTCCTTGCCAGCATGCTCCCCAGCCATATAATTTATATTTCATGCCAATTAATATTTGCCAATTAAACAATGTATGGCCTGGTAATACAAATACCAATTAGTCAGTTTGAAGTCAATACTAGGAAAGTTTTAGAGCAGATCATCAAACAGTCACTCTGCACCCATTTAGGAAGAAATGCTGTGATCATTAAGAGCCAGCATGGGTTTCTGAAAAATAAGTCAAACCAAACTTACCTTTTTAATATATAGTGTTAAAAGCTTGGTAGATCAGGAGTATGCTGTGGATGTAATAGCATTTGATTTCAATAAGGTTCTTGACAAGTTCCCCCGTGATACTCTTGCAGACAAGCTGAAAAACAGTAGACTAGACAGTATTACTCTTAGGTGGGTTTGCTATTGATTGGCAGACTGAACCCAGAGAATGCTCACCAATGATTTTTCTTTATTATTGAGGAAGTGGCTACTGGGATGCCTCAAGAATCAGTCCTGGGCCTGGAGTTGTTTAATTAGGATAATGACTTGGTGGTATTTAACTAGGATAGTGGAATAGAAGACATGCTTATAAAATTTTCAGGTGATACCAAATTAAAAGGAGCAGCTAATACCTCCAAAGTACTTTAATAAATTCAAGAACTGGACAGAACTCTCAAACTAAATTTCAACAAGGATAAACATAAGATACTACATCTAGGCAGGAAAAATGAAGTACACCTGACTCTAGATGTGACTAGAAACTGGATTTCAATCCAGTATGTTTTACCAATAAATAGCACTATTTTATTTTATATACTAATATTTAGACTTTTGATAAATGAACTGTATAGTTGAATGCAAGCCCCAAACTCTCCAGCCATTCTTATTCTTCTGGCCAGTAGCATTTCTACAATTGCAAGATTGTTGAATGTTCTTTATGACAAGATGGAGGAAAGCAGCTGACCAGATATGGTATCTCTCTCCACTGCTGGACAGGACAAGTATGCCTGCTAATTCAAAAACAACAAACAGAAAACTGGATTTGAAAAGCTCTCTACTTCATTCTCTCTCTATTTCTCTTTGTCTCTGGCCCTTTCTGCACATAACCAGATCCCGGCAGCATCCCATGGGGATCCCGGTAGAGCCTTTCCTGGGAGGGGAGTGTGACAGGAGAGCTCCCCTTCACACAAGCTGCCTGCAGAAATGGAAGAGGCATGATGGTCATGCCTCTTCCTTCCACAACACAGCTAGACACTGTCCCAGGCTGCACTGGGGAGAAAGCATGGCCACCATGCTTTCTGACCCTCCACAACTCAGGTAGATGTGGGAGGATGGTGAGAAGGCTGCGCAACTACTGATGATTGTGAAGCTCATCAATGATTTGCAACACAATCATGCTGCCTGGGTATGGGACAACAAAAGGAAATGAATGAATGACATCATGCGTAAGTGTCTCCAGGCCCCATCCTTCTCCCATACCAAATGCAGGATGATGATGTCTTGTGGAAAGAGCCTCTGTCTCTTGTGAAAAAGAGTTGTGAAAAAAATTCTCTGTCTCACTTTGCTTTAATTTCCTCATAAAACATATTCTTTAGCTATGTTTCTTTTAATTGTTGTAAATTTTTTTGCGTCTTGAACTAGAGAAAAGGTGAGATATGAACAAATGTAATTGCTAGCGTCCTGGATGTTCTTTATATATGCATAAGCACCATACTTATAGTGGTACACAATGAACTCTGGCTCTACCTCGCAACAATCTTCACTTATCAGGAAACAGCCACTACGATCAATGAGGGTCTCTTCCCCTCTTTCTTAGGAATCAAGTGGCTACTGTTTCCACACATAGGCCTTTTCCACATTTTGTTTTTAAAACAGGGCAGCACGTCCTCCAGTGAGGACGTTTGCACTTGGGAGCGAACTGGGTCCGGACTACTTTCTGTAGTTTCGGACTTCAGCCCGCTCCGGAACGACCAGAACTGGTGATTCGCCGTGCTATTGAAAGACCACTTAAGTCTTTCAATAGCCTGGCGCGCCCCAGTCCATCGCTGTGCTCCTGTGTAGATCTGTAGGCTCACACCAGTGCGAGGCTGCAGATCTTCCAGGGGCGGGCTTCCGGCTGGCAAGCTTCTCCGGTTCGTGGAGAGCCTCCACCAACCGGAAGCCTCCATTTTGTCCCTGGAGCAGTGTGTAGCGTGGGCACACACTGCTCCAGATCAGCGTGGATCTTCGGAGGGAGTGCGCCAGTCCGGTGAGTAACGAACTGCCCCGTTTTCTTCCCAAAGTGTGAAAAAGCCCATACAAACCCCTTGAGTAATCACCACTGTGACAAGCAGACACTGATTTTTGTCCAATTAGGCAGATTTTAGCTGTTCATTTTTTAAAAAAAGAAGTATGTATTTTCTTTATAGAACTTGAATGTACACAAATGCTTGGGGTAAGGTATACTTCCAGGAGGTGTAAAAATGCATCAAGACTATTGAGTCTCATAAATGTTCTTTTTGTTACTGCTTAACAATGGAGTTGTAAACATGTCCACTCAGAAATTAATCTTATTGAGTTCGCTGTGGCTAACTCCTAGACAGGTGGGTATAAGATTGTAGCCAATATAGAAATTTCTCCCTATTGTTCCTCGAGTAGAAGGATATTTTCTAATTTTAATCAAGAAAAAGAGTATAGTACTAGGTAGCAAGATCCATCGTGGTATAGTGATTTGAGCTTTAGACTACAGTCCTGGGAGTCCAGGGTTCTATTCTCTTCCTGGCCATGGAAACCCACTAAGTTATGCTGGGCAAGTCACATACTCTTAGACCCACAAAACTCCATGATAGGTTTGGCTTAAGGTTGCCATAAGTCAGAAATAACCTGAAAGCACACAGAAACATCAAGATCTGACGAGCAGTGCTAGAAACAAAACTAACCAAACAGTCTTATATTTTATTTTGTTAGACATTCAGGTTTGGATTCGGAGATGTGGTGTGTATGTGTAGGTGTGTTTAAACTGGAAGGACACTTCCACCCGTAGAAGCAGCCTTGAAAAATCTTCCGATTTCTCCAGTGTGCTGGAGTCTTCCATACACATAATTTACACACAATTTCAAAACATACCTTGGGAATATTTGGGGCACACCAAGCTCTCATACAGGGAGAAGCCCAAAAAAACAAAAAACAAAAAAAACAAAAAAAACCCACTGCGTGATTGGAATCATGCTCATTTATCTCTGGATCTATCAACCTTTTTTTCCCTTAATTATTTTCTGAAGTTTCCCTAAACAAAATCTGTGAGTCCATTTTTGCAAAGCTCAGTGTTATACTTTGAATACATCAACCATATTACCTGCAGTCCTCAAAGGAAATATTATTAACAGCATACACTTTATTAATTATAAAATCATGATGACCCAGAATGCTATTTCTTCCAAAGACAAGAAATAAAAATAATAAATCTCTGAATCAAAGTGCAGAAAAATATTTTTGTGCTCCTCAGAGAAAGAAACTTAAGCACAGGATTCCTAGCTTCATTTTGGTGAAAGATCACTATAGACTTAAAATGGGTACCATTTTCCTTTTTTCACATAGACAGAAACAGAGGGTAAATGGAGCAAAGAGACATGTCCACTTTACAAAGAGCAACATAGCTTCTGCAAGTTTGTAGCCTTTGTTTCTGACAACTTGTGCTACAACTCTCTCCTTCTCTCTTTTGTTCTCTCCTGGCCCTGTGTGTGTTAGTCTGTGTCTGTCTGCCCCCCTGCATTCTTATTCCAAATATTCCTAGGTACCCAATGAGGCTGATGAACAGACAACACTACATGCTTTTGTAAGTTCTGTGACACTATAAGCTGGTGTCAACTCAGTGCATGACATGTACTAATCTGACAGTGAACTAGTAAAAGTAGTAATGACCCGAAGCATTCATTCCACTATCAAGGCATCCATTAATATGACTGCAGAGTTGTATCAATGTGCTATGCAAATATCACAAAGAAGTATTCAAATATTTATGCTATTTCTGACAGAATGAGTTCTTCCCCCCCCACTCTTTATTATAGTCACATTCATAATGGATTTAAGTATTTTTAAAAGGCTGGAATTTTGAGCTTTGTAATAACATCTTATTGATTTCAGTGAAACATAGTTTCATATAAATAACTACCCACATTCTTTTTAAGCATACACCTGAATTCCACGCTCTAGTCTAACATTTCTCTTCCCCTATTATATTTACAGAAGATTAATGTAGCATTTGTACTCTCAGCAGTTCTGCACTCTACAGCTACAGTTCCCATGGTTTGTAATTTGAAAGAATTCTTTTTCTTCTAACTGAAAATTTGTATTGCACCCCTTCAGTATGGCAGTTGAGGATGTAGGAATTCTTTAAGTGCATATATGTGTAGTGCAAAGGGTATTATTGTGAAAACAAGTTTCCCCCTTCCCTCATATATGCAATCTTTCTGATTCATTTCAGTAACACATCTTCATGTGCTTCCTTGAATGCATGTTGACACCTGTGCACATGAAGGTATTGATTGATTGATTGATTGATTGATTGATTTCATGTGCTGGCAATATTTCTTGTCTGTATTGGAACACTGTCTGGGATTCCCATCATGTGACAAAATTTTGCATGGGAGGACATTAAAAATGTGAATAAGAAGGTATTTTAAGAAGGTATTTAAGAAAAAGCAGAGCCAGATGCCTTCATTAAGCATGGTGGAGACCTACTGTGATTCCTTCTTTCTAGTGCCTCTCAAGTTCTAAGATGAGGTAAAACAAATATGCTCCGTTGAAGGGAACATAACAGCAGTGTCCTTGTTACTTGGATTGGTGAAAGAATCTAATGCAAAATCTTAGATGAAGGTATCAGATATCTGACTCTGGCCTTCTGTGGATAGCACTCTTTGTTGTCCAGTTTGTTTTAGCCATTTTTGGAATTCAATCTTTTAGCTAGATTTTGGAGTATGTCCATGACACTTGTGTTAAATCTCTAAAGGTAAGGCCCAATATTTTCCGTTATACCATGTTGGAATTAGGGTTGCTAGAAGGAAAACTGGAGATGGCTATTGCACCTTTAATAGTTGAGTAGATAAGGGAATTTCAGCAGGTATTTCTTCTCACACAGCTAGATAACAAACGCCATTTACTGAAATTCCTATTACCATTAACCATTAAATACATAGAAGTCTTTTCCAGTTTTCACTCTGGCAACACTATCTGGTATCCATTTTTCATTTATTACATGTTGTGTTGCTGGAACACTGCAGTTGCTCCCACAATGTTTCATTAATGTATGCTTTAAAACATTTCAATAACATTTGCTACACATTCATCAAAAATGTTTAACAAGCAGCTCTTATGTACAATAGCCAAGAAATAAAGCACAATGTATATGCATATGTTAGGGCATATAAATTAGACTTTAAAAAGCTGTTCAGTTATTTAAATATTTAATATTTAACTGTCTATTGCATAAATCACTTTATTTGTAATTAAGCTATCATGCATTTGAGGGAGGCCCACAGCAATTCAGATCTATCTTAACGAGTCCTGTCTGAGCCTTTGCACACTAAGCTAAACTATGACTGTGTCTTGTTTACATGAGAGACCATGTTCTTTCAGAGGGACTTTCAACTGAAGAAATTAAGTGGTTTTGGTCACTGGACACAGACAGCCTGCAATGGTTAAGAATCTGTTTTATATATGCTATGGGTAAACAGTCTGAAAAAAGATATTCAGAAAGAAAATCCAAATATGATAGGCCTAATGTCCTGAGAAACTGTAATGGCCTGCTGGAAGCACAAGACAATGTTAAGACAAGTGAGGCTGCCTAAGTATTCTGAAGGCACTAGATGCTGTCCAAACTCAGAATCTACGTAAGGTCAGAACACCTTAGTACTTGGTCGGGGGACTGTTGAGGAATACCGAGTGCTGTAAGTTATATTGAAGGGACAACAATGGCAAACACCTATGAAAACAAAGGTAAATGGAGAGTTTTGAGAAAACATGAGTGAACACTGTCATCGTTGAAGGCAAAAGGAAGTTGATATTTCTGGGGGTTTTTTGCTCTTTCTACTCTTTATTCTTTTGTATTACTTATTTCCCTTTCCTTTTTTACTGTCTTGATCATCTTGTTTTCTACATTATGTAAACTTTTGATTCATCATATTTATAATGGTTTTCAATAAAAAATGAATGAAAAAAAAAAAAGATGGGGTTATTATAAGTTTAAGCCAATGTGAAAGCAGATAATATCAACAACAGCAGCAGAAAGCATAGCTATCTCCCTCTGCCGCACACATTGTTTTCCATGCATTTCAATGGGAAATGTACGGGAGATGTCTCTTTCATATTAATTGAAAGTTGTAGTCCATCTTTAGTCTGCATAGAGCCAGCATGCCATCTTTTTGTTTCCTCGGAACCTCATGGGATAGAACATATGCTTGACATATAAAAGATCCCTGGATCAATCCCTGTCACCTCTAGGTATGTTTTGGAAAGAATCCTTTGCAAAGAAGGAATGTCTATATCTGTCTATAGTAAAGAAGAAATGTTGACATGCACTTCAACATT
Organism: Ctenosaura bakeri; assembly: GCA_948474755.1. Classification (NCBI taxonomy): domain Eukaryota; kingdom Metazoa; phylum Chordata; class Lepidosauria; order Squamata; family Iguanidae; genus Ctenosaura; species Ctenosaura bakeri. The sequence goes on from CAOLHI010001531.1 coordinate 16,053, forward strand.
TGAAAGCCTGCAGTCTTGTTCTTCTCTGCTGTTTACACCTACCTGGCAGACAGTCTCATTGAATTGAAAGAATCATAATTCTGAGTAAGAAGAACAATGAAAAACAGCTAATTTTGATAGCTGATGAAGATCCCAAGATCAGAAACATCTGATAACAGGACAGTTGTGCAATTCTAATAGGAAAAATGTGTAATAAATTTGTACAACACTTCAGGTAACACAAGTCTATCTCATCTGATATTCTTCCTCTTTTGAATATATGTGTGGAGAATTAAGACAAATGGCTGCTTTTTCCACTCTAGAAGAAGTCATCCAAAGAGGGGATATCATTCATTGGGCTATTTCTACAATGACCACCTCCATACCTAGATGCTGTTTTTAGTCAAGGTTCTTCTGTGGAATCACCTTCCAATTCACTTAGGTTTCAGTATGGATTTGATCCCGTTCCCATATTTGAGCCTAACTTAGAATTTTTGAGAAAGTTATCAGAATAGGCCTAGGAGCACCTCTTTCTTTCACCTTCTTCATTCTGCACCATGAAGTGGCAGGAGTGCTTTCATCTTATTTTATGGTGAATGTCGTTATTTAATTCAACATCACACTATATGATTGTTATAGATTTAGCTAACTGGACTTTTTATTCATTAGGTTGTTTCATCTCTCTGAATCTGGCTAGCTAGATTTTCGCTAGAGGTTAAGCCACACAGGATAGCACAAGATGGGTATGCAGATTTGGACTTCCTGGTGAACACTTTTGATGAAGCATTTGATGAAGCATTTGTCCAGCTGGGTGTCCTCAGAGTCATCTGGCAGGGGACTTTCTCTTTTGGCATGCCCTTGGGGCAACTGAAGTTCACGATGACAATAGGGAATCTTGCAGATTCGTACTGAAGTAGTTCATGATTACTAAGGTGTGTGTATATGTTTGTGTTGTGTCTTTAGCCATTTTTATAATAATAAAAATACTTTATATCCTATTTTGCTCTCAAGTCTCTCTGCAGCTGGAAGTACAAAAAAAATATGGGTTCTGACTTGTAATATTGGACATTTTCATGCTTGTCTTTTCTAGTGCTATTATTCCACTTTCAACATCCTACGGAATTTTAGGGTTTGCAGTTTAGGAAGGGGCATTTAGGATTCTCAGCCAGAGAGCCCTGTGGCCTCAGTAAACTAAAAATCCCAGAATTCTACAAGATGTTGAAAGTGAAATAATAGCACTAGAACACTATAGTGCAGAAATGGCCATAGTCTGCTATTGCATGTGGATTTATCTAATTGGTGAGTCCACTACTACTACTACTACTAGTAGTAGTTCTTCTCCCTCCTCCTCCTCCTCCTCTTCTTCTTTTTCTTCCTCCTCCTCTTTTGTATTTTTCTACACATACTGCCTGCACTTTAAATGAGCATGTTTTCAAATAGTGCCCTAGAAATCAGATCACATTAAAATTCAATTAATTGTTTTAAAGCATGGACGTTTTAATATCTTGAAAGATACAGTGCAAAACACATTAAATGAGAAAATAATAGGATGGGGGAAAAAACTTCTGCAAAAGCAGTAGGGGAATAGTAGGGTCTGATTTTCTTTTCCAATATAAGGAAGTGATTTGAAAGAGCATAGCTTGAGTTATTTATGCAGCAGTCCACATGAAATAAATTATCAACTGGAGAAGGTAATTTGCCTTGGGGTTTTGTTGCAGAGATTGCAGGACAACATTCCTTATTTATGATTTGACAATAATATTGCTTTGGGCTGATGATGAGCAGACATTTTACTATAATTATATTGCAGCTATTCTCCCTTTGCTTTCAAGCAAATTAGTTTAATATTATAATCCTCTGTGTGAGCACACATGATGTGTGTGTGTGTATGTGTGTGACAGAATGAGTTACAACATTTTAATTCTAAGAAATAAACATTTTATAGTGAACTGGTCAACCAAAATTCTGAGGTAGTATTTTGCATCATGTGGTAATCCTACCTCAACAACAGCCTCTCATTAAATATGGATTTTCAGCTGAACAAATTATAGGCAGATTTTGGATTTTGGAAAACAACATTTTCGTTTCTGAGCAACCCAATTTGGGGACCTCTGTTATTATCATATATTAAGATCCTGAGTCTAGACATAAAAATGCAATTGTCATATACCCTATAGTTCAAGTTAAAGAAGAAGTTCAATACTAGATCACAAGAGTTCTTCTCTTAGTAATTTTTTTTTTTTTTTTTGCTTGATTAACAGAACAAAAGAACAGGGAGTAGCTATGCACTGGAATCTCTGGACATTTCCTCACTACACTGAAACAGTGCTATTATAACACTTTCACCATTGTATGGAATCCTAGGGTTTACAGTTTATGGAGGAGTATTGAGAATTCTCAACCAGAGAGTTCTTGGGCCTCAGTAAACTACAAACCCCAGAATTCCACAGGATGTTGAAAATGGAATAAATGTTTTATTCTCTAATTTGTATATATTTGCCAATTTCGATGGATCTAAATACCATCTATGAAACATTTTGAATACGTAGTTGAAAGAAGCTGGTCTACATTGGAGTACATATGGTTATTGAGATCACGATAGGTTAGAAAAATAGAAGTTCTATTGAGAGGTGAGAGGAAGTTATATGAGAATTGTACAGATTATATGAAATACATGATATGTAAGCTTGTTTTTATATTGTAAATTTGATAATTCAAAGGTGCATTGTGAATTAATAGATGTTGTTTAATAAAAATATTTAAAAAAAATGGAATAAATGGAACAGTGCAGTGTGAAAATGCCCCATTTCCTGTGACATTTCCTTAGCCGTCCCCTGGCTTAGGAGATGGGACCAAAATGTGTACGGAGGGATTGTAGTAACTTCACTTTGTGTGAAGATAAGCAAAGAGATGGCTGTTGTTATTGTTGTTGCTGTTGTTTTGTGCCGTCAAGTCATTTCTGAATTGTGGTGACCCTAAGGTGAACCAATCACAGGGTTTTGGAAAAGGTACAAAACATAACATTTCTGTTATCAGAATCTTGTACAAAAGGACTGCGTAATCATATTATATCATATAGATAAGCACTACAATCAACTCTCCTATTCAACAGAGCAAGGGACTGGCCCAGGGCAAAATTTCTGGATATGTCATGAAAATACGGGGGGGGGGAAGTAAACTAATGCATTATAAACATATTACAATAAGCTAATTATTCTATTTTTACTGTCAAGAAGGAATGAACTTCTTTCTCAATTCTGAAAAATAATTTGGCTAGCCTACGGTTACATGTAGAGATTTCAGGGCTAAAATCTGAGACAAAGAGTGGGGCCTTTATATTTATATATGTATATATGTATATGTATGTATGAAAAAAGGGGGGAGGTGACATGCATTCTTCATTTAAACAGTATTTGACGCTCAAAATTATTTCCAGCTTCTTGATGATAATACTTGACAATTTCTTTCCTCGTTCTCCCCCACTTAATATTTTCTAACAACTCAAGAAGAAAAAAACAAACTTTATTCTACCAAAGGTTAACATATCTAGCATATTTTAATATTACATCCTTTTACATGTTACATTTAGGTGATAAGCAACACTGTGTTTTCTAATCTTATTACCAAAAGTTTCTTGCTGATTAATTACATAATATTAGCCTTCACTCATTAAAACTATAAGTCTTTTATGTGTTACATAACACCTCTAAATGCAAATATTTCTATACCATATCATATTGTAGAATCCTTTGCACAATTTGTTAGTAAGTCCAGTTTTCGACATCTTATATCTATAACCATTTTATGACCTAGTTGCAACCAGCACCACCCTGTTTTTGTCTGTTTCATTTTAAATTTTACTCTTTCTTTGCATTCATCCTATCCATGAATTTTACCCCCCTACTCTACTCAAATTCCCTTCCTTACCCTTTGTTAATATTTCTAATTTCTTTCCACTTGTTGTTTTAAAATATTTGTCTTGAGACATAGCACTTTTCTTTTTTTATCTTTCTTTTACCCCCTTCATTTGTGTAGGCTGATGTATTCATTAAATTAACTTGGTTTTGTGCAACTATCAAAGTAGGTTAATTACAGGTCAATGTCAGGAACAGGGCCTTGTAATGACACAGAAATGGTCCCTTGAGATGTCACCAAGGCTGAACAGACAAGGTTTGGTAGAAAGGCAGAAATTGCTTCTCAGTCTAGAGACTGTAGAAATGAGTATGGAGGAATCCAGATAAACTTATGAATTCAACCTAAGATGGCAACCTAGATTCAGGAACTGATTTATGGCAAACAGGCAATTGATAGGAGGACCACATCAACTGCGCTGCTTGGCAGCAATCTATACATGACACATGGATCATTTTTTCCAGGCTCTACACGTGGAAACCTCACCAACAGCCTACAAGAAGCATCTTTCCAACCCTCTAGAAGGCTCAGGAGTCACAACACAAAATCCAAATGGCACAATAAACCCAAATGCCACTGGCACTTTCCTGGCTTTTTTATGTGCAAGCTTTGTACAAGTAAAATACACAAAATAAGTATCTTCATACTAAGCCTAAACTGGGAATGCACAGAGATGGCATTTTAATTGTAATGCCACCTCATACATAATGTTCAACATTTCTCTTCCTTCAGGAACACTCATCCCAACATTTTTCTATGCTTGCAACCTATAATACCCAAAATCTATTATCCTCATTATAGTGAAGGATTTTGCTTCCTCCTGCCTGTTACTGTTGTTGAGCTATTTGCTAACAAGCAAATGTGTGGAGACTACTTGGGCAGCTAGTATACTAGGGGATTGTTTGTAGAAGTAAATGTGGTCTTAAATTAATTTTTAATACTTCTGAGATGACTGTGTAAAGAATGTTTAGAGCTTTTTTTCTTTTTAAAGTTTGATACTTGGTTAATGTTTTATGCATAGTTGTATCATGTATAATTTTGAAATTTTGAATGCATATTTGTTCAGATTGGTGTCATGGATTTGCAGTTATGGCCAAAGCAAACCATTAAACATACTTAGAATGATAATGCATTCAGATTCACAATGCCCACAGTGCCTGCAGTTGTTTGGCTACAGGTTGTATTTATTTTTAATTGTATAAAACATAGGCAATTAATGTGACAGCTTGTATTCCTATATATTTTCGTAAATTCAAGTTTTGCATTATTAACTAATCCAGAATATTTTCAGGGAGAATCCCAAGTAGCATATGGGTTGCTTGAAACATATATCTAATACACCAAATGTTATCCCAATAGTGTTTTGCATGTTGTGTGTCTAAATGACATGTTGCGTATGTGTAATGAATCTTTATACTTATAGGAGGGGAAACTTAAATCAAAAGTTTTATATCTGGCATTAGTACATGCGCTGTTGATGGTACTCATGCCATATGCTTTTAAGAATCTAGCTATTACACAGACACACGCATGCACACACACACGCACATATATATGAGAATGATTATGTACATCAAACGTCAGCTACTCAGTTTTCTAATTAGCCTTGCTTATAGTGTTAAAGGAGTCCATTTATTGGCAGGCAGGGAATAGGAAAAGCAGTTTTTTGAAAACTTTCTTCTGCTCATTTCAAAACAGTCCAAACCTGTTAGGCCTTGTAATACATTTCACTTCAGTTACCAGAAACTTTAATTTGCTAAGGGAAGCATTAGAGGACAAACCACTGGTAGAACAGCTGTCTTATACAAGGGACACATCACCTTCCATCTTTTGCAAACAATTCTCACAGAAGGAAAAATCTGTTTTTACAGCCCTGTGGCATTTACAGTCTGTTTCTTTGTGCCCAAGACAAAAAAGAGGAACGTTTTGAGGTTTCAGAGAAGACAAGGACACACTGAAGGACAGTCACCTGTGCATTTGATAGATAGCTCAGCTTCTAGATAAAAGGTCTTGGATTTGTTTACAGGGAAGTACTAAAAGTAGTGGGTGCTGCAGTTATCTAAGTCCTGTAATTTTGGAACTATTTCCTTTCATACTGATACATGTATGGTTGCATAAACTAAAAGCATTCTGGTTCACTTGGGTCTAGGATGAAAGGAAGGAAACTCAAATAAATTCATAGTCAGTTGCCATCTTCCACTGAACCAGAAAGGATATTCCAGGAGGACAGAAGATTAACTTGGAAATGGGAAGAAAGGAAGAATCTTGTACTATGATTCTGTTTTGAGATAGAATTTCTTAGTATGTCTATCCCACCTCATGCTTATTCAATTTTTTCAAAACTGTATACTGGAAAAAAAAGTAACTATATATGGACAGATGAGCCAGTGTGCTGTAGTGGTTTGTGTGTTGAACTACGGACTTTGGAGACCAGGCTTTAGTTCCCAGTTTGACCATGGAAACCCACTGGGTGACCTTAGGTGTGTCACACATTCTCACACTCCCATCCAAATCATAAGATCACAAGTGAGAGCCTGAACCCCAGTTTCAGCTTAAAGGTAGCCTCTTTCCCCACTCCTCAGGTCTCAGGACCTCAAGAGGAAGTTTCGGAACTCTACCCTACATCAAAAGGATGCCAAAGGTGTATGGTGGAGTCTTATATTCTTTCCTTGCTACCTGCCAACTGACAATCTATTTACCAACATCACCCAAAGCCAATTGTCAAAGTCCTGTAGATACCCTATGGAATCCTGCAGATATAGTATGAGGTAGGCAAAACAAAGTGAAACAAATATGATCTGGTAAAGAGGCGAAAATTCCTACCTGGCCCCAGAGCAACCAGCAAAGCTCAAACTGAACTGAGGGTGGCAGAGTGGTGCTGCAACAATCCAAAGGGTGCATGTGAAGGGGTGAGCAAGCCATAAATAAACTCCAGCTCTGCCCCTTTCACATGCAGTGTTCAGGCACTGTGTGCCAGCCACAAAGCTCTCTGGTATCTCCCATGGAGGCCATCAAATTACTACCCTCCCTGCAGTATCATTTGCCACAGAAGTCCAGGTACACGTTTGTACTTTGTAACTACTCCTAAGTAATACTTGAAGGAAGATGCCTTCATGTTCAAGATGCCCTTTTGCTAATATAAGATGGCTTGCTCAGTACATAAAGTTTTCCTTAAGAGGTATCTTTTCCACTCTTTCTTCATGTGCTTTGCTCAGTGTGTGAGTGCAGGTGTGTTTAGGGTTTCTATCTCCCACAGGATGGAAAGGCAAAGTCTCTGCAGAGTTAGAGATGGAGAAAATGCAACTTTAAATCTTTAATAACTTCCCACTAAATTACTGAGTTGCATGGACTAAATTAGTGGGGGTTGGGTGGCTAACTAGTAATTGGAGTTTCTACTCAGAAGCAGGAAGTGGAACTGGAGACCATTACAACAGGGCCTCAATGTTTAAAACTAAAAGTTCCATTTATGTGATTAAAAGTTAAAATATTGAAATATGCCATTATTGCTTCTGTTCTTTTTAATTATTGTATTGTTTACATTGGTGCTGGCAATTATAAACATATTGAATGTTTATATATGAAAAAAAATCTTTCTTTTTTCAGTAAAAAAGTATTCTATATTGAGATATGTTTAAAAACTTCAGTGACCCAAAATGCTTCCACCAAGCTGTTGATTGATGCCAGTCATAGGTAACACAGAACTTCATGGTTACAGCAGCTTTACTAGATATCAGCATGTGTAGAAACTGAAATATGAAGTAAAAAGTGCAGGCAGTTGTCTGTCAAACTGGTCTGCAAGAAACAAGTCCATTTTTGTCTTTCAGGTGGGAGGAAAGAGTGAGTGATTAGAGCAGGCAGTAAAGTGCAAGAAGGAAGGGAGGGCACACTGTGAGGATACAAAGTGAGGTGAAGGAAAGAGTATCAGAGAAGCGTAATGGAGGAAGGACAAAGGAGAGACAGGAGAGTGAGATGTGCAGTGGCAAAGTGCAAGGAGGAAGAGAGGTAGGCATAAGATGATTCCAGGTGTGAGAAAGAGAATGTGACATCACAAAATGAGGAAGAAAGTGTGGGAGTTTGAGATGTAAAGAACAAGAAAGAGGGAACTGTAGAGGTATGAAGTGAGTCCAAGGACATAAAACAATGATGAAGGGATAAGTTAAGAGCACAGTGAAGGAGACAATGCAGCAGCAGCAAAGTTAGGCACCAGTTCAATACATTACTCTAGTGCTTTAATTCCTGAGACAGTCACTTCATGATGCTACTCTGAGGAAAGAAGAAGCTGGGAAAAGGCAAGAGGAAAGTGGAGACAGAAACTTGTTAAGAGATACTGGATGGGAATCCTCAGAGTCTTGGAAAAGGGATCCAAGAAATGATAAAGATAAAATATTTTTGAATGGACCATATGTGTTTGTCTTGGGAGCATGTTACAGGCATTTCAATAGGATGTTGCAAGTGGAATAATAGGGGTATAACAGTTTAGTGCAGAAAGGCCCTAAGTCTCAAAAAACAGAAATTGAAATTCCAGCAGACTAAAAGGAAAGACGTATACTGAAGCTGAAGCTTTTTGATCCAAGTTTTTTCCAGTGTTTTTTTTTCTCACTCGAATCAACACCACTCTGGTTTTCTTAACACCTCAGTTGACCTGAGCTGTTCATGTACCACAGTAGGAAATATTTGTAAAACAACTGCATTCCTCACCATTTAGACGTTTTAAAGTTACAACCAACATGTATAGTTCTCTCTCAGTCTTTTGAGACAGTAACATGCTTCTCTGATCACAAGTGCAAAGTCCTGTAAGGCTTAGCTTAATAGTCAGTTACGGTATTTCATTGTATTTCTTGAGCTTGTAAGATGTTTACACAGTTCAACAACTTGTCTACTTCCTTCTTTTCTCTTCTTTTTCTCTCTTTTTAAAATGGGCCGAGATACCGTATTGTCAGATGTAACTATGATGACAGAAAACCCACAAAAACTTGCCTTGCCAATCTGAAAACACTCCAACAGAAGGATTATTGAGTTGTTGCAGATAAAAGAACTGGGAAATGATGTTCACTGCACAGGGTACATAAAGAAATGGCAGCTGGAAAGGTCCCTCAGGTCCTCTAACAATTGCTTCTCTTAATGCACCCTATACCCATGACAGTACTACCACCAAGATCATTTCCCAGCACCATGATCAGCATTGGTAATCTTTCGGGGCCCTGCCAGACTGGCAAGATACGTTTTTGAGGTTGTGTGTGGTCATTAATAACCATAAACATGGACCTTCAGCAGTTACAAGCTTGCATACTGGATTTACAATATCATAATTACAAAACAGGATACCAGCCAAAATGAAATGTACCAACTGCATGCTGCCCATCTTCAGAATGTTATCGACTTCAATCATATATCTGGATAAATGAAGACAATATTCTCTTCATGGTTTTTTACAAAAACCTGGTCAGAGACAACAATAACAAAACAACAACAATAACAATCACTATCCCAGATTCTGTTGCTCCCATCTTAGCAGAATTCAAAGGAAAGGTATCTACCAATATACTACATTCAGCTTTTTAATCATGGTGTGTCAGGTGGCATTTATTCACTTACTGTTTGATATTATAGAAGCAAACTCCAGAAGACACTAACAAATAAAGCATTGATAAATGTAGGTTCGTTCACGGTTCACTTTCACTAGTCACAGTAACACAGGGCAAATTGAACATGGATGATGCTTGGAGAAATTGATGGCACCCAACTCACTGTTCTTGTAATGATTCTATGGGTCTATGTTTGTTTATTTATTTGATCCTTCTCCATATTTTTTCAACTGTAGTCCACTGCAGGTCATTGAGTGTGGCCATATTTGGTAGCTTTGCAATATTTGATAATATGCTTGAAAAGAATTTTCACACTTTCATTTCATGAACCAAATGCAAATACAATTGATGACACAAACTACCAAAATGAAAATATTTGTGTTTGTGTCCAAGTCAGTGGAGGAGTGAAGATAACATATTAAAAGTGAGCCAAGGTAAAGTGGCATATGATGAATCCCATTACCAATGGTTCAAGCAAAAAAGTCTGGACTGGAGCATAAAAAAAAATAAGCAAGAGTGAGGAGAATGTATCCAATAAATTCAGAGTGAGAAGACTTTTGCTTCTAGCAACAATTTGCTATTCCTCCCTTCCTCCCTCCCTGATTGATCTTAACATTGTAGGCTTCTAAAGATCCTGCTGGGGAGTCCTTGATTTCTGTTGAACACAACATTGCACAGGAAGAAATTCTGACAGACTCTGTCGCTATGGCTTATTGAGTTGTCCTTTTCCTGCTGCACCTCTGAGCTGTCATGTAAAAAAGCAGAAGGTCCTATCTGAGGCTCAGTTGACTGTCAGGTTGTCTCCTGGAATCTCCACCTTCTGTCTTTGCAGGGTAAGGCCTCTTCTTCATCTGATGAGAAGTTTCAAGGGGTGGCATTCACATTGTGAGCACAAAAAAATTCACAGGGCTCTGTATTCATCTTCAGGTGAACATGGTTAGAGAGGGATTGTGGCAGCTCAACCATATCAGGATTCTCTGTCATGGGTGCTTTCTTACTTCCTTCAGTTAAGCATAATTAGAGAACCTTTGCAAACCTTTGCACATTTGGGAATCTGCTGGGTGTGTGGCAGGCAGGCTTGTTCAGGGCAGTGTTACCCTGTTCTCTGAGGGTCCTGGGAGGGGCACCCAAATAACCAAAACACAATAACACAACTTTGGGGAAAATTAGCTGGAGCACTCACTAAAGCTAGCGAGAGGCAGGGTAACTTAGCAGGATCTTGCAACCCAGCATCTACGGGGTCAGGTCAGTCAAGCAGTCAGATGGTTTAAAATGGCAAAAACAATGTTTTATTAAACACAGACAAACATTAAAGACAGCACAGTCACACGGCTAACTAAAGAATTGGAAATAGGGATTTTCGGGGGAAATGGGTGATACAACACCTGTCTCGTAGTCCTGGAGAGATATGAAGATTGGGTTCATGGATATGGAGTCTCAGTATGTGGGACTGAGGGGAAGGCTCACCAGGCACAGTGGCAGCAAGGCAGTCTGGAACTCAGGAGCGACCCCAGGTTGAGTGGGTTTAGTTACAGGAACTGAGGGGATGGCTCGCCAAGCAGAGTGGTGGCAAGGCTGGATGGAACTCAGGAACGATCCAAGGAAGGTCTCGGAATCGGGGGCTTATATAGGGTGAATTGTGACTGCAGGCCATACCTTACTCGGTGAGAACAATGCAAGTTTGGAGCCAGACAAAGCTTGGGAAAGGTCAGAGATTAGCATGATGGGCTTAGCGCCGATTTAACAATAGTGTAGCCAGTATGCAAATGCGGAGCACTTAGTATGGCTTTGTGCGGTTACCTGCTCGGGGCAGGGGTGCCTTTGTTAGTATCGCACATAAGCAAAAGGCTGTTTGCTGGAGAGATTCCTGAAGTGACGAGCCATCTTTGTTCGGCCTGCCTAGGTGGGGAATGGAATGTCCAGCAATTATCGGCCGCACCTGTTTACGTGCTTGTCCGGAGGCCTCACAAACACGTGGAGTGGGGTGGCAGAGGAAAGCCGAATGGTTTGATATCAAAAATGATATCAAGTGCTATCTCCGGGTAGGCCTGGGCTGCAGTAACAATCCCCCCCCCCGAAAATGGACGATGTTGGGACAATATCAGACATTTTCCAATTAAACATTTAAAACCAAATTTAGCGCCGATTGGAGGTTTACAGATTCCGGGGTCGTATCACTCCTATGAGGAAAGGCTTTTGCAACATTCCTATCTAGTAAGAAGCATTCCTTATCTAATAAAATCCTAAACCTAACCACATTCACACAGACAAACATAAATTTGGCAGTGGCAACAGCAATCAATAACAGCAATGGCAATGAAAGGCAATATAGCAATGCAAAATGAAATCAATGAAATACTGTAAATCCAATGCAGGGTCTGGTAATGGAAGTAATCCAAGAAGCAATTTGTTCTGTGTGGATACTGGAATGAGAGTTCATAGTCCAGGGGAGGTGAGGTGCAAGCAAAAGTCTCCGCAACCCCCCCCCCGGAGCAGGAAAAGTCCGGTAGCTGGAGCAAATAACAACAACAGCAAAATGTGCAAGTTCATAGTCAAGCTAGCCAGGGAGCACTAGCTCTTTGCAGGATGTGGCTTGCAAAGTGACAAATAGAGTAGTCCAAGCGGTAGAAAGCTTTACAGTCCAGGATAGTGGCAAAACAGTTCCTAAAGTCCGTTGGAGAGCGACTGGATCGCCTCATCTGGGGTCCCCAGTTGCAGCAACGGGATCAGGTTGTTGTCCCAGGCTTGGCTCCTCGACTGGAACAGTGAAGTCTCGGCACTCACCCCCCACACACACGGTGCCTGGGGGTGGTGGACGAGTCCAGGGGTAGTCTCGGCTCTCTGGAACCGTTGACCTATAGCTCATGGAAGGAAGACTGACATGGTTGATAGCCAATGCAATTAGCAAATGCAAATAAATGGCAAGGAGCCTACTGGGAGTTGGGTTCGAATTCTGAAATGCAGGTCACCATGACCGAAAGGGTTGTGAACTGGCGAGGATATAAATAGCAACTGAGTTGAAGACTGTATTGGCCGGAGGAAGGCCGTTGGTCATGGTAGCGAGACTGCTGGTTCGGGCTCTGCATTAATCCAGTGGTCTAACAGGGCCAATGTTACCCTCCCAGAGCTGCAAGATGGCCTCCGCAATATAGTGCCATTTGCACTCTGGTCCACATAACATGGACCTGCACGCCCGCACCCTCCCCCCTTCAAGACCGAAGCCAAAGCTCCAGGCCTGATGATGTCACTCCGAGGGCCTGGGGCGGCATAGACCGGTGGCTCAATGCTGAGCCCAAACACGCAATCCCACTATCTCACAGATATAAGCTGGACTCCGAGGGAAGACCTAAAGATCGGCTGCCCTCGGACAGGCTTTTTGAAGCCAACTGGAACAATCAAAACAAAACACTACACTAACATTAAACTATTTACAAACATTGCAATATACACCTCAGAGCATTCAGTAGAATGCCGGCTTGAAGCTGGAAAATCTGTTTTTTAACCCACAGTGTGAGGCCAAGCAAGCATACGGCGAGTATGACTTGAAATGTGACCAGTATTATCAAAGGGTGCAATGCGTAATGGGTGACTGCTTGTCCTGTGGATGACCAGTTAAAGATGTCCCACCAGGAGTGTTTGGCGAATTTCTCCAATTCCTCTAAAGCTTTGACAATCACCTTGGCTGTATGATTAACTGACAAGGCAATCTGATGGAGGGAGTGTGACACCTCCTTTACTCTGTCTGCTAGCCTGCTGAGATTTCTGAGCCATGTGGACACGGGGATCTCGTCTTCTAGGTGAAATCTGGTTAACTCAGATTCAGTAGGCATGTAGCCTTGTTCCAGTATATATTCACATATCTCTCATCTAAGATATAAGTCTTTACCAAAACAGTCCTGCACGTGTTGATTACAAAAGCATTGGTTGCTGGTGGTGCGGTTGAGCCTTACAGTGGCACCACTGGGCAGTATGGTCACATTTGCAAAGGGGATTCGTAAGCAAAAGCACTCGCTATTAATTTGAGACATGACTGTATAGTTGACAGGTACTAAAACTTATTCTGAGGTGTTGCCATGACTAAAACTGTCCATATTTTGGAAGCACTGCGCCCAATATTGGTGAAATATGCAGCCTGATAAGTCATAAGAATGTTTACCATTGGACCAATGGTACATCTGTTGTGGCAATAAGGTGGCGTTGGCGGCTATTAAGGGTCGTCCTAGGTGGGACAACGGGTGCAAAATTACAGGATCCAGAATCCGTTCATGCATGACGTCTACTGTAAGGGTTAAGCCCTTCCAGGTAGAGTACCAAATTTTTGCCAGAGCGGCAGGGTGTTCCAAAGATTCCGGGTAGCACTCTCTCAACAGGCTCAAGATTTCAGGGTGCATTAGTCCCATGAGACTGGCCTGGATCACCTGTGCCGCAAAGGTGATCACGTTTCTCTGCAGTTGCGTGCATTGTATGGCAACAGACAGATCATGAGTCATGCTCTTTAAGACACGACCGAGGTTGGATACTACATCGTACTCGATGCCAACCCACTGTGGTAGCAATTGACTAATTAAGTCCATGCCCTTCGCTAGGTTAATTAAACCAGCAGCGAAGGAAACTCCAATTTCTTTGGTTTTGGTGCCAATCATGCCTAAATTGTTCGCCAATACCTCGATATCTATAGCATTTACGATTGCACCACCAGTTCCAATTCCTCCTAATACAGTCCCTAAGACATCTCGCTTAGGGCGAGTGTGTGGGTGGGAGAACAACAACCATCATTTTTCCCAGTGTTCCCACTGTGTCCAAGCCAATTTCAAATAAGGCTGGCAAATCAAGAGGACTCTTGAAACATTGACTACAGTGAAATTTAACACCATTGTTGTCACGAGGGGTTGAACATTCGAGTAAACAACCATTTCTATGTCTTTGTGAATTATCAAGCTACCCACATACATGGCAGGGTGTCTCTCAGAAGGAGAAGGAAGGGTGGGAGCAGATGTGTCTGGGCACCACATTGTCCCACAGGAGAACTTGCAGCCTGTCGGGGTTCGGGTTATGTTTCGGCGTGAGAACAGGAAGGTTTTCCACTCTCAGGCAGGGAGGCAGTTTTCATAGGTGAAACTGATTTCGAATAAAGAAGCATTGTGGTGAGTGCTCCGGACCATTCTGACGGTCATAGGAGCAGAGGTCATGGCCATTTCTGTATAAAGTTTGGCATCGTGGCCTGCGACTGCCAGCCTCAAGTCTGAGCTAAGCCTATTTCCAGGTCGTACCTGAATCTGGGTAAATAACTCAAAGGGGTACTGTTTTTGAAACCACGGCAACAGTTGTGATTTGCGCAGCAGGTTTTCTGCTTCCGGTTACGGATTCCAATAGCAAACTGTCTGCAGGTTATAATACCAATATATTGGTATTGGTGAGGTGAGTGGTAAATTCTGGCGAAGCTCCGAGGGTACTTTCCACTAATGCATACAACACCGCAATCCAAGTGAATGGTCCCATTCCTTCTCCCTGTAGGGAACACAGATGCGGGAAGTCAGTTACTATAACTTCTAACAATCTAAGGGGGCTATTTACAAAAGGGGGGACAAGAGGGGAGCTGGAGCAGCCACCTCTTCAAGGGGGCTGCCATCCCATGAAGGGAAGCAAAGCCCGTCCATTGCTGGGCCGTTCTACTGAAAGGGCTTCCTCATCTGGAGGTTTCCCTTTCCAATCTTTACTGTGGGTCTCCGGGACTACCGGCAGGAGTGGCAGTGCCTGCTCCTGGTTTGGGACCCATGCTCTCAAATTCACAGAGGCCGGTCTTGGACCCATGTGACTCCAGGAAAACTGCTTCACCCGGTATGATGGTGACCAAAATGGAACTGTAAACCATCTTGGCCCACTTTACGATCACCAGAGCCACAATCAGGGTGCCACCAGGGCCCTTAAGGACAATGTGACACCAGAACGCCTGTATAGAGGGGTGGGCGGTAGCCACAGTCACCTCTGCATACAGGCATATTGGTTGCTCAATCGTTAACGGGACAGGGGTTGGAGCTCTAATGGTGGCACAGCGATGCACGGCCGAAATTTCCTCTGGTCCCTGGTCTAACTTCCATAGAAATCCATTTGTGTAGTCAATTGTGAGTCTGTTTCCCCGAAGGAAGCTGATACCCAAAAGGCCATCGTCCTCGCCTCGGTTTTTGCAAGCCCAAAGCTGAAAACGGAATATCTCTATGGACATCCTGATGTCCTTCCAAGCTCGGGCAAGGTGACCCCACCCTCCATATACAGAAAGCTGGACACGTTCGGGCGTGGGTTCACCATGCTTAACCAATTTAGGGTGCAGCACGGGCAGTGCTGCACCAGAATCTACAAGAAAGGTGGAAGGAGTTTTTCCCCCCTCGGTGCCTATGCCTGCCTTCACCCAGAACCTTCCCCACTTGTCTGGCTGCAACTTGGCCACAACATTGCGGGGAAGCTTCCTAGACCGAGGGCACCCCTAATCCTGCAAGTCTAAAGTCGGGTAGTATCCAGCCGCAGGTGGGCCATTCGTCATGGCCTGGACCGACTGTTTACCACCCGCAGAAAGCTGCTTATCCAGAGCTTCCAAAAGTTCCAACGTGGGCTGTTTGTCGAACTGGCTCATGTCCAGTCTGAACCTGCATAGCATGCCCCAGATCCTAACTCTGTCTGAGGAGTACATCTAGGCCTTGGGATTGTACCCACCAGAATTCTCCCGGGGAGAGCCAGATTCAGAGGTCTGTTTGGGGGCAGTGGGCTGCTGTGGGGGGGTTCTCTGCCTTGCCAGGCTGGCTGTGGGGGTCTCTCCCTTGCCACTGCCTGTCCTGTTGAGGAGCTGGGTGCAAGTTCCAATTCCCACGCGGAACGGAATTTGGCGCTGTCTTCCTGTGTTGGGAATATAGTTGGAGTATGTCGCCTCCGATATGGGTTCCCAGTTCCCTGTATCTCTCCTGTGGGCCTTAATGGGGGGTCAGAGGGAGCCAGCCTCCTGTAGCAGGTCAGCGACCCAACGGAGGTTGTTCCCAAAGTCCTCCCAAGATGTCATGGCTGGATCCACCAGCCCTAGGGCCATCTTCGTTTCGTGGTTCAAGCCTCCGTATAACAGAGTATTGAACTCCACGGTGTCGAAATTGTACCCACGGGTGGTCAGGGGAACCTTCTCGGCCAGAATGGAGAGCAGCTGCTTCCATGCCATGTAAGCCTCAGGGTTCTCACAAGGACCCTTTTGCTCCATGATGTACAGCACGCTTGCACTCTGTCTGGGCCAAAGGATCTTCACTACATCTCTCATCCAGTCGTGGGCCTCGAGCCTTACCAGGCCTCGAGCTGCCGCGGCCAACTCAAGAGTAGGGAGCTCAGATGGGGACATGCAGAGCCAGGCCAACTGGGTCAGGTCCTGACAATTGACTGTTGAGTGAGAATGTATCACCGCATTCAACCACATGATTCCTGTGGACCGAGTTAGGGGACCCAGTTGGTCTGCGATGGCCTTAGCCTCAGTGGCACGCCGGGGGACTCTAGTCTCTGTGACCTGCATCTCCTGCGTTTCTGCTCTTTCAGAACTGCCTTCACCTGTGGGGACGGTCCTGCGAGTCATAGACCGTGCCTCTACTGGGTCATTCCAGTCTGGATTAATAGGAGGGGAGGCCAGAGCGTACTCCGGCAAGGGGTCCCCGGAAAAGTCCTGGGCGAGTGTTGGGAGCAGCTCCGGGCACACAGCCCAAATCAGGGCCTTGCGTGTTTGGAGCTGGCTTTCAAGTGCATCAATCTGCTTATGACAAGCTGCGTGGCTAACAGCCTCCTGCTGTTCCTTAACTTGCCCAACCATGAACTTGGCTGCTGCTCGGGCATGGTCCAGCTCAGCCTCTAAGGCATGGGCTTTCTCCTCCCAAGTTTGGGCCACTAACGTGAGATCACTGAGCTTTTGTGTGGAGGCCTGCACGACAGATGCAAAAGTTACCTTGTCTGCCCGCAACGCCTCAATCTCGACATGAAGCCGGGCATTCTCCTTTTCCATCTCTGCTAGCTTCCCCTGAGTCTCTACTAGGGCAGCACTAGCGTCTCTGGCTGCAAGCCAAAGTCCCCAAGTGGCCAACATATCCTTCGATGGCCCGAATGGGTTATTTGATTTATGCACCAGGGCGCACGCATCACAGAGTGAGGTAAAGGGATTGGCCGACTGGAAGACTGAGTCCATTCAGGGGCATTTCCCCTTACTCAACACCCACCTTTCTGACCTTCCTTGGACCTCCTCCTCGCACATGAGCTCCTTAACAGTGACTGGGCTCTCCTTAGCCATTTCGCACTAAACTTACTAACAAAAACATGGGATCAGGAACCGGAGTGACGGGTAGGATCACCTAGACCCCTGGGGGGACTTCAGGAGATGAACACTATGGAACTCTTCTAGGAAAGAGGGACGGGAACCTATCTTCAGCCTTCCCAAACAAAGTCACTCTGGTACACCCAAGCCCTGTTTTACACCTCGACAGCACTGGAGACGAGAGGACGAGGAAATGGTTGGCGGACGGAAAGGTCACCTAGACCCAGGAAACCCTCAGGAGTATTCCGCCTGCCTGAAGGGGGGGGTGACAATAGCTAAGGAACTTACTATGCCGCGTGGCCAAGCAGTGGGGGGAAAGGGATAGGAACCTAAAGCAAACCGTCCCTAACAGTTTTTCAGGTGAGGGGGCCCTTCCTGCACCTCAGGACAAACCTCTTCAAACCCTAAACCAGGTCAGGGTTCCACCCGCACCTATTGCTAGCAAAGTTGGGACGCACCCGAGAACTGAGAAGCCGAGACGCACCCGTGCCTTCACTAACTTTAACAAACAAAACTCAAAGGGGGCAGAGGAAGGAGTATGAGAGGGGTTGCTCCTTCCTTAAGTGCTTTTCGTATGCCTTGCTGCTAGAGTGTTGTATGAGTGTGGACTGTTTCTAACGTGCTAGGCCTCAACACTTAGGATCTCAGCCCACGACAGATCCAAGATGGGGAGGTGATTCCCAGGGCAAGACAAAAAAAGAGAGGGGAACAGATTTCCACCCGATAGAGTTACTTCACACACAGAGAAGTCACGCACACACTTGCCTGCCTACCAGCATTCTAAAACAGCTCGGCTGACTTTTCCCTAGGTTGGCACCACCAAATTTGAGGAGGTTTGCGACTCCTTCTCAAATTAGGGGTACCAGGGTTGCCCACGTTGCTCCACCACTCTGTTACCCTGTTCTCTGGGGGTCCCGGGAGGGGCACCCAAATAACCAAAACATAATAACACAACTTTGGGGAAAATTAGCTGGAGCACTCACTAAAGCTAGTGAGAGGCAGGGTAACTTAGCAGGATCTTGCAACCCAGCGTCAACGGGGTCAGGTCAGTCAAGCAGTCAGACGGTTTAAAATGGCAAAAACAATGTTTTATTAAACACAGACAAACATTAAGGACAACACAGTCACACAGCTAACTAAAGAATTGGAAATAGGGATTTTCCGGGGCTCGTAGTCCTGGAGAGATATGAAGATTGGGTTTGTGGATATGGAGTCTCAGTACGTGGGACTGAGGGGAGGGCTCGCCAGCAGGGTTTACATATTCACTCACGTTGCTGTCATGATCCAATTTAGCCCTAACCACAAGCATCTGAACATCTACAAAGGGCTTGTGACATGAGGCAAATGTGCTTTATGAAACATGAGTCACTTATTGAAGTGCAACAGATTATTCATAATGTATGAAATATAACGGTTGATTCAGGTATAAGTGGTACTCAAAACACTTCATAAGGCATCACTCCATGGGTTCCATCTTCAAGGCAAAACTACGTAGTGCAGCCTGCACATTTAAAACAATTTGAAAATGAAAAACTAATATTAACAAAGTCTAATATCAAAGATAATATACTATATTGGATACTCAGAGAACTAGAAAGGCAAGATGTTATATCTGTACAAATAAAAGCTTTATTTAATACATTTTCAAGGCATGCTGATAAATTACTATACTGCAACACAAGTTACTAGTAATTTAATTGCAATGCTGGTGAAGCATATTATTTGGTTTTTTTTTTTTTTAAAAAAAGTGTATGTTTCATGTGTAGGCACTTAAGATGCTTTAACAGAATTTTTTTCTGGATCTATACTGGTAGAGATGTTTGGTGTGTTAATGTTAATTGCTTACAGGCTAATGGAAGGAGAACACGCAAGAGAGAGATGGTATGTGTTATCTTGGAAAGTAAGGATAATCAGCTCCGATAACTATTGGATGGGAGACTGCCAATGAATACTGGGTGCTGTATTTCAGAGGAAAGAACTAGCAAAACCACTCTGAATATTTTTTGCCTGAGAAAATCCTTTGCAGTTATCATACATTAAGAGGAGATTTGAAAATACACACACATACATTAACACAAATAGAACATTTGTATGCAGGTGGCATATATACAAAGAATGTAAATCACAACTGTGATGCACTACTTCATGCCCAATATGCCTTACAGAGATAAGAAAATCCTATTGCAAATGCTGATTTCTCACATTTATTGCAACATGTGATCAATAACAATTGAACACTTCAAATCTAACAACAAAATGTAACAGCTCAATGGTATAGCTTTCAGAAACTGATAGGAGGTTCAGATATTGTCTGATGGGGCTTCACACCAAATGTCTCTCTGTCTCTTTCTCTCAAGCTTGTGTGGTACATACACATTTTCACATAAAAACCAGATGGTTGACTTAACATTCTGCCCAATGAATTTTCCATAAACTGCCAATAGCAACCGTAAAAAAAAAATTACTTACAAGAAACAATGCTGCCAAGTGGACCACTTTCTATTCATTTTGTTTTATCTAGTGGGCCTGCACCAACTCAGCGGGAAGGAGTAGGAGAAAACAGAATACTGGCAGATGGACCCCAGGAGCTGAAAGAAAACTGTGGGTCACACAATACATTAGAAATATACCTCAGTTTACAAGGTATCTGTGTTTGGGGGCATTACTGATTTTACAGAAACTTTGGAACCAGAGGCACAAATGACTTGGAAGGAATAAGAATAGGTTCTTCTTAAAAAAAGAAAAGAAAAGTTAAGTTCAACATGTTCCAGCTGACGTTTTATTCACAAATTAATGATGACAAATGTGAAATGAAGCATCCAGGTCAGGCAAGCCATTAAGTAAAGAAAAAAAATGAACTTTTTGAGACAACTAGAAGGCTTCTTTGAAAATACAACCAGGGATGACTTCTTCTTTCTCCACCTTTCACTTTTCTTATGATTTCCATTTTGATAGCCAGACTTATTGAGATCTGATATTTTGTTTTTTTGTTTGTTTCTTTGTTTGTTTCTTTTGGTTTTTGTTTTTAACATGCTGGGGGAAACTGGTGAGGAAGGCTTATCTGCTTTCCCCCTTTCTTTCTGTTTTGCTGTTCACTCACTTTTAGCAGGGGATTCTGGAAACAGTTCCAGGCTAGTGCATATGGCTGCAGTAAGTTCAGCTAGAGCTAAATCCCACTCTTTCCTAGTTCATACTTTAATTTTCTTATTGGTGGTGGTGGTTGTTTTTGTTGTTACTCTGTTATTCCCCCAAAACTGCAGGGCTACTGCAGATACATTGCTGCGATTGATATTGAACGTCTGTTTCTCCAGCCATCCTTCCCATGTTGATGCACCTAAAAAAACTTCCAGTGAGACAAAGAATGAAGAGGTATTCACTAGGCATAAAAAGCTCACATAAAAAGGACTTTGCTAACTGAAGTATGCTTGTAATTGCTTAGTGTGAAAGGGCCTCAGGTGGCAAACTCAGTTTGCTCCATCAGACCTCAAAGAATGACATCCTGCTTTCAATGTTGTCTATGAAATATAGGTCTTCAGACATGTGGGTCTATAGAATGCACTTAACTCAGGAACTTTGGAATAATATCTTTCCCAGGGAACCATTGGCAGTATGCTCCATGATGTCTATGGAGAGAAAGAAAGAGAGCAGAAGGGGGAAAAAACTGCAAAATATTTAATATTTAACATGTTACTATAGTCTCTTCTCTGTTAGTTAAGAAAGGAAAATAGGGAGATGGTATGGGATAGCAGATAAAAATGACAGTGAAGAGAAAAAACATTCCAGGCCTACATCTCAAAAGATCTATGCTTTCTACATTGGGCAGAGGCTGCTTAATCTATTCAAATTTGTATTTCAGGTTGAGATTTACCCCTTTCCTGGCCATGAAAACAATTATTGTGTTGCTTGAGGACACACTACAAATAATTAGATATTCACCTATTTTCCCCATTATGTCTAATCGTGCAAATGATACATGAGCATCAGAGTGGCTCTCATATAAATTAAGATGCTTCCATTTATTGTTCCTGCCTATTTCAAACATGCACTTTTGAATAACAGAACACTACTGATAGCAGCAGATTGTGTGTGTGTGTGTGTGTGTGTGTGTGTGTGTGTGTGTCTGAGAGAGATTTCACAGTGCAAATGGCAGGTAAAAAATAATTATCCTAAATATACGTTGCCACTTCTTCAGAATCTATTGTGGGAAGCAATTAAATGCAAATGAATCTGCTTCCTGGATATGCAGATATGCAAAAGCTGTACAAGGACCTGGTATCAAGGAACCTGAATTTCCTTAGGAAGTTCTTATGTTGCCTATTTTTTTTTTTTTTTTGTTGGATTGTGCTTGCTATTAAAACTAAGGCCCTTTTTGCACCTTACCCTGTCCTGGAGACATCTGGTATGGGTTCCAACGTTGGCCCTGCCAGGAGGGGAGCATAACTCCTTCTCACTGGCTGCCTCTGGGATCCAGGAAGTGTGGTGGCCGTGCTTCTTTGGGCCACAGCACAGCTGAGTACTGTCCCAGGCTGCATGGGAACAGGAAGCGCAGCCATTGTACTTCTAGGGCCTCTGCAGGGAAGGTAAGTGCAGGAATGTGGTGGGGTGGTGGCACAATTGCCGGACATTGATGGGGAAGGTCCATCAATGATTTGTGGCATGATTGTGCCACCTGGGAATGGGAAAAGGAGGGGGCTGTGCAATGTGCAATGCATAAGCATTGTCATGGTCCCAGCCTTCTCCTGTCCCTATGGCAGGTTGGAAGAATGGAGTGGAAATGGTCTATGTCTCATTCAAAAATGAGTCCTGTTTGAGTCTTCCACAGCATCTGCACTGAGATTGACGAAGAATTTTCCAGACCAACTAGAGATATTTAAGTGTTATTTTTCTTATGTCAGAATAAAATGAATCAGCCATGCCTGAGTAGGGCCAGTTAAATTCTTTGGTACAACAGAGATATGAGCCCTATTAGGTCACTAGTGTTGCTGTTGTTTTGTCAGGGTTTCTCTGCCTTAAATTACTAGAGATGAGGTATACTTTAGTAAAGTGATAATATTTCCAGCAGTGACAATGAAAGTTTCATTTGCTGAATCTTAGCATGAACTTCAGTTATGGCAATACCATGCCATTTTCATTTTCATTGAACTTCATAGAATTCCACAGGTGTTCTTGTTCCATACTGGGGTGCCAGTTATTCTTTTCTTGTTTGTTTTTTTTATTTCATAAAAATATGTAGATATATATTTTGTGCTATTTTCCCCAAATGTATATGTTTTTATAACAATTATTCTAATGTGTGTCTTTTCATATTTTGTGTGTCCTTTGCTGTTGAACCAAAAGTGTTTCTGTACATGTATGCTGTTATGTACAATCCTTCTACCACCATGACAGCACACACATTGCAATCCTTTACAAATTCATAGATTTCTAAGGCAATATATATGGTGATGTCAGTCTTGGAAAGTACAAAACATATATTTCTATGGGAAAATGTGAACTCAATGGACTTCCATCCTTAAGTACAGGTGAAATTTAAAGCATTTTAAGTCTTCTTGGAAAAAATATTTTCTTGTTTATCATTGGAAATGTTGCATCACCAGCTATCTCTTGACTAATTTACCAAATGTGTTTTATTTCTTTAATCATTCAGATGAATCCAGGTGAATTTTCAAATGATTAAAGCAATAAGGTTGAAGGTGAAAAAGTCTGGCTTTCTTATTTTTCTGTGGTTTTAGATGTATATAATAGATTCATGATAACAGATTTATTCCTTACTGAGTGGGAGTGAGGGGGGAATGCTTCTTCTAAAATTGTGTCTGGAATCTGTTAATACATCTTTGAAAATAATTAATATTAAAATATTAAAAATTGAACCCTTTTCTCTGGGTTTGT
The DNA here is from genome assembly GCA_948474755.1 of Ctenosaura bakeri. Lineage (NCBI taxonomy): Eukaryota > Metazoa > Chordata > Lepidosauria > Squamata > Iguanidae > Ctenosaura > Ctenosaura bakeri. The sequence continues at coordinate 39,744 of CAOLHI010001531.1, forward strand.
AGTCTAATGCTCAGACCACTACTCTGCACTGTCTCAATCCTAATGGCAGGGGTATGGAATTGTAAATTGAGCACTTCTTCCAAAAACACCTTTCATTACCAGTCAGGGACCGTGGTATGTAGGGTGATAGCTTTTCTCCAACACTTTTAAAATCCTGCCCTGTTCTGGCACAGTGAAGCTGCAGAGTGGGGATGCTCTTGTATGCTTCCTGGAAGAGGCTGGAGAGATTGGAGAAATTGTCAGTGTGCAGTGCTAGTCAGAGAGTAAGAGGTGGAGTTTGGGTGTCTTCTAAGCTCCCTGTACCTTACACTCTCCCCTCTTCATAGTTTCTTGCCCCCCCCACATCCTAGAAAACAGATGAAGTGGACAGCCAGTGGGAAAGGGGAGGAAGGGCACAATGAAGGAGTGCATGGTGGGAACACCTGCTGCTGCTGCTCTTTGCCTGCATTTAATAAAGATCATTCATAATTTCCAACACGGTTTGCTTCTTGACTTGGCCTGACCCTGTAAACATTGGGTTACAGGATCCTGCTGCGTTACCCTGCCTCTCGTTTTGCCAACCAGTGCTCTAAACTAATTTCCCCCAAAGTGTTGTTGTTTGGTTATGTAGGTGTCCCTCCCGGGACCCCCAGTAAACAGGGTAACACTTATATTCCCTAAGTTTACTGAAAGCAGCTTTTTTAAGGTCTAGTATGAGTGTCTGACTATGTTTGGTTTCCCCTGTCCACTGTAACTGTAAGAGAATGCAGTTACTCTCCCATTAACCAGGTCATCATTGCTGATTAGGATTGGACATAAAATATCTGATCCCCTTGTTGCCTCTTCTACCTTCTGGGCAATGAGATTGTATACAAGGCAAGTGAGAAATTTGTTGGACCTTATATTCTAGTCACAATTTTACTTCCAATAAATAACTGGATAGTTGAAAGCTCCCATTACTATTGCATCTCTCCTTTCGGTTATCTTTTCTAGGTAGATAACATTCAAGTCCTTGGTCTGGCTTGGGGGTCTGTAGTAGACCCACAATGACATCACTGTTGTTTCTCTCTGCCTTAATTTTTATCTAGATGCTCTCAACCTGACTTCCAGGATTTACATCATGAATCTCTTTACAGGTGAAACATTCATGACATATAATGCTCCTCCTTCTTTCCTATTTGGTCTATTTCTCTGAAATAGGTTATACCTTTATTATTATTGATGTTGTGTGGTTTCAATTCATTTCCAGCTTATGGCAACGCTAAGACAAACTTACCGCAGGGTTTTCTGGGGCTGAGAGTATGTGACACACCCAAGGCCACCCAGTGGGTTTTCATGGTCAAGCAGAGAATTGAACGTTGGTCTCCAGGATCATAATCCAATACTGTAAGCACTATACCACTTCTGAGAGGTGCAACCCGTCTTCATGAAGTCCATCTCCATGAATCTGCAGACCATGGTCCGAGAAGCCAAACAATTCCTGGCAGTGCCATCTGCAGAGCCAGTTGTTTACCTCCACTCTTTGCCTCTTCCTTCCTCCACTGTGTTTTTCCACTGAGAAAAGAGATGAAATGACAATTTGTGCATCAAGCTCTTTCAGCATCCTACCCAGAGCCTTGTGATCTCCTGAAGTCTATTTCTTGCATTGTCATTGGTTCCCACATGGGCCAAAAGAAAGGGGATCAATGGGCTTGGCAAGTTTTGTCAGCAGCATTGTTACATCAAAGATCTTTGCCACAGGGAGACAGCATTCCTCTTGAGACACCTTGTCCAGCCAAGAACACTGATTTTGTTCACCTTAGCGATGACTCCCCTACCACCACTACCACATATCTCCTCTTGTGACTGGCAGGGGCCAATCTATGTGCTGAATCTTTCAAGATGTCCTGCACATTCTCTGAAGACTGATACTGTTGCTCTTGTTCCTGTTCCTTGTCCTCAGTGATGAAGAGAGAGCTTTGTAGCTCCAAAACCACATAAAGATCCCTGGTCTGTCTATTCTGCGTGTCACATTCCTCCAAATGTCTACCTCCTGTGTTTGGGAACTGACCTCCTCCGCAGAAACATTCCCAGTGTGTTCCTCAATCACGACAGTCTGCTCCACTCTGTCCAAGAAAACTTCATGCTCTCTTATATGGAGGAGGGTGAAAAAACTGAAGCTGACTCCTGATAAGACAGAAACTCTATGGATTGGTAGGTCTGGAGTCTGGGAATTGGATGTTGTTGTTCTTTCCTGGAAGGAGCATGTGTGTAGTCTGGGAGTACTACTAGATCCACCTTTGTCACTGGAGGCCAAGATGACTTAGAATGCTTGTGGCCAGCTTTGACTGGTCCACCAGCACAGCCTTTCCTGGACAGGGATAACTTAGGCATTGTAATCCATGCACTGGTAAGTTCCCAATTAGACTAATGCAATGCACTGTACATAGGACTGCTCATGGACAACTCAGAAACTTCAGTTAGTGCAAAGCACTATATTGGTCACTGGAATTCCATTCAGATGTCATATAACACCTGTTCTGAATGAATTGCACTGACTTTCAGTATGTTTCTGTTCTGAATTCAAGGTGATAACAATAATGTTTAAAGTCCTAAATTGCTTGAGGCCTTCATACTTGAGGGAGGACTTCTCTATATATGTGTATATGCATGCCCAAGAATTGACATCTGTTGGAGGGGGGCTCCTCTGTGTCCAATCAACAGAGAAAATACATTGTTGGAAGACTTGGGCCATTTCCCCACTAGACTGTTATAGTGCTATTATTCCACTTTCAACATCCTGTGGAATCCTGGGGTTTGCAGTTTTGGGAGGGGCCAGCCAGCCCCTCCCAAAACTGCAAACCCCAGAATTCCATAGGATGTTGAAAGTGCAATAATAGTTCTATAATAATCTAGTGGGGAAATGGTCTTGAGAAAGAGGCTCTTCTGCAGTGGCAGTTGTAGAGTTCTCTGCCTTTGGAGGCTCAAATGACACCAACATTGGATTTGTTTTGGCATCAAGTTAAAACCTGTCTTTTTATTAAAGCCTTCAGGTCAAACTGAATTTATCCTGGCTGCACATGTTTTATAATTATATTATTCAAGATTGTTTAAACTTCCTTTAAATTGTCCATTTTTAAACTGAAAATAGTAATAATATTTTTTAATCTTTTAGGCTCTTATTTACTAAGTTGATTTTATTGTAAGCCAGCCTGAGATCTTCAGCCAAAGGGGAGAATATAAATATGCTAATAACTAAATAAATAAATAAAGTAATAATTGAAAAGACTTTGTAAAAGTATTTTGTTAGAGGGTTTGTTAACTGACATATGCCTTGCTTACCCACAAGTACTGTTAATTTTATGATTATGTAAAAATATTTGTTGTCAATTATAAATCATCATCATCATCATCACCACCACCATCTAAAATAACTTTTGTTTTCCAATCAGCTCTATATCCTTTATTTTGGTTTGGAATTCACATAACGTTTCCCCTGCTTTGTACTCTTTATTGATATGACATATATTGCCTGTATTTGACCTCATTCTATATTATGCACAGAATCTGATGTTCTCTCCCATTCCTTCTTAGTGCATCTTTATTGATTTCCTATAAACCTCTAATTCCCAGGGAATCTGTCACTCACTTTCTGCCACTTTTTCTTTCTCTGCAGCAAGCCAGACATCCAGCATGTGTATCTGTGCATTTGTTTGGTTTTTTGAAATAAGTGCTTCTTGAAGCAGCTGTTTAGGCAATTATTTTGAACTCACAATGTTCATGACAGCAATAGCATTAAAACTGTATGCTGTTCACAGCATGCATCTCTTTTTTCATTGTGATCATTAACACAACAAAGAAATCAACACTGTTTTCCTCTCAGCATCTATTATTTTAGCTGATTGAAACTGATCAAATTGGTTGGATGGACAAATCTGTCAGTCTTGCTTTTTCTCACATTCTGATTTAAAAAAAAAAAAAAAAACACAAACCACACACACTCAAGTTCTTTTCCACAAATTTATGAAGAATTTTTAGAATATTGGGAAAAAAATTCTCAGTTATCATCAAAAAAAAAAAAAAGGAGAAAAAAAGAGACATGATATTCTTAATGCAAACAGATTTGAATTTTGTGCAGAATAAATCCTGAAAATGAAGGAAAAACTTCATTGGTCCAGGATTCTTCTCATCACGGTTTCTCAATGCTAAACAGACAGACAAACAAAAAAGTTTTATCAACACTTCTGCAAATATTTTTGAATATTCTTTCTATCCTTAGTATGGAATTAAAACCATATATAAAACAGTAATTGAAAAACATAGATTAAATGCAGGCTTCTGGATGTGCACCATACAATATTCATCAGTAAACTGCTGTTGCTGTTGTTGTTGTTATTATTTGTAGTAGTAGTGGTAGTAGTAACATGTTTTTCTCCCCCCAAAAAATTGGGATTCAAAGCAGCTCACAATTTAAAAGTACAATGCAATTAAAAAGATATAACAAATGAACATTAAAACAGAGTTAAACTATTCACAGTATTAGAACAATTCAAACCTCAAGAGAAAAAGAATAAAATGTAAATTTTAAAAGATTAAAAACTTTTAAAAGCAGTTCAGTTAAACCAATACAGTGTACCCTAGACCATTTTTTATTCTTTATTTTGTTTTGTTTTAAAATCAATCAAAGTATCCCCACCAACCATGCTTATGGTGACAATCTCAGGGCCTGGTCAGGAAGGAGTTATGGCCAGATAGCCTAGACCTGAGACATATAGAACTTTATAGGTCATCACCAGCGTTTTGAACTGTTTCACTTGATATTCCCAGGTAAATATGCATAGAATTGCAGCCTTATTGTTGATGTGATGCTGATGGTATGTCTTCAGGTCATTTCTGACTTATGACAATTCTTCAGCAAACCTATCATGAAATTTTCTTAGCAGAATTTGCTCAGAGGAGGTTGTCTTTGCCTTCCTCTGAGGCTGAGAGTGTGTAACTTGTCCATGGTCGCCCATTAGGTTTCCACAGCTGAGGGGAGGATTCAAGCCTTGGTTTCCCAGTGTCTTAGTTCAACACTCCAAGCACTACCCCATGCTGGCTCTTGCGGCCTCAATCTCTTTGAAACATGTGGTAACTTTTGCTGGTAGTTCTTTTCTTTTTCTATAATAATGTTAGAGGTAGTGTACAACTTCTTATTAAAAAGTATGGGGGGCATGTTAGTATGAACTTGGAACTATACAATAAATGGTTCTTTTTTGAGAGAAAGTTTTAAATAATCAAAGATTCTAGATCTGGAAAAGAGAAGAATAAAACTAGATATTTGCTTTACTCTCTACACTGCTTTCCTACACTTTACTGTCTAGTGCAGCTGTCTTTTGATACTCTCTTCTTTTCATGCTCATAGTCTCTCTTTCCCTTGGAGACTGTCAGACATCATCAGGGAAGCTTTTCCTTTGACTGATTTTTCAAAACCATACAGATGTCTGTTAGCTTTGCACTTGCAAGTGTGACTGTATTTTAACACATTCAGACCCAACGTTAGACTGAATGGTCAGTAAAAGAATCTAAAATCTGTGTAAAATGGACTTGTGAGAAACTCAACCTGGAAATAAATATGTTCAGTGGCTGGGAATTATCTTTCCAAAACAGAGACACAATTTAATTTTCAAGACAGTGATAGTGTTTTCCATGGATGAATGAAAGTTCGGTTACATAGCAAATAGATCTCACATTTATTAATCTGCACCCTTTTCATATATTTGGCAAAATAAAGAAAGAGCTGCCTTCTCTCTGTGCTGACGTACTTGTTCCCTGTTTGTTTATGGTTTTCTGTTGTTGCACCGTTTGCTCCAACAGCCTCTGAGTACTGAAAAGAATGTTGCACTCTGATGAAATTTTAAGTTATTCCCATGCTAGAAATGTGTCCTCCTACATTTCAGATGACACATGTGGCCAGGCAATGTGAGAATGTGGTCAAGATGACAAAACATATCAATGAGGAACAGCAGCTAAGCTAGAACAGGATATAACAGTTTGCTTTTGCCTGAATCTACAGGGAATGACAAGATTCCACCCCATCCCATTCTCTCCACTTTTTCAGTAGTTTTTAAAATGTCTTTCTTCCTCCCACTTTCCCCCTTCATCCTGACTTACTTGAATTGCTGCAACTGAGTTCAAAGTACAAAAGTAGTTTGAACTCAATTAACTCAGCAGGGAGAAGAGGAGTAGAGGAGTAGAATACTGTTCTCTTTTTTGATCAGGCAAAAGAAAATAGCTAAAGCCTGTCCTTGTGTGTTCTTCCTCATCACAAACTTTTTCTGTCTTGACCATAATATGATGTTGCTTTCCACATCCCAGTTTTCACCTATAAAATGTTGGAGGATATGGAAATGTCCCTACGTCCACCGTCCTGGATAAATGTAAGGGTCCAATATATTTGACTTCAGATTGCACATATCACTTTCTGAAAATCTGGAGGACATTGTTGCTCTTTTTGCATCACTTGGTGGGGCCTTTAAAAAAAAAGTCCTATATGGAATGTGTTTGGAATAAAAGCATATATGCTGTTGAAACAGATTCATGTGGTCCTATAAATGTTGCTAAATGCAATAAATTAGTCATGATCAACAGTCCAAAGGCTTAAAGGAGTAGCATTTTTTGCTATACCTTATACCCCCCTGTCCTGCAAGATGTGCTATTTTCTTAACTGGGCATATTTATGGCTGAAAAACATGATTGAGGGCACACTGACCAGAAGGTATGTTGCCAGTTGAAGATGACCTGAGACATGGCAAGGTCATAAGTTCAGAGAGGATTAGATGGGAAAACTGAATGCTAATGGATTTGTGACAATCCTTCTAACAGCTCAGGCTCTGTGCACACAGAATAAATGAAAGGCAAAACTGCCCAGATGAGGCAATTAGGGACCATTCTATGATCTCACCCTATGGAAATCTTCCTCATACCTACTGACTAACAAGAAATATTAAAAGATTGTGTTTGGTCACCTAGGCCATTTCCACACAGTGCGAGGGAATCGCCCAGTGACACTAGTCACCGGACTTTTGGGCTCCCCGGTCTGGTCCACGCTTCTCCGGATCAGTGTGTGGCTGCTGCTCTGCACTGCTCCGGGAATGAAAATGGTGGATTCCGGTTGGTCGAGGGTCTCGACCAACCACTGAAGCTCACCAGCCTAAAGCCTGCCCCTGGCAGGTTGCAGGCTCACACCAATGCGAGCCTGCGAATCTGCATAAGGGAGCAGGCTCGCAGTGGCATGATCCATGCTTTTGAAAGACCTGTTTTTAGTGGTCTTTCCAAAGCACGCTGGATGACCACTTGGGGTCATTCTGGAGCAGGCTGGGGTGTGGATCTATGTTAAGTAGGTCCAACCCAGTCCACTCCGAGGTGCAGATGTCCTCACTGGAGGACACTCTGCCCCGTGTTGAAAACCCCATGTGGAAATGGCCCTAGATTCAAGAAAATCAGACAGTTCCAGACTTTTTGTCAATCCCATGAGAAAGCTGTTACCGCTTTGTCTACTCATCCCCTTCAGGGTAGGAAATAGGGTATATAGATCCTAGCTTTAGTCCCAGCAAATTGTGGTACTTGGACATAATATGTGGCTCCCAGACTGCCATGCATCCTGCTGCCCTCAGATGCTGTCTGAGCCCCTCTGTTTCAACCTTCTGCTTCAGGACTGTTAATAATTATATTCTTCACCCTAGTCTCTCTCTAATCAGTCCTTCATGCCTTGCTTTCCAGTAAACTGGTATGGTTCCTGAGAGTGTCTGATTTCTTGTGTGTTTGTCATCCAAATAAAACATTAGGTTTAACTATAAACTGGAATTGTCTCTACAGTTAGTGCTGGTATACAGAAGTGAAAAGATCCTGCTGTTACCTTTCTGTTGCAGGCCTCCTTTGAACTATAATTTCTCCAGATTCTAAGGAGAGGCTGGCATTGTGGGTGGATCCAGTGTCCCTCACCTCTTTCCCCACTTTGACAAACATGTGCACACACACACGCACACACACTGTGAGACTTCCCAATTTGGGGATTGGTGAGGGGCACAAGAGGTGACAGTGAGAATATAGCTTTTCTTTTTCTTTTTTCCCTTTATTTCATGATTACATCTGTACAAAATATGATTCTCAAATACATTACTAGACATTGAAAACATCTGTATTATACAGATGTTTCCAATGAGAGTATAGCTTTTCAGGGGACCTTTCAAACACTGATGTTGTATCCCCCCATCCTTGCCTTTAAGGGAGACTGCTTCAAATAATTCCAACATATGTGGTAGGCCTCACCACAGATCTTGTTTTCAAAGCTGAAATAAAGTTGTTACCTTGTTCATCCAGCTTTTTTCATATGATTCTTCCTCTTCCTATCAGCCAGTCCTGACTAGGAATTAGATTTATATGATGTTCTTGAAATTTGATTTCAGATAAGACTTCAAGACACTAATGTTAGCTGGCATACTTTATGATTTATTGCCAAGCTATTGATGTTGTTTCATGCGCTGTCATGGTTGTTGTTTTTCTAAATTTCTAATAGCTGCTGCAGGACCCCTTATTTTAACTGACACGATGGGGGAGTGCAGGTTGACACTGATAATCTTGTAATCCTGTGCTCCCTTGCCCCCAGTCTTCTAATTCTTAACAAATCCCTGTTTATTTTTATCTTTCTTTTGATGCTCAGTGTCTGGGAGTGAGAGGGAGTAGTACTTCAGTATTGACAGTGCTCATCCTCCAGTACTCACCCATGTCTACAGCCACATATTATTTCTGGTTTGGACTACAGGAATAACCAAGAGTTTGTGCTTAGCTCCATCTGGTGAGAAATCTGTACATTAGAGACCAGCTAGTGAGTGGCAGGATAATGGACTCAGTAGCTATCCAGAAACTGAAAACTGTGTGGAAGCTTAAATCTTTTTTAAAAAAAGAAATTGGAAATTATTAGTCGGCTTCTAAGTCCCTCTAATACTTCTGGGTCTTGAGTGGTTTATTGAATTCACATTTCAGACTGATGAGTTGTACCTGTAAGGTCCACAGTGGTTTACACCTTACATGAGTAATATGTAGCCTGTTAATATGTTCAGTGACTGGTGACGGTATCTATTTGGTTCTATCACCTTTGGATTCCATAGGCATTACATAGTCCAGGCTTTTCACGGGAAACACAATGCATTCTGCCCTTGTACATCTTCTCAAATTACTATTCAATCATTACTATTTGAGTATTACACACAGGTGAGTAAAGATCTAAAATTTCTGGAAATCTTGAAAAAATAGAGTAAAAGTTTGTTTGTTTTTTCCCTCAAGAAGTTTTGTGTGTGTGTGTATAGGTGAGGAATAAAAATGTTTTAAAAAATGTGGGAAAAATGTGGTAGTAACATCTTTTAGAAAGTGAAAATCACTTTGTTATTTCAGAGCATAAATATAATATAACATAGTGTGATGCAATTATAGAATTCTGTTTGGCACAAAATTATCATGTTTAATATATTAAAGGTACAGTTCAGTCAGAAAATAGTGGTGCTATTGAATTCCCTTTTTATTTTGGTTACAAATGGAGCTACGAGGTCCTGAAAGGTAAGCAACATTTTTGACTTTGCAATTTATTAGGAATGCGGGGGGGAGGGTGTACAAAACAACCACCAACATTAGTAAATCTGAGAAAAGCATTTTGTCTCATTTTTTGTCTTCCATAGTGGCACACAAACATACAGCATTAATTCACACACAATGAACATAGAAGAGGATACCAAGACCAGGAATTACCATAATCAGGTATTGTCCATTGTCATACATAACAATCTCCATTTTGTATAGTTTTAGAACTATTTTTTTCAGGAGTACATATAGGCCATTTCTACCTGGGGTTTTTAACACGGGGCAGAGCGTCCTCCAGGGAGGACATCTGCACCTGGGAGTGGACTGGGTCAGACCTACTTAACGTAGATCCGCACCCCAGTCCGCTCCGGAACAGTCCCAAGTGGTTGTCCAGTGTGCTTTTGAAAAACTGCTAAAAACAGGTTTTTCAAAAGCATGGAGCACGCCACTGCGAGCCTGGTCCCTTATGCAGATTCGTAGGCTCGCATTGGTGCGAGCCTGCGATCTGCTGGGGGCAGGCTTTAGGCTGGCGAGCTTCAGCAGTTGGTCGAGACCCTCAACCAACCGGAAGCCACCATTTTTGTCCTCGGAGCAGTGCAGAAAGGCGGCCATGCACTGCTCCGGAGAAGCGTGGACCGGACAGGGGAGCCCAAAAGTCCAGTGAGTAGCGTCACGGGGTGATTCCCTCGCCCCGTGCAGAAATGGCCATAGAAATACATTTTATTACTCATTCATTTTTTTAAATTATTTTTCTGATTTTTCTGGGAAAGAGTTTTCAGAAAATTAAAAAAAAATGCAAAAACTGTCTTTTTCCAGTATTTATTTCAGGTTTTTTTCCCTAAGTCCTTGCATCTCTTGGACTGATACAAACCATCATCTATCCTCTTGCCAAGGACATATGCATTATAGTCAAAATGAGATGCCCTTTCAGTGTGTGCCTCTATCAAATTAGTCTAGAGAATGTCTCAAATTTAGGTCAGACTTCTTTCATAGTTTAGGGAGAACATGTTGAGATTAATTTGTTATTATTTATGATTATTATAATTATTTATTATATTAATTATTATTAATTATTTAAAACCCAAACAGTCAGGAAAGCTGTTATTGCATCAAATGTCGTTGTATTAAAAGTTGAGGCAGTTACCATATGGAAGCTGACAATACAGAAGGAAAAAAAAGAATGGAGAGGGAAGCATTGGCATCTCCACTGCCCATTTCATAGATCTCTCCTAAATAAATTATTATTCCTGCAGCATTTCAGGAAAACAGACTCCTAATATTCTTTTGCTTCCTTGTCAGTTGCAGAGGAACCTCCTTGCAGCTCTGGAGTCCCAGGGCACGAACACAATGTTACAAAATGTGATCATGGCAATGGTGAACAGCTTATTCTACATTCCTCACATGCTCATTTTAGCACATAGAGTAGGATGACCACTTTTGTACATGTACTCTGCATGAAACACAGAATCAGAAAATCTGTTGCAAAGCTTGATTTCTTTTAGCATCCTGTTACATCCATATCAAATCAAGGACTAGTGGAGCAATAACAAAAGTGCTCTACTGCTTTGAAAATACAGATAAATCAATCAAGCCTCTATTCCAGGAAGAACAAATGTGTGAAGGAGACCTCAATTTGAATTTGGTTTCTAACCTCTCTTTTTAAATAATGTTTTATTGCAGCTCAAATGAAAACACCTTGCATGGAAAACAGCAGGGTTTGTATTTTGTTTGCTCTAGTAGAACACAGGATATTGAAGTTTTAGATGCAGCTAACTAAAACAGGTTAATTGTGGGTGTCTTTATTTGCTACTTATTTATTTGACCATTTCTTGTGGTGCTAACATTTCAGATTCTATTCCTTGCCAGTGTAACCTGCCTTCCTATACTGAATCAACTTCAATACACAGACTGTCATTATGCCATAGATCAGAAGCAAGGAAAAGAAAGGCAAATTTATTTTCCAAGGTGCTAGGGAAAGCTTATTTCCCCAGAATAATGAAGCCTAGGTAAGTGCCAGCTGTGTTTTACAGAAATGTCAACTCTGCCAATCTTGAACCCGGATGCAATTCAACAATGGCTCAGACGGCCAAAATGTAGCTCTGCCACATAAGCAAATAGGCTCACCCATGTGATTAGAAGGACATTAAAGGAAATAGGAGAGAACTCTTCACCTGTCATCTAATTTCCATTCTATAACCTCTAATCCCAAATGAATGTGATTGAAAATCAAACAATTAGAAATCAAATCAGAAGGCAGTGTGGCCCTGTAATTCAATCCTGTTAAGAAATAAACATGGTAAGAACAGGAAGTAATAGTTTGCTCAGTGCAATGAATGAAGCTTAATGTCTTCTCCGCAGGCCATGATTCAAGTTTTGTTTTTTGTGTTTTTTTTTAAAGCAATGCATTGCTTATTGGGACTTCAGCTGTATTAGTATGGAGTAGCCTGGTGCCAGCCTGGGCTCTGTAACAAGTGCTGTGGTTTCATTTACAGGCTGTACCAAGAGCAGCTAGCAACAGCCTGTGAAAAGCCATTATACATTGGCCCATAAAGTCACACAAAATTTTCATTATGTTTCCTTGAAAAAGTAATTGTTTTGCAGGATAGAGCTGATATCAATAAAATGGATTGGGTGTCACTTGAGCCAAGTGACATGATAATCTCCTGGAGACTTGTGTCCTTAATCTCTAGGAGACGCAAATCAGTTTGGAAAAAGGAGCCATTTTCACAGATAGCAACCATCCTGCTCTTTAATGTAAATTCAGCAGCAACACCACTCATTCTGTTTCAGAAATTACTTCAATGTGTTCGCTGCCAAAACAGGGAATTCCTCCCTCCCTGTTACTGAACAACTTTCCCTCATACACACAGAGAGAGACACAGCAAATCCCTAGACAGCTTTCAAGATGCCAGTGTTCCCACCAGCACTTTTTAATTCTCAATAAATTGGTTTTGATGATATATGCCCTGGGACCAATTTCAGTTGGAGGCATTTCTTCTGGCTATTATTAAGCTATTGGTCTTGTGCGGTTAAACCTGATCACAATACAAAGTCTGGGAAAGCATCTCAGCTATGAACTATGATGTAGCACTCCTGCAGATCCAAATTCTTCTGTTCACTCAAAGAAGGCACTGCAATGACAAGTGATATTATAATGAAAGGGCAGAACAATAGGCTCAGGATCAAGAATGCAGCAGCTCATCAGGCTGTCATACAAAGGCTATAGAATGACTTAAATTGGTTCAGTTAACATTTCGGGAGGATAGTTATTATTCTAGGGTAGAAAGGCCAGGGAAAATCCACAGACAATTTCTGACACTTCACAGGGGTCTAAGAGCTAAGTAATTTTCTTCCATGGTAGAATATCAATCATATCCCAGCAAACACAGACACTTTGGACTGTATGCTCTGCCTTCCCTATAGACTCTACTTTATAATCACCAAAGAATTTTGCTCTCAATTGCTGTAAATTGGAAAAGAAAGTCATCACATCCACCAGTAATTAATTATCTGCTTGTTGGAATGGAGGCAAGCTGTGCAGCATACACAGCGACATGAAAGGAAATGTACAATTTCTCTGACCTTTTGAACCAGACATTCACATTTTTTCCTGCTTGGTCTAGTGCTCTGTTCTGATGGTTTCAATATAGTTTAGGTATTTAGTTCACTTGACATTTGACTCAGTTTATTTTTGTTGTATTTTAAATGAAGATTGATGGATTTTCATTGATGGTGAAGTGAGAGGATGGTCTTACAATGGGTATTTTGAGCAATGCAGTATCTTTTGGAAATTGCCCTGCATTAACCTGATCTGCCATTAGTGATTTCAGTGTCAAAAAATGTTTATGTATTTTAGATATTTTTATCCTACCCCCTCTTGAATTTGTTTATGGCAACTGCAAATAAAAAGAAAACATATTCCTCAACCTAGCTCAACATGAATGGAGACAGGTTGACTTGTCTTAGGGCGAGTTCTGTTGCAGATAACATCCTTTCTAATATACATACCAGCATAGTCTACTGGGGTGGTGGGAAACACGACAGGTTCTCTGCTGATGATCTCAAATTCTAGACAGATATTCAGTGTTGTTGGTTCTGCATTCTTGGTTCAGGATGTGAAGAGTTGTACACATAGGCAAGTACAATTTGGGTGTCCTGGTGGAATAGAAGATGCAGCAACTGAGCCTTGCATATTTACCATCAAATATGTTAAGAATGATAAAGCTTTTTGGAGGATACAGGGGATGAAATCTAGAAAAGCGGATAATTGAGGGCCTTAACAGGATGTCTCTAAATGAGTGCTGGCTTATAGGGAAAGATCTGTGACATAACAAGGAGGCTGACAAGTTAATCATGTCCACTGACTATTTCTCCTTCCTTCTGATTCACATGGGAACAAATGATACTGCAAAATATAGTCTTTATCATATAGAAGACTCTGGGTAGGAAGCTAAAGGTGCTTGGGACACAGCTTGTTATTTTATTACTACTTCTTCTAGAAAGAAAGAAAGAAAGAAAGAAAGAAAGAAAGAAAGAAAGAAAGAAGAAAAGAAAGGTGAATACTAGACATGAAGAGCTAGCTCTGCAGATGGCACCATCAGGGAAAAAAATGGCTTCTTGGACCACAGTCTCTGATTTCATCAAGAAGGACATCAGGCAGATGGGCTATGCTTCACAGCAAGTGGCAAGAATGCATTTGCTAAGGATCTTGATCTGTCTGGGGGCTTTAAACTGAGTTAGGCATTGGAAAGAGACAGTACCTCAGAGAATGGAGACACAAAAAGTACAAGGAACAACAGCTTCAATAATACAGGGGGAACTAGACTGGTAGTACTAGAATCCACAAATGGGCAGAAGAAAGCAATAAAGAAGCAGATGGAAAGAACAACCTGTTGTCTTAGATGCTTTTATGCTAATGCACAAAACATGAAAAAAGATGAACTTGAACTCTTAATCCAGGAAGGTAAATCTGGTTTAACAGGCATAATTGGAAGCTAGCACTGTGAGGCTCGTGACTGGAATGCAGGAAAAGAGGGGTATGACCTACTCCAAAGAAACAAACTGAGTCAGGAAGGAGGAGGAATATAATTATATGTCAAGAATGTGTACACTTATGAAGAGATGCATAACTTAAAGAATGGAAACAGATTAAGCACTATGTAAAAAATAATCAGGAGGGAAACAACAGAGAACCTCTGTACTTCAGACCTCCAAGCCAGGAGTAATGGAAGACATTGAGCATCCTGATACTTGTTGGAAGTTAAATTCTGCCAGACATGTAAGGCCCAATAAATTCCTCACTTGCTTTGTTGCCAATTTCATCATTGAGAAGGTGGGCAAGGAAACAAGTAGATCAGCTCTCTTGGACCTGATTCTTGCCCAAAGGGAAGAATTGGTCAACAGATTAAAAATAGTGGGATCCTTGGGTGAGATGACAGCATTCCCCAGCAATTTGCTATGCAAAGGAAAAGGGAAACCTTACATAATCAGAGATGCACAATGGACATCAGTACACTGAAGGAAATACTGGATATGTTCCTTGCTAAACTTACAGTTTAACCAAACAATAGGTCTGATTTGTAATACTCTGTTTATAAAGAAAAATGTTATGTCTTCAGACCGGTCCTGAAATCTCAGATGGATAGGGGCATGAAAAATATAGAGTAGTTTCTGCAGTGGAGTGGTTATTACGTTTGCCTAACACATGAAAGGTCCCCAGTTCAAAACTGGGCAGAGACACAGGAATGCTTCTTTATGAGTCAGTGTGGTGCCGTGTTTTGAGTGCTGATGTATGACCCTGGAGACCAGGGTTCGATTCTCCACTCAGCCATGGAAACCCACTGGTTGACCTTGGGTACACCACATACTCACCACATACGCTGGGTACACCCAGCGAGCCCTGTGATAGGTTTGTCTTAGGTTCTCCATATATCAGGAACAACTTGAAGGTACACAACAAACAACAACAACAGTACAAAGAAATACTTTTCATGCTTTCAGAAGCAGCCCTCAAATTAACCAGAATTTGAAGACAAATTGGTACCTAAAGCACAGAAGACAGCTTTTTTGAGCTTGTGCTAGGTAGACTCCGAATTTCTCAAACTCAGCATGTAATAAAGCACAGTTTTCTATTTTTTTCCTGTTTTTAATGTAACATAAACTAAATTGTTCATTGTGTTGCTGAAGATCAAGAGTAATCTCTAAAGAATATTGCATTCTACATTTGTTTACATTATTAAGATTAGAAACAGATGTACCTATGTATATTTTTGTTTTTCCTGCAATAAAAAAGCTAAATCAGATGTCACTAACACTGACTTCTGTGTTCCTCTGACTTGTGACAGTCCTATGAATTTCAGAAGGTTTTCTTAGGCAAAGAATATTCAGAGGTGGTTTCCCAGTTCCATCCACTGATTCACTTTCTAGGAAGTGTGTTCAGAGCTGCAGCATTTCAGTTTTGTAACAGCAGACAGCATATAGAAGCTTTCCCAATATGTTTTCCTCTAAAAGTATTGCACTAGAAATACACAATGCTAGTTGAGGATGATAGAATTAGTGGCCCAACACATCTGAAGGACATTTCATAAAGGGATACTTCAGTATACTAAGATATTTGATACTGCTTGAAAACACAGTCAGTGTGATTTTATGTCATCTTGGCAGCTGGAAGACATATAATGTGCATTTACCCATATTAGGTAAAGTGCAAAAATTAGCAGTGGCACTGTTTATAGCTTCATTTTTCCTGCGCTTAGTATTCTACTGTCATAGCAACACTTACAGTTATAATTCAAAGACCAGCGCCTTTGAAGGATATAATTTACAGACTCTACAAGATGTTTTATCAGCACTCAGATATTATAAACTAGTCTGTTCATGCCAAACACTAATAACTGTTTCTTCTGGAAACCTTTTATGGATACAAATCTCAAATCATCTGTTCCTGTTAACATTCTTTGTGCTATTCTCTGGTTTCATGAGATGGCCTGTGGGTAAGTGAACTTTAGTTCTGTATCTAGGAGTGGAAAGAACATACCTTTTAAGGATGTGAATTGCTTGGTGAGATGCATTGTATTACAGAACAGAAGAAAACTTTAGACCAAATTATTATTTTGTGTGCATATTTAATCCTTACTCACTGCTAAACAACAACTGGCTGGAAACCCAAGCCATCATTTTGACAACTGTGTTGTGTCCTGCATAACTGGCAAAGATATAGCTTGACAGTGACAGCTTAATTTGAAACATATTACACAAGCAATCATGCTTCAAGAATTTTGTGAAGATTTTGAGAACAAATAGCTCAGATCCAAATTTCAGAGAAATAATTCCCATAGGTATGGTTGCAGTCATAAAGGCAATTGCTATATCCTATATTCTAAGTGTACTTGAAAGCATACAGCAAAACATGCCAGAGTTTTTCTCACTACTGTCCCTTCATTTTGAGTCCCTTTACAATGGACTATCACAATCTGGGAAACAACAATTGGAAATAGTAGTTTCAGAGCCCAGTTCATATTATTCTAATTTGTTAAACATAGAATAGCTGATCCTAGATTGGAAAATATCTGAATGTAATATCTGACTGTCATGCTCAGGTATACAGCTGTCTATTACTATCAGTGGGAAGCAAACTGTTCTATACCTACACCTACATTTTTGTGTCATATATAACTCCTTTTATGTAGCTCAAAGATTGTTGTATGTGAAGGATGTAAATTTTTGCCTATTTTGTTCTCTCAGGCAAAAAGAAATAGTTTTGAAAGAGGAGTAGAGCATTTCCAGTCAGACAGCTCTTCACACTAGCAGTTATAAGGCATAATAGAGTTAGCTATTCTGTCTTTTTCTCCTTAAGAGATTTCCTACAATGAACAAAGAGATGGAAGAAAGGGTGGAAAAACATGGGAGGATTCTGAGTAGGAAGATGATGTTGTCTAAAGACTGGAAATTCAGTGAATGAACCACTCTTAGTCATACATGAAGGGGATGAGTTCTTATATAATACAGTATTAAAGTATATTAAATATAATTATTTTAATACATACACACACACACACACACACACAGAGTATTATATAATACAGTATTAAAATATTTAAAATACAAGCACATGTTAATATAGCTGGGGTCCCATATCAGAGCTCTGATATGTCAACAATTGGTAACTCTTGCTTAAATATCAATAAAAAAAATTGAAAGCCAAACAGTAAACAATCTACTAGGTAGCTTCCCCAAAGCATTATATAAGATACTGTTGATGTATGAAGACTGACCCACCTATGGCATTACCCTTCCATGGTGGTGGGATTGAATGGTGTTGTGAGGCTATGCTTATGGCAACAGCAGGTTTTGTTAAGGAGCCAGGCTAAATGTGCCAAACAGATTAAATGTGCCAGGCTAAATGTGCTAAGTAGATCTGGGCAGCAGAAATAGTGGGGTGACACTGGCAGAAGATCTCTCAGAGATAACAGTAGTTACACCATAGCTAATGCTAGTTAGTACTGTGCAAACAGAGGCACAGTGGCAAAGCTTGGAGTGTGGGGAGGGGGACAAGTGGAGGGCGGGGTTATGGCACAAGGGACATGGCCACTGTGCTTGGGGTTGTGGCTGTGGTGTGTGGAGGCATGGACAGGGCATGGGGGCATGGCCAAGGCATGCAGGGGCATGGTTACAGGCTGGGACACCCCCAAAACATTGCCACCCAGGGCAAACTACCCTCCTCACCCCCCCCATTCCTATTCAACTGAGGAGGCACAATGAACCCCCGTTGAATGTCTTTTAACTCAGAAACCATATGATGAGTTAACTCATAATGAACAAGAGATAGTACCAGATGATGAGACTCTCAGATCAAATGGCACTCATGAGCCACTGGAGTACAGAGAAGACAACTATCAGTAATGCTGTGGCTAATGATGCAACTGGACACAGATTGGAAACAATATACATTCTGATCCCCAAAAAAAGAACCATTCAAGGACTAACCACAGGACCATTGCATTAATTTCCCATGCAAGCAAAGTCAGGCTTAAAATTCTACAACAAAGACATAACATATACGAAGTAAGAAATGCCAATGTCCATGCTGGGTAGCACTAGAGATCCTATTGCAGGCTTATGTTTGATAATAGAAAGCACCACAGAATTTCAGATGAAAATCAGTCTATGCTTTATAGATTTTACCAAAATCTTCAATTGTATAGAATGTAGATCATAAAAAACTGTGGATCATTTTTTTAAAAAATGGGCATGGCACAATTGATTGTCCTGATGTGTAACCTACTCAGGACAAGAAGTTACTGTCAGGGCAGAACACAGAAAAATAGAATGTTTTCCAATTTCCAAGTCTGTATTTTACCTACATATCTGTTTAACTTGGAGGAAATAGGCATGAACATTGGAGGAAGGAACATCAGCAATTTAATATGTCCATGTGACATACCACAAGGAGAAAATAGAGACTTGGAACAATTACTGAAGAAAATCAAGGAAGAAAGTACAAAGGCAAGTTTGTCCTCAAACATTAAGAAAACTAAAACCATGTCCCCAGATGATTTTCATAACTTAAAGTAGATGCTGAAAACATTTAAATAGTTCAAGAGTTCCTATAACTTGGCTCAGTCATTAATCAGAACAGTCAAGAAACGAAAAGAAGATTAGGACTTTGACGGGCAGCTATGAAGGAACTAGACAAGATCCTAAAGTGTAAAGATATATCACTAAATACTTAAGATTGTCTATGTCATCATATTCCCCATTTCTGTGTATGGTAGTGAAAGCTGGATAGTGAAGAAAGCTGATAGGAAGACAATCAAATCATTTGAAATGTGGTACTCGAGAAGAGTTCTACAGATACTGGGGGCTGCTAAAAGGACAAATAAATGGATCCTGCTGCAAATCATGCTTGAGCTCCCAACAAGCTAAGATGACTGAACTAAGACTGTCATACTTTGGACATATCAGCTAAAAGCTAAAGCTAATTCCTTCCTTGGAAGTCATGGGTCTTCTCCGGATAGCTGGGACTTCTCCTAATAGCAAACTGACATTTTTAGTAAAATACTATTCTCTGTTTGTTTTGTTTTGTTTTTTGTTTTGTTTCATTTTAAAGGTGTTTGGTACATCCCTCAGCAATTTAGTGTGACAGAAGAATGTGTTTGCCCCTTTGCAAAATACTGAAAATGGTGATTTAGGTAACCACTACAAAGCTGGCATTTTCTTTGACAATTGTTGTCTCACCTCCTCGCTTTGTCTTTATCTTTTAGAACTGTGAAATGGTACTTGAAAGCTGGCAGTGATCTAAGCCCCACAAGTATGCCTGATGGGTGTTCACTTGGAAAATGTATCCCTTAATGTACTTTAGTGCTGGTGGTTCAAGAGTGACTTGAATTACTCATGGGAATTTCAGGAATGGAGAAAACATGGTTGTTTCCTAAGCTTTCAAACCATTCAAGTGCACAGTTATGCATGCTTAAAAACCAGGGAATTCAAAAGGACTTACTGTTCATAGCTCTGGACTGGACTACCACATTATTTCTTACATAGGTTTTGCCAACATAGAAATTTTCAGAGCCAATTTTATGTTATTTTTGAGGGATGGGCAACATATTCCCCTTTCAATGTTACATTGCACTTCAGTTATTGTTCGCCATTGGCTATGCTAGTTGGAGCACAGTGAGAAGTACATTCCACCAGTAGATGTGGGGCACCAAATCTTCATTAATATGAGAGGTTAATTAAGATTAGAAATAAGAGTGGATAACCAAGGTGGTGGTTGTTTTCTAGTCCAAATTCTTCTTAGCTATCTTGCTGCCTTTCCTGTACCTGTTACATAGTATTAAGAAAGTAGAAATATCATCTTTTTTTTTTCCTTGAAGGGAATTAACCACAAATATAGCATAAAAATTAGAGACAGCCCCCCCCACAATTGTATCATTGTATTGATTTATAAGAGCAAAACATTCCAAGAAATATTATAATTTCTTGTTTAAAATTTTATAACAACCATAAGAAAACTTCAAAAGAGTTGATTTCTTTGCCTAGGCAAAGATAGTGAAGCATAAAGTGCAGTTACAAAACCAGGTACTTAAGTTGATCTTGTTGAAACTCTGGTTGATCTCTGGAATGGGGAAATGGCCAGCATAGTAGGCATGATCTCTAAAGTCCCTTCTCATGGAGTATAGCTAAACCAGCCCCCTGGTTTTCTAAGGAGCTGGCAGGAATGAGACAAACAAGTGATTCGAGCAATAATGTCACAAAACTGAGAGTGAGTTCAACTGAAAACAATCTAAATCTAGCTGAAGTCCAATGGTAAGGCGATAAAATAGGCTTTCTTAGCTAACACTATTGTCGCTGCACAGAAGCATTCAGCAGAAGTGTTTCAAGTGATCAAGGATCTGTTATGATATGACTCTAAGGAAAACATAAGCCACTTGACAGCCCACTGAAAAAGAAAAAAATTGCCCACTATTTCCCAGATTAAAATACCTTGGATTCACTCTGACTCAGATGCCAGAGTTTATACAGTTCCATTAGATGTAACCTTGGGCCCTGCTTCTCCAGTGTTGATGGAAACTTTTTAGTTTGTGCAGCCTGAGGACAGGATCCCTGGAGAAGTGAGAGCCACTACATGTGTACTAGATCCTTGACCCTCCTGGCTAATTAATCAGGCTAGAGTGGGACTGGTTGAGTGTGTAAGGGAAGTGATTAAAGCCTGTCTAGAGCAAGGCAGGGTCCCCACACACCTGAAGGAGGCTGTAGTAAGACTCTTTATTAAAAAAACAAAACAAAACAAAAAACTTCCCCATATCCAACTATACTAGATAACTATAGGTCTTTCTCTAACCTTCCATTTTTTGGCAAGGTACTAGAACATGTGGTAGCTGGATTCTTGAATGAGATGGATTATCATCTGACCTGGTTATAGGACATACATCTTTAGACACCTTGGTCAAAGCTCTATGAAGGGAACTGGACAGGAGAAGTGTTCTGGTGGACACGTCAGTGGCTTTTGATACCATCAGCCATAGCATTCTCCTAAGTCACCTTGCCAGGATGGAGCTTACACTGGCTCCATTCCTTCTTAGAGGGGTATTCTCAGAGGATGGTGCTGAGGGATTCCTGCTCAACTCCTTGGCCATTGGCCTATGGAGTCCCTCAGGGTTCAATACTCTCCATTATACTATTTAACATCTACATGAAACTGCTGGGAGAGGTTGTCTAGAGTTTTGTGGTCAAGTGTCATCAGTATGCTGATGATACTCAGCTCTATTACTCCTTTCTACCTAATTCCAAGGAAACTGTTCCTGTGCTAAACCGATGACTGACTACTATAATTGACCGGATAAGGGGAAACAAGTTAAAACTTAATCCAGACAATACAGAGGTACTCCTGGTCATCTGATAGACAGATCTGGGAACAGAGATTTGGCCTGTATTAGATGGAGTGGCACTTCCACTGAAAACACAGATTCACAGTTTGGGGTACTCTTGGATTCAGCTCCAAGCTTCAGCAGTGACCAAGAGTGCTTTTTCACACTTAAAGCTAGTGCACCAACTGTACCCATTCCTAGAGAATCTGGATCTGTCAATGGTGGCATGTGCCATGGTTACATCCCATTTTGACTGCTGTAATGAGTTCTGTGTGGGGCTGCCTTTGAAAAATGTTCAAAACTACAGTTGGCCCAAAGAGCTGCAGCCAGGTTGATAACTGGGGCTGGCTAGAGGCAGAAACAGCCAGAGTGGCTGCCACCCTCTTTCTGAGTACAATTCAAAGTGCTAGTTTTGACGTATAAAAGCCTATATGGAGTGGGTCCCACAAAGAACGTATTTCTCTTTATGAGCCCAGTAAACTTTAAGATTATCTGGAAAGGCATTCTTTCTGTCCCACAACCCCTCAGTTGCATTTGGTGTGAACAAGGAAAAGTGGCCTTCTTGGTGGTTGCTCCCAGACTATGGAACTCCATTCCTAGAGAGGCCAGGATGACCCTTGTCCCTGCTGTCCTATCGATGGCAGGTTAACATATTTTTGTGCTGGCAGGATTTTTAAATTGACTGAATATGGGCTTAGAATGCTGTGCAGCTTTGCTTTAAGATGGTATAATTTCAGTGTATTTTAATGTATTTAATATTTTTAATATTAATATTTTTAACATGTAATTATTTGAATAAATCGGTTAATTCTTTTTTAAATTTTATACTTTCACTGATGTTTTAATTTGTTCTGTTTTAAACTTGTTAGCTGCCTTGAGTCTCACTATTGGGAGAAGGCGGGTTATAAGCAAATGAAACAACAACAACAATGGTAACAATAACAACAATAACAATATTGTAAAATATCAAAAGGAGAGATCATTTTCTGAGATGACACAAAACCAATAAAAGTACGAGCACATCTCTGTTTTAAGTTACTGAGTAACAACACTTTTAAAGCCTTAATAATGGGTGACACATTGATTTCCTTTGGCGATACATTCTAGTGGAAGGAGAAGACGAAAACAAAAGACCAATACATACCAGAAGACATGCTAAAGTGAAATTTACAAGAAATGCCTTTGTGCAATCTCTGTTTTCGAGCATTTCAGTATACACACCTAACCTTTTGTAATTTTTGTGTCAAATGAGTGATTATCTGCCTAACTGCCTTTTACAGCTGGTACCAAAGTGTCTGACAATTGTAACACCAGACCTGTGAGGTTGAAAGGAGGGGGTGAGGAACAGCTAAGCAGAATAAAATGAACTTTGAATACTGGTATGAGAGGAGGAGGCACAAGCGATTATATATAGAGCCCACCCTCTTTCCACCTCAATTCAAACATTAAATGCATGGAGGCAACTGAGATAAAACACTTTAGCAGGCATACATTGATACTGCATTCTCCCTTAACTAGGCTTCACATGGCTGCAGCTACAGTATGCATAGGGATCTCACATTTTCATTAGTTTGCATTTAAGACCAAAAAACAACGACAAGGCAGTAAACTAGAAAAGAGCAACATTTTACTGATGTGCACCTTACAACCTCAAATGCACAGGGTCCAGAGAACTAGGAAGACTGGAGGAACCCACCTTGTTTTTCTTTTATGCCATAATTTCCTATTGGAAGGGAAGTGGCTTTGCAAGACTCCACATTTATCTCACATTTCAAGCATTAGTAATTTTCCTTTGCAGTGCTTTATTTGGGCTTTATATATGGAGCTCAAGAGGAATGATAAATACATAATTCTCTTATTCTCAGGTTTTTTTATTTTTCTTTTTTTCCTTTTTTTTTCTTTTGCCTGCTTGCTTTGCTTGTTTGTTGAAACATTTTCAAAGGTTTTGAAAACCCTTGAACACCTAACAGTGCCAATAGGCAAGGTCTAATGAATTGTTATTAAATCAACAAAGTGTAGTTTTATGTCTTACAAGCAGAGTATAAGGACAAATTAGCTTAGGAGATACTTTGTTTTAGTTCTCAATATATATATCTAAGGAAAAAAAAATTGAAATCTTGTAATATTTTTAAGTGAGTATATACATATATTCCTCTACTCTTTTCTTCCTTTGTTCAAGCTAAAATGGAGACAAACACTGACACTGAAAGAGTGTGAGAGAGTATTTCCATATCTTGCTTGCTGTTTCCTAGCAATATGCAATAAAACAGTGAGGCTAATGGCTGTTTGCTCTCTTCTTGGCCAGAGCAACAGGGAACAATACTTAACTCATATATGTCAACTAGTAACCTGCCTTCATTTGCCTTGTGTTGCTTTAAATTATGTCTCTGTTTTGCAAGCTACACAACTGCTTTGTTAATCAATTCATTATTTTTCTTCCTTTTCACTTGCTTTCTCTGCTGCACGAAGGAGGCTTTTATACTTCAAAATCAGGTCCTCGAGGCATTTCTGTCTTGTCATTCTTGAGCTGAAATACTCCAAGGGGCCTGTCAGTCTGACTAGTTTCTTTGGTGCCTGGTAACAGGTGTCGAAGGATAGTAAATCCAACCTAGCAGCCGCACTCATGAACAATTTTCATTCAAAGCAGAGAACCTTTCCTATTGTTGAACATGAATCTGAAGGTAGCAGAAGTATATTAAAATCCGAACCCTCTGGAGATGGAGGTCAGTGCCAGAAACTTCTACCCTCAGCAGAACAGTATCTATTAATATTTTCAAAAAAAAAAAAAGTATTTGGGTACCCTCTCTTTGATGTTCTTAGTCATGATTTTAAATATTAAAATATGCAAAATCTATTGGCAACATATCCTGCATAAGCTACACATAAATGGGAATCAGATTGGAACAACACAACAATGAATTTGTGCAAGGCCTATTTTATTCTTACTTTCACAGGACTGACTCTTGTTAGAGCAGACTCTTATTCATAAAGTGCCTCTGTGTTACCCTGAAACTTGGGGGTCCTGCGAGGGGCGCCCGGCTTTGCCAATTAAATTACTGAAGATGGGGAAATTAAACTCAGAGCACCGTTTTAGCTAGCAAAAGGCAGGGTAACGTAGCGAGATCTTTTACCCTGTGTCTACGGCTTCAGGTCAGAGAGACAGTCAATAGGATTTTAAATAAACAGATAACAACTTTATTAAACATAAACAGCAAATGAGCAACACACACACTAACTAACTTAAAGGAAAAGAAAGGAAGTTAGGGGAAAAGCGGGTGATACGACACCTAGTCACGTTGTCCTGAAGAAACGGGAGCAGAGGAAGATGGACTCAGCTGGATGCTGAGGGGAACTCTTGAACAAACTGGCAGCAGGATGAGATGGATGTTCAAGGGGAACCAAAGAAGTTCCAAAATGAGGACCTTTTATAGCGTGGAATATGCCTGTCGGCTATGGCAAACCAAATAGGAATGAAAGGAGTTTCGATGCTAGACAAAAGGGTCTGGTGAGGTCAGTGTTCACATGATGGGATTTGCTTTGAAAAACAAAAGAGTGGCCGGAGAGTTGATGGCCCTCTGAAAAGTATGGTTTGGCGGGAAACCACGCTGCTATTGTGGAATGTGAGTATGGGAGTCCCCTGAAGCTACGTGAGGCTTAAGAGTTGCTGGCTTGAATGGAGAATGGAATGCAAATTACTAATCAGCTGCAGCCAGTACGTGCCTGTTTCGGAAAACAACCCAAACACGTGCAGTGGGGCTGCCGAGCGAAGTATAGCCAGAGCCGAATTAAGTGATATCAAAGTGATATCTAGGAGCCCCCATTTGGGATATCATAGCTGGCATAACATCTGAACCAATCTGATTTTCTGTACTGGTAGCTGGTTTCTAGTGGTAAGCACTGATAAATATTTATCTTACATATGAATTGGCACTGATAGAGATTAATAAATAAATCACTTGCTTATTAGTGTGGTCATGGGTAGCAGGAAATGTGTAATTAATTTGAAGGGTTATAAGGCAATAGAGAAGAGCCGTTAGAGACCTTACAGCTCTTCCCCTTCTGCCTCATTCTCTAACCTGATGCTACCTGGTTGCCCTACCAGCTTGCACTCAGATCTGTTAGCATTACTGAGATGGCTGAACTGGAAATCTATCTCAGCTGAACCCTTCTAGGCCTGTTATACACTACCAGCATGAAAAGGGAGTAGGAATTCCATCTCCATGATTCCTGTCTGTTTGAGTCCTTATCTAGAATCACACAAGTTCACAAGTTCAAGTTTATGCTGCATTAGCCAACAGGTCTTTTGCATGCAACCATAAAACAAACCAGGCTCAGATTCAAACATAATTAAGGTACAATAGTTGAATTAGTAATAAAAACATACAAAATAAGTCTGAGAATATATCTTGCCACCATGTATAGAGCTGACAAGGATCCAAAATGAAAGAATGCCCAGACAAAACATTCCTCACATATGGCCATCTAACTTCTGTTCATAAGCCTCAATGAAGGGAATCCACCAGCTTCTGAGGTACTTTATTCCACTGTCAAACTATGCTTGCTACCAGCATTTAGTTAAAATTCCACCATTTGTATCTTGAATTCCTCCATTTTGGCTCTGTATTTGTGGAACCGTCTTCCTTTGGACCTTCCAGCTGAAGAAGGATCTCACCCATTTTTGTAAATGGTTTAAGACCTTCCTTTTTGATTCACCATCTTAAGCCATTGAGTTTTATTTAAGGTGTAGAGATAGGCAGCATCTGGTGGGGTGTTGGGGATTTCATTGCATGTAATGCTATGGTGTCATGCTTTATTGTCTTTGTCCCTGATTGTATATGTTGATGTCCCACCCTTTGGTGAAAAGGGTGTTATAAATAAACATCATCATCACCATCATCATCATCATCATCACTACTACTACTATTACTACTACTACTACTACTACTTTGGTCTTGTCCTCTGGAGCAGAAGAAACAAGCTTGGTCTATGGCTACCTAGCCTTCTTACCTTCTGTCATCCAGGCTAAACCTCTCTAACTCCTTCAACTGTTCCTCACTGGACTTGGTTTATGGACATCTTGATCAGTTTCTTCTAAACATTTTCCAGCTTATCAATATCCCTCCTAAAATGTAATGTCCACAACTAGACACAACATTCAAGGTGTAGTCTGGTGTTCCCTAGCAGGCAGTTTGATTACGATCCAAATGGAGGGCATTTATTCCCTTGCGATCAGATCACTTTCTGTTAAGATGCAGACTTTCAGAAATGCCCGTCTTCTTCACCAAATGTGGGGAACTTATTAAAATAGTCTGCCCATGGAGGAGAGTGGAAGGCTCCTGGAAGCCACTGAAGAGATTCCTTCTAGGATGGTAGTTACTTCTGTCAAAAGCTCTATTTCTTTGTGGGATACAGAGATGACTTGAGAAGTTGTCACAATCACATCTGGGTGTCCCTAAATCTAAACAAAACACACACCAGGAAATTGAGACTCAGTGCAGATTCTGTAAGGTGGATCTTCTGTTAGCATGTTGTCTGTTTATCTGGCTGGCTGGATAGAGTTCAACCTATTGCTGACCAGCCATGGCAATAATTAAACCAGATATAGAGATTGGATTAAAAATGGGCCACTTCATTTTATGTTGCTGTTGTATGCCTTCAAGTCATTTCTGACTTATGGCACCCCTTAGGTGAACCTATCACAAGGTTTTCTGGGGCTAAGAGTGTGTGATGTGCCCAAGATTACCCAGTGGGTTTCCATGGCTCAGCAGGAATCAAATCCTATTCTCCAGGGTTGTAGTCTTCTGCTCAATCTACTACATCATGCTAGAGGTTCACTTTATTTTAACTATAAACCTGTTGAACCTATAACCCTTGTGAGATGCAGAAATTGGGAGAAACCTAACATAGGAGCAGCTAAGACAGGTGATACCTCCTCCCCAGCTTTCCCTGGTTGATACAATAGAGCCTTGAGGAGAGCATAAAAGCTGGGTTGCTCCTTGAATGGTGTGCAACTGGAAGACCAATACAAGAATTCTTCCCCCATATGACATGACTTCAAATGAGGGTTCAGCCCTCAGGCCAGCCCCAAGGGACATTTCCTTTCCCATCTCCCTAGTTGCATGACCTAAAGAGGCAGCTCCAGAGCACTCACCTTCACCAAATGGGTGCCATAAGTGTTCACTGAATTCCTGCTTCTCTCCTTGCCCCACTACCTGCCAAGTTGCTTCTTGCCTGTTTAAGACACCACCACAAATCCACTACTTACCTGTTTAAGACACCACCACAAACCAATTGTCACAGTTCCCATTCAGTGTAAGATAGGGGAAAAAATGGAGTAGGTAAAATTTTGCATTCAGTTCCAAAGTGTCCAGCACTGCTTACACTGTGTCAGAGAAAGGATGGTGGATCAACAACTTCAAGCAAAAGAAGCAGAAGAAGCAGCAGGAGCATATGAAGACTATGGCCATTTATACACCACACAATTATAATGCTATTATTTCACTGTCTACATCCTATGGAATCCTCGGGTTTGCCATTTAGAGAGGGGCATTTAGAATTCTCAGCCAGAGAGGTCTTGGGCCTCAGTGAACTACAAACCCCTGAATTCCACAGGATGCTGAAATTGGAATATTAGCACTATAACAATGTAGTGTGGAAACAGCTTATGACTTTGTCCCCCCATTCTCTGTTGTGGTGACACAGTTTAACATGGCTGCTTCCTCTTCCCTTGGAGGCCAGCAATACCATATCCCTGCTGTGACACTGTGCAGACTAGCAGATGAGACAGATCCTCATCTGTACTTCCTCCCACTAAAGTAGCAGTAGTTAATATTGGTAGCTCTGGGCCTCCCCCGCCTCCACAGATCTACTATAGGCTGTGTGCATGCACATGTGTACACATATAGTTGTGCATGCCTGCACAAACACACACTGTTGTACCAACAAATTTAGTCAGTGAACTGAAAAAAAGCCCTCTAAAACAGGCAGATTTTGTTTTTTAAAAAATGTTTTTGTTACTTGCCACATACATTCAATGTATAGGACAATCAATTTAAAAAAAGTACTTCCAGCTGGTTTTAGAAGACTGAATTCATTATATTAGAGTGTTCTTGGATTTATCATTATTGCTGGAGAGGCAAGTGGCCTCAGTAGATTCATCAGGCTAGGCTAATAGATCTATGACCCTATCTGTATCAAATAAATAATTAAATGTTTGCTACAGTAGTCCATGCTCTGATAACCATCCAGTTAGATTACTAGAATATATGTGAGGTTGGTTTTGAAAAAGGTCTGGAAAATTCAGCTATCCCAAAAATGGGATAGAGTGGTAGAACAAAGTGGTAGACAGTGATGTACTCAAGTCAATTGACTTGAACTCAAGTCTGATATAAGTCGCTTCAGTGACTTGATTCAGACTCGTCTCGGCAATAAATGATGCACTGTCTCAACTCAGCTCAAGACTTGTATATGTTTAGTGATTAACTTGCTGCCTTTGGTTCAGTAACATAATGTATTCATCCAGAAACCTTACAGCTTTGAACAAGGCTTCCATCTCTTTTTGCCTACTGATCACATGACAATCTCTCTCAAGCCAAAAGTGTGGGCATATTTATCAGAGGGAAACAGCAAATGTGTTAGGCACTGGGGTTGAGGAGGAAGGATCCTTTCTTCTAACGCTTTTGAAGCTTCAGTAATGGGGAGGAAGAAAAATCCTATTCCCCACTTCTGAAGCTGCAGATGGCAAAATCACAAATGTGGAGGGCCAACTTAGCTTAAATTATTAAAACTGACTTTATTTGACTCTGTCCTGAAATTCTGGAATATAGGTTGGCATATAAAATTGGCTCCCAGACTTGAGACTTGACTTGAGACTTGACTTGAAAGTATCTTCAAGGACTTGAGAATTGACTTGAGACTTCAAGGTAGGGACTCGAGACTTGACTTTAGACTTGGAGTAAAAGACTTACATACATCA
Organism: Ctenosaura bakeri; assembly: GCA_948474755.1. Classification (NCBI taxonomy): domain Eukaryota; kingdom Metazoa; phylum Chordata; class Lepidosauria; order Squamata; family Iguanidae; genus Ctenosaura; species Ctenosaura bakeri. Next base: position 69,660 of record CAOLHI010001531.1, read on the forward strand.
CTGGTGGTAGATAATGCTGGATGGCATTATACTATGTCAGCTCTTTGTCATATGTACTGGTTTCCATTCACTCTTGAATGTCCTTAGTGTGTTGGGACAGATTATCTCACAAAACATATCATCTTGTATGCCTCTTTTTCCTCAGGTGCCTTGACTAAATGAAGCATCATTGGTGGCTACTAGAGAGAAGGACCACTTATAGAAAATCCTTCACATAGATGCTAGCCTAGGTCCTACATTATTGTCTCCTCCAATATCATTTAGTTTTTGAAATGTGTTAGTCTTTTCTAATTCTGTGCTTTTTGGCCTAATTCCTTACTTTCATGTGTTTTAGATTTAACATTATATTGCGTATTTGTGAACTTCCAAAAGCCGTAGTTTTTGAAAAGTATAGATATACAGTCAATTAAGCAGTATAATATACTGCTTAATTGACTGTATATCTATACTGCTCAAAAGCTACAGCTCTTAATTATAATACTTAGAATATATATGCCAGCAGAAATGTTTATATGTTAGGATGGAGAGAAAACTTGTTACCCTTTGTTCCCAGGTTTAAATACCAACAACAACAGAAACAGCAGCAGCAGCAACAACAGCAGCAACAATTGATAAAGCACATTGGGAAGAGCAGATAAATGAGAATCTTGTGTAATTTTCTCCTAGTATTTTAATATCCCAATATGTTGTTGTTGTTTTCCTCCCCAAAAATAAAATCTTTCCTATGCAGGAAACACAGAAAACAGGATTTTTTTGTACAACTCTATCAGATTATTTTTTCTGCAGAATAAATCCTGCATGGATATAGTGAGGATGCTGTGCTCAGAACCAAAAATGAAAAATTGTTCATTGTAGCAGGAAGAAGACTCCTATAATTATTTGTTCTCATATAAAAGAATAATCGTCCAGGTGCAAAACTCTCTTTTATCACTGGCCCACATTTCAGCAGGTCTCCTCAGCAGCAGATGTCACAAGGAACTTGGCCTGCTGCTTTTTTAAATAAGTCTAAGAACAAAAGAGTTCTCTTGGGCTCTTTTCGCACCTAACCTGGTATCGCTGGTATCATGTGGGGATCATGTGTAAAGCCTCTTTCAAGAGGGAATCGTGTCCTCTGTGCTTCCCTCCATACCAGCTCTGTGTTCAATGGAAGGAAGCACAATAGCTCCACCTCTTCCTTCCACAACACAGCCAGGTAGTTTCCCAGGCTGCACTGGCATGGCCATCGCGCTGCCTGAGGTTCTGCATGCCAGATAAGTGTGGGAGGGACGCGGGAGGAATGTGCAATCATGCATCATTTTTGACAAAGAGCCGAACATGATATAATGCATGATTGACATGGGTTGCTACGGGAGCAATGCACAATCGCGAGAACATCATGCAGAACCATCCTAGTGATTCTGTGTCACTCCCGTGGCCCATTTTGCATTCAAAGTCGCATGTGAAAAGGTTCTTGGTGTTCAGATAGCAGCCTCCTCTTTGCATTACGTGGTACTTATTCAGACAATACATTTATTGGCAGAGTATGAAATAATTCTGAGCATTTTAAAAATTCAGATATTTCATAGTTTGATAGGCAATTTTGTATTGTGTGCTTAACAGACACAACATGCTGCTCTGGGAGCTCCAGTGAGCATAAATCACAGCAACAGTCCATTATTAGAACTTGATTGAATTTATAGTTACAGTCTTTTATCTGGTAAATTCTGAAGTCACAGATGTTAAATGTTTCTCTTCTTTCTTTGGTTTTCCATATCACACATTAAAAAGAATGAAAAGGTTAGTGTGAGTTTAAGACCAAGAACACTACAATATCACTGAATATTCAGGAGGAACTGATCTAGTTTTCTTTTAGTTTGAATAGTTTTGTGAAAGTCTAGCTACAGAATGAGAAACAAACATGAATCAATGTCAAGGAAGATGATTATGTTATTTTAAAGTTTGGCTGCAACTTGGCAACTTTTCCTCCAAAATGTGTTTATTCTTTTGATCTTTTTCCCAATCCTTAGCCATTAGGAAAAATGAAATAGCGATGTGTGGCAACCACATTACCCAGTCTTGAATATCATCCAAATATTTGAAATAAGGTCATTCCTGTGTATGAGAGGCAGCTTGGATGCCACTTAACCAAGACTCTTTGTGTGTCTATGTGCCTTCAACTTGCTTGTCAACTTATGGTGACCCCATGAATTTCATGGCATTTTCTTAGGAAAGGAACATTCAGAGGGAGTTTTCCCAATTTCTTCCTTTGAAACATAGCCTACAACATCTGGCATTCATTGGAAGTCTCCAATCCAAGTACTAAGAGGGGCTACCCACGCTTAGCATCCAGAATCAGACAGGATTTGGTGTCTTTTGGGTATTTAGCCCCCCTGTGACTTTCCCATATAAACCTGGAGATCTTTAGTAGGAGATTTCCCCTTAATTCTGCAACCCTCATAGTCACATTAGGCAAGGACACAAGAAACGGCCTTCTCTGTTGCTTTCTCATGTTGTGGAATAACTGTGAGAAGCTTGACACTTCCACGTGATCCTTCCACTAATAGATTAAGATCTTTCTATTGAAACAATCTTTTGGTTTCTAAACTGGCTTTTGTGGAAGGATCTATTAATAGAAGGGGATGTTTACACTCCCCTTTCTTGTTAGATTTTTAGATGTGTTTACACTGCTTTAATTTAGGCTTGGGTTTAATATGGTAGCTCATCTAATTGTTTTAATCGTTCATCTGGCATTATGATTGATTTATTTTAAGCTGAATTCTATTTTCTTTTTTCAGTTGTGTTATCATTTATATGTAGATAGAAATGTTGTGGAAATGTTGTGGAGAGAAGAGCCTCATCAATCTATGTAGACTCCTCATGTAATCTGGATCATGGGAAATCCACACTCTAGATTTTGTAGAGAGCCTCCATAGTAGAAGATGCTCATCTCCTTACAAGGTTGCTCACCATGCCTATAATGTGATGTAGCAGATAGGGAAGGTGCTAGTGCAAACATGTAAATCAAAACACCTTGATCAGCTAGACAAAGAGAACTCAACACATTTCACATACATAGTACTGTACTGTAAAGGAAATGAGATGACAATTCCTTTTGTAAGGAGAATAAATCTATCAAGCTAACAAATTTCTCATCCATTCTTATCTTTTGCTATAACATGGATGAGACTGCAGTTAAACATGTCATTTCACTGAAGAGAACATATTTTAGATCAAGTTGTGTCAGAGAGAGATTTAGGCCCTTTCTGCAACTCACCTTTTATTGGCGCTGCAGTGCGAGGATCACACGAGCATCCTCCAGCGAGAGGCTCTCACATCTCATTGCTTCTGCTCTGCAGCTGCTTCCTGGTCAAGTGAGAGTCCTGCTTCTTCCTTCCACAGTGCGGCCTGGGACTTTCCTAGGCTGTGCTGGGGCAGGAAGCTTGACCGGCATGGCTCCGGAGCTCCACATGCTAGGTAAGTGCATGCGGGGCCTTGGAGCAATGCACGATCATGCACCATTTTCAGCTCAGAACCAAAAATGAAAAAGTGCTCGAGCGGTGCCTGCCAGGCCTTGAAGCATCATGCAAATGTGAGTGCATCATGTGGACTGCTCCTCACATTCGTGTGACACTCAAGGGGCCCTTTTGCATGGCAAATGCCATGCAAAAAGGGCCTTAGAGGGAGGGATTTGAGGAATAAACTGGGCCTATAATGACAAAGCTGGATCCAGAAGTACTGTAAATTTGATTCTTTAGGGAGAATGAAGCATAAGTTGAACACCATCTCTCTGAGCAGATGAAACACCTCTGTCATGCTGGGATTGAGTTTTACTTCATTGGACTTCATCCAGCACATTAGTGATTCCAGGCACCAGTTCAGCAGTTCCTTACTTCACTTGAATCAGATGAAAAGAGAGAAAGAACGATCTTTCATCAGCATACTAATGATACCTCATTCCAAGTCCCCACATGACCTTTCACTGAAGTTTCATGTAAATGTGAAAAGCCATAGAAGACAAGATAGAACCTTTCAGAACTCTATAGAATAAATCTAAAATCTGAGTCTAACCATACTCACTATTATCTTGCTGATTTTTTTAAAATTCTACAACAGAGATCCATATGTGGTCCTGTTAATTTTTTTGTATTGTTCTATTGAAAATATCAAAATAGAAAAGTTTTTTTTGTTTTGTTTTTTAAAAAAGTGTGAAAAAAATATTTTTCTGTGAATGGCTGTTGTCCTATGGGAAAATATTAATTCCAGGATACAATTGACCATGGGTACAGCCCAAGACGAGAATTGCTGGAGATCACAATATTATATAATTCTTTTTTTAGCAGTCCTTTGTTGCTGTTGTTGCTGTTGTTGCTGGCCTTCAAATCACTTCTGACTTATGGTAGACCTAAGATGAACCTATCACAAGATTTTCTGGAGCTGAGAGTGTGTGACACAACCAAGGTCATCAGTGGGTTCCTTGGCCAAGAGAAGAATCAAACCCTGGCGGTCCATGGTGTGACTCCTCTTCTTGCATACAATATTATTTAAATAGGACTATTTAATTTACTAGTCCTATTTAGGTGTTATTGTATGAAAAATGGAAATCAGCTTCCATTTTCTTCAGCTTGTTAAAGTAAGCTTACTTTTCTTCAGAGCAGCCAAAAAATGTGGAAGCTGAAATGTCTTGTCATAATATTCAGGGTTGGGTTTTTCTGTTATTCCAATAAATAGATATTGTAAGTGATTTCCTACAACCTTCTGAGATCCAGAGCAGCTTTGTCTGAAGTACTGTTTGTTGACTTTAAAATGATGTATGTGAGGTGAAAGCCAGCATGGTATAGTGGTTTGAGCATTGGACTACAATTCTTGAGAAAAGGGTTTGAATCCCCAGTCAGCCATGGAAACCCATTGGATGACCTTCTGCAAGTCACATTCTCTCAGTCTCAGTCTCTCAGGAAGGCAAAGATAATCTCCCTATGAACAAATCTTACCAAGAAAATTGCATGATAGATTCACCTTAGGGTCACCAAAAGTTTGAAACAGCATAAAGGCACACAAGAACAACAATGTGTATATGTGTGCAAATAAGCACATACAAGATAGATAATAAACAGCTAGACAGACAGCTAGATTGATGTGCAAACAGTAGTAGTAGATTATACAAACCAACATCTATAACAATGGCTGCAGTTCCTGTTATGTCTTCATTATCTCTGGCAATTATAATATAACCACCTTAAGTATCAAAGATGTTACATACCTAATTAATATATTTTCTACAATTTCTTTTCACCCAACAAAATCTTCTTCCATTAACATGATAACCTAGGGCAATAAATGATATGATTCACATCACATTTCCATTTCTCTAAAATACACACATAAATGTTATCAAGCAGTTTTCTAGTAAAAGAAACTAAATTGAATTTAAAAAATAGGGCAACATTTTCCAAGAAGTTCTTCTGTTTTGAAGTATAAATCCTGAGGCATCTGAAGTCTACCCTTATAAAAGTTCCTGTGGTTCACACTCCAGTAAAATCAGTGTGGCACTATAAACTACCATTTTGGCTTTTGCAGAGGTCCTTGAAATGTTGATCTTTCTATTTAATCACTTATTCTAGTGAAACAGCATTTCTCAAGGATTCACATACCTTATACTCGTTCCAGTTTCAAAGGGTACCCTATGTTTGCAGTCTTTTCAAGTAATACAAGGTTCACTTAAGTGAATATTACAAATATGTGAAGAAATAAAAACTTAATCTCTTTTATTTATGTATTTATTCAATCGTTTAATCATTTATTTTAAGTAGAAGTTTTTTTTAAAAAAATCAAACATTCAAAATAACAAAAACAACAACCCAAAAATATCCCAAAAACAAATACATTCCTATGAACATCAATAGTCATCCTAATCTACACATATCCAAAACAAATTCTAACAAAATATAACTAAAATCCATTCCTGTCCTTGTTGCAAACATTTCATATTGTTTACATATGTTCATTTTTTTTTTTAAAGAAATCAATCAACCACTTCCATTCAGACAAAAAATCATTTTGTGTTCTGTCTTTTACTGTTTGCATAAGCTTGTCCATTTTGACAATTCCCATTGATCTTTTTGGGCATTCATCCACTGTTGGTAACTGTCCCCCCCCCCAGTATTTTGCATACTCTAATCTTGCTGCTAATAGTGTATGCTGTACTAGTTTACATTGCTTCTTATCCACTGTTGTATCTTCTCCTCAAATTCCTAACAGATGTAATTGAGGCTTTTTAAGTACTTGAGATTTTAAAATCTTTTTTTTTTATCTTCATTCAGAACTGTTTAGCTTTATTGCATATCCACAACATATGATGCAAAGCACCAACATAATCCTGACACTTCCAGCATTCAGCCTTCATCTTTTTATATATCTTTGCTAGTCTCTCTCTCTGGTGTAACGTACCAACGGTACATCTTCATATAATAGTTTTCTTTGAGATCATAGCATAGTGAATACATTTGCAGTCTTTTAAAAGTGATATATGGTTCACTTCAGTGAATATTACACATATGTGAAGAAAATGGAGATAAAAATGTATATCTCTAATGATTTGCTTTTGTACATCCTGAATTGCAGAGTGAACACTGTATTCACACTATACTAAAGTACATATTTTCTCCCAGTGGTCTGAAAAGTAAAAGATCACATATTCCACTACCAGCTTCATGGACATCCTTGGGCTTAGTTCTACCACCACTGTGGCTTTGGAGGTATATACACATTGGGTGCATGGGAGGAAAGTAGCATTGATTTAATTACAACCAACATAAAACATTACACTACTGCCTGACTGCTAGTGTAATGAAATTTTCTTGCCTTCCATGCCTCCTGAAGCCCACTGCACTCTTTTCAAACCTGCCTTGGAAGACTCCGTCATGTTTTGGGGCACATTTCGAATGTGGGAGGTGATTGTGGACTTGAGAGAGAAATATCCCTTCCTAGTTTTTCTAAGAAAAGCAGAACAACTCTGTTGGATCCTGGCATAGGCTGATGGGCAGGTAAATAGATGGATGGAGAGAGAGGAAGGCTCTTTCCAAAGCTTCTTGTGGCAGTGTCCAGTGGTGATCCAGGCAGTGGCTCTGCAGGGAAAGGAGGATGACAGCAGTGGTACCTCTGCACAGGAGAGGCACCCTGCAGAAGGGAGCTCTATGGACAGGCCACTTTCTTCCACAGCAATGGGGCAGGAAGTGCTGCCATAGCACTTCCTGCTCTTCCACAGGACAGGTAAGTGTGTCATGGTCGTGTGATTGCAAGTCATTGATGGGAAAACTCTCAATGTTTTAACCCACTACCACACTTCCTGGGGATGGGAGAAGGAAGGAACTATAATGACATCATGCAGAAGCATTGTCGAGGTCCCATCCTTCTCCCATCCCCATGGTGGGATGGGAAGGTTTTGCAGAAAGAGCCAGAGAGAGAGAGAGAGAGAAAGAAAAATTTTAAAGGGATGGGGGCCCGTTATCTTAAATAGATTCATTACTATTTCAAGTTTAAGTGACTTGAGACTATGTATATCAAAGCACCTTTCCTATTGGATTTAAGTGCTCTATTAATAAACCAAACCCAAAAGTAATGAAGGGTGTAAAAAAGAAACAAGTTAAGTGAGTTACTACAGTACTGTAAGGTAAAATGAGACAATGATAAGTAGTCAAACAAGCTTAGCTAATACCAACCATTAAAATGTTAATAGCCCATATCAGACAAAATAAAATATTAGTGAAAACTCTATGAATTATTCAATATATTGATTTACCCACAAGGAAGTGAAATAAACATGTCTTCAATGGTGATTTAGCAAACAAAAACACCCAACAACAACTGAGTATAAAACAGATAGCAATCATTGTCTGCAGTTAACTAAAAATTAACTATGACTGGAAAATAATCATGTATCTTCTTAATATATTGTAAAATAAGGCAATATTTAAGCATTTAGTGTTTTCTGTTATAATATGCATAAGGGGCATTTAATGGGCATCCAAGAAGCATGAAATACAGGACTAATAAGAAACCACTAAGATGCCACTCAACACAAGCAGTTCTTTAGTGGATGTCCCCATTATTTAAACAGCCATAGACACCTTATGGGCAAGAGTCTTACTAATGCCTAGAAAGTATATGTATGACAGCCTATTTTCTGGGACTGTTTTGAGAATGAATTAGAGAAGACTTGTAAATCTCTTGTCTCCCCACTTTCCCCAAAAACATTACTAAGAAGCACTATATAAATGATGAATAGGAAGAAGTGGGAGCAATATAGCTGAAAGCTCACATATCATTGTTTAAAAGCACACACCAAAATTTGCGACCCAAGTAAGTACAATGAAAGGAAACAGCAACTCAAGAAATAAAATTACTAGCATAAAGGTTAGCATATCCTGATTGATAAGGATCAAGCGTACTTTGCTGAAATACATAAAATGGAGTCAAAACTACCAAAATGAATTCACTCTTTTCCCCACCACAAAACTATAGAAATTTGGGAGCTTGGCCATTTCTGCACTAGATTGTTATATTGCTATTATTCCACTTTCAATATCCTATGGAATCCTGGGGTTTTCAGTTTAGGTTGGGGCCTCAAAGGCCCCTCCTTAAACTGCAAACCCCAGGATTCCATGGGATGTTGAAAGTAGAATAATAGCACTATAGCAGTCTAGTGTGGAAATGGCCCTTAATTTTGAGTCCTACAATGTAGCAGATTATACAGTAGCACAATATTTTGAGCACTGCTCTAAGACCAAGGCTCTCTCCACAGCTTACCTTTTAACACTGCTGGAGTGTGGGCCTCGTGTGTGAAGCCTGGGCAGGAAAGCTCTCACAAGCCTCCTGCTTCCCTGCTGCTCGGGCTCCGCAGCTCCTTCCTGCTCACATGAGAGCCCCGCCTGCTCCCAGTCCCTTCCTTCTGCAGTGCAGCCTGGGAATTGGAGGCTGCACTGAGGAGAAGATGCGCGACTGGCCCAGCTCCAGAGGCTCTGCACCGCAGGTAAGTGCAGTCGAGGCCCATGAGCCTTGCGCAAGCGTGGCTTATTTTTGGCTAAAATAAAAAGCCAAAAATAAGAAAATGTGTATTCACTGCACGTTCAGGCCTTGAGCACGGCGGAAATGGGAGCGCATCATGCAGACCACTCCTCACATTCAAGGGGCCCTTTCACTTGCAAACTGCCATGTGAAAAGGGCCCAAGTTTCTCATATTGGGTACTTAGGTCAATGCAGTCTCAAAAAATAGATCCTGCTAGGGTACAATCCTGTGGGGATCATACATAGCTTAAAGCAGAGGAATGATTTTAGAGTACAGGTGCAATAGCAGAACTTTTCAATTTAGCTTTGCTTAGGCAGTGTTTGAGATGACTAAAACTGCTGGAGAAATGTCTTGGGACTATTTAAAGAACAGACTTGAGTGGGAAGTTAACAGAAGCATCTTTATGGGAATCATTACCATCTGTATAGCAATCTCTTCTGAAATTCTTTTCTTGATATATTCTGAAGTTAGTCTCTGCTCTTCTCCCCTGCTCTACATTTGTTTCTATAATTCTAACATGCTTTGCTCTTACACCAAACATTTTGCCTTACAGTGTTATCTTTATTGCCATGACAAAGGAAAATGTGCAGTCTAGTGTCTTGTTCCCTGAACTTTTTGCTAGGAAACTTTATTTATTTATTTATTTATTGAATTTATATTGCATCTTTTTCTCAAAAAGGAACTTAACTTTATTTTTAAGAGAAGGATGATATCATCAGTGAATAATTCTTAGATTTCTTCATAGATGTAGAGAAAGTGAGAAAGATACTGTGATCTATGCCTGGCTGTGTTCCCTAGCTGACTATAAACTGCAGTTGATGAGAACAAATGTGCCAGAAAGTTAGAACTAATGTCCAGGTTTCCAAATTACATTAATAAAATATCTATATAAACTGTTATCATCCATGTCACAGTAAGATTCTAATATGGCCAGGGTGGAAGTTATCACCTCTGATATAGAAGCAGTTAACATATCACATCATTTCAGTTTATGATTCTCAAAACATTTGGCTAAAGCAAACCATAAAAAGATTAACAGCTGTTTAAGATAACTTTTTGTTTGCTTATTTAGGCATTAGGTTGTAGTGATTTCAGAAACAGCTCTCATATCAGCAAATATAGAGGCAAGGTGGGGAGCAAAGAAATTATGTCACTGTAATATTACAACTTTTGCTGTTTTGAGCACAAGCACAGCTGTTACAGAGATGCATTGCGTGAATGCTAGTATACCAAGATACACGATTATTATCAAATAGAAGACCAAGCATAGCTGTTACACCATCACCACTGTTACCCCAAAGGTGGATGACTCAGGGACTCACCCACAATGCCAGTACTTCTGTTCAAAGGTGGGAAATTTTTAGCTCAAAATTAGGAGGCCTTTGAGGGGAGGGTAACCTAACAAGATCTTTGACACCTTTATTTATGGGATCTCCTGCAAGGAAGGACCAGCCAGAGATTCAACAGTAAACCAAAATCTGTTTTATTGAAAGAAATTCAGTCACACATACACAAGATCCAAACAGTCATGCACTAACACAAGGCTAACTGAAGGAAAAGGGAGGAAAGTTTGATAGAGAGGCTTCAAGGAATCAGCAATATTTGTGGATCCAGAAGAAAAGCAGTGATGTGGCTTAGATTTGCACCTAAGGACAGTACAATTGGAAATCAAAGTGACAGAGTAGCATTCAGCAACCAATATACTGCAAGTTGGCTAGCAAAAGTCTGGAGTTTACATACCTGATTTCTGTCTGGAGGACAAAGGTGTTAACAATGCTCCAGCAGCATGGACAATGGTCTTAACATCAGGTGACAAAGAATTAATGGATGTTTTGATAGCTCTGTAATCACTCAGCAGGCAACAATAGGGAATATTTAGAAGGCTTGAGGATGAGGGAATGAAACAATCAACCATTTTGTGAGAATGTTGCAGACTAATTGTTTTTGTAGATGAGTCAATGGACTAGCTGAAAGTTCATTAACACTTAGAATTTCCTGGAGATTTCCTGACTATGACCTGGCTATGCCTTGGAGGGCTCTTCTGACCTACATTTCACAACACATGGGCTGTCCAGCCATATCAGAGTATAATTTATATTTTATATCAATTTCAGTGTGTACCAATCAAACCATATCATGGGGGCATACAGCTGCTAACACGAAAACAGGTGGAGAATATGGTGAGAGAGGAAGAACAGGAAACAATACACCTTTCCATTAATGTATAGGCCTCTCAGCAGTTGACTCAGGTTAAATGTTTGATTCTCATTTGGCAGTAATCTTTTTACAAAGTGATGGCATTGAATATGCAAAATATTACTGTAACCACATGGAAACAGATCAACCTTCCATGCACCATTTAGGGTCTTGGTGTACTTTTTTATCTCAAAATCAAGATAGAGTTTGTATTGCATGTGTCACATGAAGTTCATTTTGTCATTGCTGTTTGTTCTGCTTTTTTGAAGGGAAGAGGGCTCATAATGCAAATATTGTAAAGTTGCAGTTCTTGACTCAGATACAAAATGTTTCATATAGCTTCTTCTCTGAGTTCTGTACTAGCTCAGATTTTAATGCACCATGGAATACAACTCAACTCTTCTTTTTTTCATTTATTAGATTCCAACCTTCCTTCCTGTCAAATCTTCTGATTTCCATTTCCATGTCCATGCCCATTTTTATCACCAGCAAATGGGAAGTGTTAGGGAGCGTCTCTGCCCACCTACTATTTGATAGGAAAAGCATGGTGTCATGAACATTGGGATATATAATCTTCACAGCTGAAACATTAGTGCTAAGTCAGGATATTGGTTTATCATCAAGCAGTGATGTATTTAAGTCTTCTTCTCCAAGTCTCAAGTCAAATCTCAAGTTTCTACCTTCAAGTCTCAAGTCCTTGCATGATACTTTCAAGTCAAGTCTGGGATCCAACTTTATGCTCCAAATTGTATGTTTTAACAACTTCAGTAGAGTCTGCCCTCTACTTTTGTGATTTTTGCCATCTGCAGCTTCAGAAGTGGGGAATAGGATCCTTCTTACTTCCCATTTGCAAAACTGCAGGCTTTTTCAGAAGTGGGGAATAGGATTCTTCTTATTCTCCATTACTGAACTTCAAGAGCTTTAGAAGGAAGGATCTTTCCTCCTCAAGCCCATTGCCTAACACATTTCCTGTTCCCCTCTGAGATATGCACTCTGCAGTCTAGGCACATTTTGCTTTCTGTTCATAGGAAAAGTTTTAGAAAAATTCTCCTATATGAAGTAGGGACAGGCTGCTGAGCAGACCACAACCCCACTTCAAACCCATTTACTGTTCCCTCTGAAAAATGTATCCACACTTTGGGTTTGAGACAGATTGCCATGTTACCAGTAAGTTGTAAGATTTCTGGATGAATGTGTTATGCTACTGAACCAAGGGCAGCAAGTGTGTCACTAAAAATGTCCAAGTCTTAAGTTGAGTTGAGTCAATGTATAATTTTTGCCAAGTCAAGTCTGAGTCAAGTCACTGAAATGACTTAAGTCTGACTTGAGTCCGAGTCAATCAACTGCCATCAAGAATGGTTGGATGGAACATCATATCTCATGATTATGGTGTGAAGAGGCAGTCTGATCTATACAACACCCCTCCCAATATGTGCATGTGTATGTTCTAAAATGTAACCACTTTTGATTAACTGGGCTACAATGCCAAAGTATGACTGCATACAAAGTCACTTAAAAAAATGTGAACTGTTTCCTGGACATGGAGAGGAAAAGGTTTCAAAATATTGTGAATCATGTTGAAGAATATGAATGGAAAGCATCCATCACTATCCCTAAGAAATACTCTAGTCAGCTGAGGGCAAACTCTGGCTCACTTCCTCTAAATCTCTCAAATCTCCACCACTCCTAGATAATGGAGGGATGGAGAAGAGCTCCCACCAGCTGTGCTGGAAGCAGCAAGGATTCCATTTCCTTCTCTCAACCTTTGTTTTCCAAAAGACTTTCAATTCCTGCCATTAGTCCCAAAGTGTTTCCATTTGACTACTCAAGATCTGCCACTTGTCTTGGCCTTCCTGCCTTCCTGCCTCTCTCTATAACACACACCTGCAATGAAATAGACTAGAGTGGGTTTGGGTGGTCAGGTTATTTTGGGATAAGAGATTGGCTTACCACTACCTTCAGCAGCTGTGGTTTGATTAACAACTGGCAGAAACAGCCTGAATCTCTGTTCTTTGTACATCAACAGAATGCATAAGTCCACACAAGAACTATTTGGAACCAACACTGGCTACATCCAACAAATTTTGTGGTTCCTACAGCTCCACCTTGGACATGGTTCCCTTGTGTGAGAACTGAAGTTTGAGAGCAGCACCTTCTGCTGACTGTCATCTCAGAACACAACACAGGCTAGCAGTCTGGCAGTGGAATCAAAGGAAAATACAAAATGCAATTGTTAATCTAAGACACTTTCAGCTGTTGTTGCTAGAGGCAAAATGGGTTTCTAGAGGGAGAGAAAGGACTCCCTATGAAATAGGTGGTTCGACCTTTGCCCAGTGGTTTCTGTTTAGCAACAGCACCTCTCACTGCGGTAACACTTTGGGGGTATTTTTTGCCTTCGTTATGAAATAATTTTAACTTATAGTCTCAGGATAAGCATTCCTATTGATTATTCAAGCATGGAATAACCTAGATGAATCTATATGTGAATAGTGAATTAGGACCTTTTACGTCAAGGGATATAATCAAACACTCTATCAGCAGTTATGACTGTTTATCGTACAGAAACATGAATTGACATGTAAAATAACTGCAACTGGCAAATGAATTATTAATTATACCGCATCATATGACAGACTCTCGACTAAATACAAAATTAAATATTGATTGTAATCAATAAATCATATGCTCATTGTGGTTATGCTACATGTCAAGTCATATTTCCCCATTTCTCTGTTGCATCTTTCCAGTGCACCAGTACCAAGCATCCAGGAGTGACTTATCTTAATCATAAATATAGTTCCCAGTGGAAATGTGGTCACAAAAGAACTTTTTGGAACAATTCCAAGGAGAGTAAATAGGTAACTAACAACATGAGTCCATCTTTGTATCATTCTATACACACAGAGAAGCAGAGAACCAACACCCCAAAGCTAACATCAGTTTTGAAATGGGAGATTACCACAGGGATGTGAAAAAAATCTCTCTGTCTTGATATTGTTGATTTCTCTGAATCTTATATGCATTTTCCCCATCCCAGTCTATCATCTTGAAAGGCTTTGCTGCTTTATTCTTTTTCATATTAAAATAAGGCTGTGTTTTTATTCAGTTTTTGGGGGGATTTTTTTAGCTTGCATGTTTAAGCAAAATCCACAAGTTCAGGCAGTGGAAGTGCTTCTTTCTCAAGTGAATAGCTTTATGTTACAAATTATTTCCTTTCTGTTAGTTTACATCAACACATATACACACGGTGATGAACAAACAATTTTTCTAATAAAGGATATAGCCAAGCTGGTGTTCACATTAATATATATTTATTTTAAAAAGTACGGTAGTCTTTAATAGGTCAGGGAACACAATTACTACCTTGTTAGAAAATATGACTGTCCCTAGATACCCCAAAGTTTAGCTGTATAATATGAACTTCTATCTTTTCTCCATTGGAGCCTGCTGATTCCCAAGAACAAAAAGAAAGAACAAAAATCAACAAGGGCAAAATCTGATCTATTTTTTGAGATGTTACTTCATACTATTAGAAGGCCATGTCTCAGCATTACTTAGGAATGAAATATATATCTGACATAAAACAACAGCTTAAAAAAATTGCTTTTTTGCCTATCATTCTAAGGAAGACAGGAAGGAAAGGAATAAAGAACTGTTTGAGGGTAATTTATATCACATCAATCTGTATTATGTGACCTTTTCAACATAAGCAGACCCCAAAGTGACTACACACACAAAAAAGTCAGTCTTAAAGCCAATTACACTAATAAGACTTGATGTGTAAATGGTTATTTATTATTTTAAAAAGCAACAGTGAGATAAGACTAAGGGGCATTTAAAGGAAGGAGATGTCTAACTACAGTACATCCAGTAATGAAATCAGAGTCAGCCTAGTAGCTGATTAAGGTTAATTTGAATCACATCAATGTGAATTAACTTGGCCTTTGCAGAATGAACAACACCTTTGTGCCAACATGATCAATTAGTCCCTTTAACTTTATACATCTGCCTGGAAAGGTTAGATTTATTAGTTATCTGGATAGCCATTCACAAATTTAAAAGCTCAGAATTATGTGTCTTCTCCAGCAAAGCTTCTGACCATGAAAATATTAAATAAGAGACACAGTTTGAAAAACAGTATTATATATATTTTTTGATTAACAAACTTGAGAGGACAGGGGACCCTACTGCTTCCACAATCCTACAAAAGAGATTCCTAGGTTTCCACAACAAGCTGACCATCATAATGTTCCTCACTGGTATTTGAAGAACAGCCATGGAAGTAAATGGTAAATGTTCTTCCATGTTATATGGTTGATCAGGTTGTGATTGTGATATGTTTCCAGTCGTTCTCAGCTTCCATGAAGCAGTCTTATTGTAGCCCAGTCTAAGATCTTTGGATTTCAGCATCTCTCTTTCATGATCTGGAAACAACACTGTTTAGGAAAGAATTGGCAGGTCTACCTCTCATGAATGGCTCAAGGAAACTTCCATAACTCTATCAGCACAGGAGGAAGACGTGGTTAAATAGATAAGTTATATCTTAACTAGTGTTGCTTCTTGCTTATGAAAGACGGATGCTGGAAGAATCACAGTGTTGGCTCCTCCTCTATGGTTCTTCTTCTAATTACTGTGGAAATGAGACAGAAGGAGAAATGTTAGGAGCAATTTTCCCAACCTATGTCCTATTTGACAGTGAAACAAGCTATCTTGGATTCTAGCAGACTATCCTTCTCAGGATCTATTTAAACAGAGGCTTAATGAGCAACTGGGGGGTGATGCTGTGGTTGCATCTCAGGTGGCTTAAGAAGAAGGAGAACTAAAATGACACCGTGGCCTCTTCCAAGACTATGATCATGTGATATGTATGTATGCCTAGTTTTCCCATCACAACAGCAAGATGGCTCATTGCAGGACCTTCTGCTCTCAGCATAGCATAAAAAATATTATGTTAGGTGGATTCAATCAGGAGTGGGGCAGAGATAGAGAGAGATGGGCCTATCTTTTCCTGTAGTATATGGGGCGCAAGTCAGAAGACTTGACTCTGCTATCCCATCTTTGCGTTGTCCTAGTCATTCTTAGTTAAACACACACTCATGGAGAAGTAACCAGTAAAAATGGATCCAGTCACCATCTTTATGTCATCAAAATCACTGAGTGAAGTTGCTGATGAGGATGAAATATATTATTCAAGACATATGTTTATGGACATAGCTTTAAGCTGCCAAAAACAACTGCTAATCCTCCTCCTCCTCCCCCTCTATCTCACCTGCAACTTGGGAATGGTAATACTGACTTATTTTACAGTGCTATTGCATAGTTCTAGCAGGACTATGAATCATGCAGATATTACAGCTGTGAGCAGCTATAGCCAGCATAGTGAATGGTAAGGAATATTGTGGGCTGCAGTACAACACATCTGGAAGGCTGCACAGTCCCTATCCCTGCTGTAAAGGATGTTTTAACCCAGCAAAATGCATTACCAAACTGGTTAGTACTGTTTCTTTCCTCCTGTTGAAAGAAGACAGCATACTCACAATTCAAGACTGTCTTATGGCAAAGAAATTTGTTGCCAGGTGGAATGGATCTGATGCCCTTGAAATTTAGAGATAAATTTACATATAAGTCTGTGGAAGATATTGTGTTACATTTGAAAGTGATGGATGATGATGAAAGAGATGCAAATGAAGAAGAAGAAAGAAGCGGCACATTTTTATGTGTACAAATGCATGTAAGTGGCTTTATATCAGTTTGCCTTGTACAAAATATGTATTATTTTGCATATTATTTCCCAACCTAATCCACCAACATGGGGGGAAAAAAGGCAAGGAAAGAAAACCACCAAGCAGTTGAGATCACCTGACCTGTTGAAACATGTGTGAGATGAATGAGGTTTAATTGGTTAAACTGATTAATCCATCAGTTTTATGGATTAATCATGTAATATATATGTGAAGTAAGTGAATATTCAAACCATGAATTAAGATATAAGATAGTATCCTGGATTACTCTATATATTTGTAATAAAATGTATAGCTCATAGTATCCTCTGTCTACTAATATTCAAAGTTCTTAACAAAAGCATACCACACAAGAAGTAATCTTTGCTAGGTTAAGAATAGTGCAGTAGACAAAGCAACACCAAATCTAAGCTAAACATGACAAAATCAGAGATTAAAAAAGAAAACCATCAAAAATAACCTATGCTGAATGTGACTGTCATAGTTCTATTTTCGCTAGTGTCTTGTGTATTCCAACATGTGCACATGGCCCCCACACTGGTGATTCAGAAGTCCTCCCTTCACACAAAGCTCCAAGAACAACAGCAATAAAATGTGCCTAACTAGGGCCCTTTTTGCACGTTACCCATTTGCGCGGCTGGGGGGGGGCACGCAAAAAGCCTCATCCGAAACGCTGCCGCTTCCCCACTCCTTCATCCCGCAGGTCACTTCCTGGTAGCGCGACCGTTGCACTAGCGCCCCGTCCCTTCCTTCTGCAGTGCAGTCTGGGAGCTATAGGCTGCACTGGGGGAGGAAGTGTGACCAGGGTGGCTTGTTCAACGCACCACACACAGATAAGTGCACGAGGGCCCTGCAATCATTGCGTGACCGCACAGTATTTTCAGCTTAGAACCGGAAATAAGAAAATGTGCGAGCGTCCTGTTTTAGGCTCCTGAGCATCGTGTGAGTGGGAGTGTGTCGTATGGACCAACGCTCCCATTTACGAGACACTCAAGGGGCCCTTGCGCAAAAAAAAACTGTGTGTGAAAAGGGCCAAATTTGTGCAATCTCTTTCCCTGTTTCTTCACCACTTAAGAAGCTACTTTAAATCAGCCTGTTAAGTCAGCCTATTATGAGAAGAAATTGAAAAGAGTCTTGCACTATTGTGGGGAATATGGTTTTGAACTAATGCTATTTGATAGGTGATTTGATTGTACTATGTTGATTCCCCCCCCCCGATTTTCTTTTTGGGATTTCAAATATTCATAGCACATTACCAGAGAACCTTGATTCTTGTCATTACATGACAAACAAAAGAATCAAGTTTGTCAGCTCCAATGGAGAAAAGGGCTCAGTTGGAGTCCTTTCCTCTCTCCACCACTTTCTACTTCAATTTTTCTCACTTGGTTTTGGAATTCTTTACCATAAAGCTACTAGATGCCCCAAACCTAACAATTATGTCTTTGTAGTCAAAGCCATAGGGAGAAAACACCTGTCTTTTAATTTTATGGTAGAGTTGGCTACCTTCAATTAATGGCTTAAGGCTATCACTTCCTACCACAAAGTTCACCAGACGATATCATTATTAGTCCTGACATTACAAGCTGCTGAACATACCAAGCCACAAGCCTTGACAATAGTAAACATTACATGATTTGCCTCCAGCTTTAAAAGTCATACTGTGGGAGAAGCACTTACACTACATTAAATTTGTGCTCAATTACCATTAGGGTTGTGTTGAGTTTTCCTCCCCAGAGAATTCAGTGTGTGGTAAGCTAGCTGCTTCCATTCCAGCCTAGGAGCACAAATAATAGCCAGTTCAAAATTATACACTGAAATATAATTCAGACTGGATTTGTTTTACTATTTTACCAATTTTGCTTTGCAGAAAACTGTGCATTTTTTCTTTCTTAATGTCTTCCCAACACTATTATTATCACGCCAAATGTAGTATTTTTACCTCACAGGTCACTTTTTTAATTTGTTCTTTTCAACAGGAATATTTCTTCCTCAAAATAGAAATGTTCAAAGGAGCTCACAAAAAAAGCATAAAAATAAATAAATAACACAACACTAACCAGTGGCAGATAGAAACAAATCCAAACAATACAAGATAGCAATAAAACTTAAAAATTAATTAAGCAAAGACAGCCAGGACTATTTGTTTATTTATTTAAAAAAGTATAGATAGTTCCCTTCAGCAAAGTTTGAAGAAAAGTTATATGAAAAACCTAGATGCAGCAGATAAATTAAAAGCATAGTTGAAAATAATCCATGTCTGGGTAGTTACCATGGCTGGGCACCCCATATTTTGTGTGGGAAAAAATAAAAAAGTTTTGACTTGCATTTTTGCCAAAGATTTCTTAAAAGGCAGAACAAAGTACAAAAAAGATCTTGAAATGTGGATAAAATCAAAAGGGGGAAGGCTGAGCTTTAGGTAATATAATCCTAAACGAAAGGAAATTGACATGGTTCAAAGAAAAGATAGCCAGTAGTACAGAATACAGCAGCCCTGTTCATGTTCCTATACTATTGAACAAACAATTCAAAGAGGAAGGAGATGTGTCTCTGTGTGAGTTCATACACTGCAAGTTTTTCTCACATCATACGTTAAGGATGACCTTAACCTCTACTGTCTTCAAAGCTTGTCACAGTTGAGTACAGGATATGAAATTGTAATGGTCAGCTGTATTTGAGAACAGTTTCTTAGAGCTTTCTCCCTGGTGTGGAATGTAAAATGGATGATCAGTTTGGCCAAACAACTTCATGCAAACATGTTGAAAAGTATGGTGCCATTGCTCAGTGGTAGCATATATGGTTTGCATGTCTCATAGCTCTACTTAGAAAGATAGCACTACTTCTCACTTTGGCTGAAGCCCTGGACAACTATTCACAAACCTGATGGATGCACTGATCTCAAATAATAATTAATTGACCAATGTCAAATATTTTAAGCATCACACTGGATTTTCTAGGAAAGGGTATGTGCAAATATTTCTTAAATGTTTACCTCTTACAGTGAAATTAAGGCAGATCACTATGACCTGTGTGATAAGACTACCTCACCAAGTAGTCTATTGTTTAGTCAGCATAATTTAGCTGTTAGATCCTTTTATCTTGATTTTCCTTGCTAAAATGTTATATACTTGCAATCTCATAGCCAGATTTTTTTTAAAAAAAAATCCATAGTGTTCTCAGATGTGTGTTAAGCTGCAGTCTTCTACTCATGCAGTCCTATAATCATTTATGTAGCAATAAGTCCCATTCATACAAAAGAGACTTAATTTTCAGTAAGCTTACACATAGGCCAAGATGGTTCATCACAGATAAAAAAATCTAAAAGTTCTTTACACATAATTATGTTATGTTTCTTCCTCACACTTACAAAATGCATCATCTAACTGAAGAAGACCTCTTCCATGGACATTTAGTGACCAAATTGTAGAAATTATAGAAACCACAATTCTCTATCAACCTTGCTCAATGACCAAAATCCTACCCAAACCACTAAATATGGGAAGTGTACTCTTTCCATAGTCATTTAGTGACCAATGGAGAACAGGGGACATTGAAGAAGCATCTGATTATGCCCCTAAGTCCTAGAGGCAACAACTGATGTTTTGCATTCAGCTATAGAGACATATCTGGGTTGGGGTTTTGTTTGTAGAGGATGGAATTGAATTTCTAAGCACATTTTTGCACCTGGCTAGTACTGAAAATTACAATTAACAGCATTCCATATAATAAGATATGTACATGTGATGATTAGGGATGAGACAAATCCCTGGAAGGTTCTGGGAATCCATGAATCTCACAAATCTCAAATCTTTCAAATCCTTTTTTTAAAAAAGGGTTTAAAAAGCAAGGGAAAGAAGGTTAATCTTGGGCAGGACATATTCTCTCAATCTTAGCAAAAGCCTAAGCAAAGGCAAACCTCCCTCTGAAGAAATCTGGCCAGGACAATTGTCATAGTTTTGCCTCAGGATCTCCCCAGATTGAAAATGACATGAAGGCCCTTTTTACACAGGTAGGAAAATGTGGATTAATCCCACATTTTCCTGCCTGTGTAAACAGGGCCACATACTACAGTACAGAGATAATCCAGGTCAAAACTGGATTTTCTTTGCATAGTTCTTTATGGCATTCTGGGGTTTGTAGTTCGATGATGCACCAGCACACTTTGGCAGAGAAGGCTGTGACACCTTGTAAAACTACAAACCCCAGAATTGTGTCTGAAAGAGGTTTGCAAGAGAGCTACGCAAAAGAATCTTTCAGCTGTCCTTGAAATCTCAAGAAGACAATACCTTCCAACCAATCAGGTCTTTGGCAGGCCCCAGAAGATCCTATTTTTAAAAACTATTTTTCCTTTCTGCTACATGTGGTTTGTCATGTGGCTCATGAGAAACCATAACAGACATTTCACCTCTCATCCTAGTCTAGCTATAGGTTTACAACCATGCACTGGTCTTGTGGAAGGGGGATGAGATTGTGTGACTTTGCCCTCTGCCCCACTACTTCTGATAAGCGTCAGACCCACTGACTCCAGCATTTATACATGCCCTTGATTTTTCAGCAAAGAAAATAGTGCTGAACTTAAATATTAAACGTTCAATTTAAATATATTAGAATATAACCCCAGATGTAACTTCTGAAATTGTTAGCAAAGACCATTATTACTCCAAGGGAAAAACTCACCTACTTGCCATCTCCCTTTTTGTGTCTAGGTTCCCAGGTTTTTAAGGCATCCCAGCCACCAAAAAACTATTTGGTTGGTGGATTCAAAAGATTTGGTTTGCCTATTTTGGTGCAGGGATTTGGATTCTCAAAGAATTAGGTTGGTCCATCCCTAGTGAAGATATTAGGGTATATTTTCATTAAAATATTTTCATTATATTTTCTATAGTTCACAGTAAAGAACTATAGAAAATATATAGATATTTTTTTAAAAAAGTCTTCATGAAAACTCATAAATGCCGAGCTGTTTTTGTAACTAGTGGAAGCAAGTTAGTTCAGTGGTAATTCTAACAGGGATATGTATTTGGCATGCACACATAACACTATACAGTTGAAATGACAGCTCATTTTGTCAGTGTTGCTTTTCTACTGCACAGATAATAAAAGCACACTGAGTCACAGTCAACAGATTACATGGTAAATGGGAGGAACACTCTTTGATTTGAAGGATGGTTTAGCCATGTGGTAATGAAGCCTGTCCACCCTCAAATGATAAAATCCATTATGCTTATATGAATAAGTGTTAAATGGACTTCATATAGCCACAGCTAAATTAGGCCTTGTACTGCAAGCATGATTTAGCTTAATTTTAGCAGCAGGATATATTGGCATCTGATTTTGATTTTTTTGACATAACGGAGAAGTGGATACTAATCACATAATTCTATGTTGCATGCCTTTATAAAGTTTAGAGGACCTGCACACCAGATGCGGTGATCTTGGATATCTCAATACAGCCAGGATATACATGCAGTAATTGATTGCTTTTACAATATCTTCATATTACTTTCAGTCCAAGACTAGAAATGTTTGTGTTTGCATAGAAGAGATAGGTAGACTAGGGACACTGATGTTTTCATTCTATTAACAACCAGCAGTCAATAAGGTACTAGTCTCAACACAAGTTACTGTAGTCCTGCCTTTTTCAACCAACTTGGTCTGAGCATAGGCCATACTCTTTATCTTACCTCACATCACAGTTCAAGAATCATATTGACAAGCTGGAATGGGTCCAGAGGAGGATAACCAAAGGTCTGTAAACCAAACCCTATGAGGAATGACTTGTGAGAGCTGCACACCTCCACTGAATAGCCTCCACTGAATAAACTTCTACCCGCAAAAAACAAAACAATGAAAAAAAATAACACCCTACGATAAGATTGCCACACATCAGAACTGACTTAAAGGCACATGAGAACCAAAATGTACAAGTAAGGGACATATTTCCGAAAGTTCTTCCTTATACAGAAAATACTGCATTGGGATTAAAAAAATGCCTTACTCTTCTTCAAATACAGTAAGTCACTCTGGGTTGTGTTTTTGAAATCAAGACCTTAACACATAAAGCTTGTACTGCTTTAGTTTAATGGGCTGTCAACTGTCCAGGCAGCTCTAGAACAAAGCAAGACATGTCTTTAATCTTCAAAGAAAACAAAAGTAAAGTGAATAAATTCAGTTATTAGCTAGAAGGTACAAAACAAGTGAAGATGAAACAGGACTGTATTTCATTTTCTGGTGAGATCCAAGCAGTAAGCCTTACCAAACACTTAAAGTATATTTACATACTTTTTATACACTTTTTAAAGAAGAGGAACTGTCCCTGCCAATGTACCAACCATCAAATCCTGAATTCTCATCTCAGTCAATATTTCAGTTGCATTAACACTGATGATAAGATCAAAGTGTTTAAATACTACATTTCCATACAAACATTTCAGGTTATATCATACCTAATTACCCTCCCACCCCCATTAATAAATAAATAAATTTCACATGTTTGTGCAAAAGTTGCATTGCGGAGTCTTTTAGGGTGGTAAACATCAATTTTTTTTTTTTTTTTTTTGTGATATGATGGTTCAGTTACTCATATGGATGCTCTCAACTGGCAGTACTGTAAACAGTAAGGTTAAATGATGCAGGTAGGATTGTCTGTGTCCAGTCCAAATTGAGCATAAGTGAATAAAAGTTGCAGCCATTATTTACAATTTTGTTGTTTTCACCTATATCTATGAATTTATTATAGACATACAAATAGACGGAAAATAAATCAAAAATAAAATTGACAGTATCACACATTATGCACTGGGAAAAGTCTCCACAATAGGGATGTAATTCTTTGCAGTTTTGTTATCAAAGGAAGCAGTGGGTAATTTTAGTATTTACCCTGCCACTGCAAGGAAGTCACTGCAGACTTTCCCTCCTACGGCAGAAACCAATGCAGTTTCTGAAGACTATCCTCAGTTTAGGACTCACTTTGTCCAAATTTCCGCACAGTTTCTGTCTATAAAAAAACATATCCTGTGCAAGCAATAACATTTTGTATACAGAAAACGACATTTTAAATATTCCTTCCTGCATAGGGAATGTTATATTCTGGGAGAAAAAAAAGTGTGTGCAGAATACGTCACCAACTTTAACATTTTCTGTGTAGAAAACAGCATTTCTCCACAGAAATATCTTTTAATATCCTTTCCTACAGACAAAAATGAAAATTAGTGAAAATTAGTTGCTTTTATAACACACAGTAAATAAATAAATAATCTAAGTTCTTTTTTCTGCAGTATTTTACTAATGCACATATAAAGTTCTGTGGATTACTAAAAAATACCTGATAAAACTTATGGACCTAGTTGAAATGGGTAATTCAACAAAACGGGTAAGAGAAAAACCAGTAGCAAGTTTTTTGAAAAACTGGGAATTGTTAAGATGTGTTTTGCTAGAAGAAGAGTACAGTAGACTTACTGTAGATTTTGATAATTACTATAATTGGAAAAGTAGCAGATGAAGCATTTGAATGGTATTTGTAAGTAAAGAAGTTATTTTATAGAATAATATATAATCTGCATTAGGAAAGGAGGGAAACCAATGGACATTTCTTTCTTTTTAGTATTTATATTAATTCATTCTTAGTACTAATTAATTAGTATTTCCTTGCTTACTTTTGTCTTTATGGTATAGATATTGTTATATCTTTTTCTGTTTTGTCTGTATGTATTTTGAAAATATTTACTAAAACTAAAAAAAAAATCCATTAGAAATTTAGATGAAAAGAATTTTGGACATATTTCTCTCCCCATCCTCCCCCTATTCCTATACTATAGAATGAATAGATTCATTGTTTTGTGGCATGCGTATTATGATGCTGTTGATCAAGCACAACTAAGCACTTTATTATTCAAATACATTTTCTTCTTCTCCTCTCTCTTTTCTCTGCAGTGCATTACCTTTTGATGAAATCAGCAAAGCAGGATCCAAGTTTAGACTTTCTCAGTCTTGACATCATCCAGAAACAAATTTCACCTATTGACACTGGAGCAACTTCTGCTCCTACTGTGGACAATTTTAAAGACTCCCATAAGTTTGGCTTGGAGAAGAATTGGCCTGAAGCACTGGGTATCTAAGGTAATAACTATGATGGATGAGACCTGTTTTAAAGCCAAATTGCTTATCCATACTTGGACAAAATAAAATGTCTGTCCTCTCTTCTTTTGACCTCTTTGTGCAGTAGATACTATATTGTGCCCTCTGCATAACATGATGCTTAAAATTGGCCTATATGTTTTCCACTTCCTTTAATCTTCAAGCCCTAATTATATATCTGTGTGTGTGTGTATGTGTGTGTGTGTATGTGTTAAAATAATATGCTTAGAACATTTGTATAGGGAAAAAAAACTATGTTCCTAACTTGTGTAACCAGAATATCTGCTATAAAACCATCTTAATGGACATAGGAACTGACAAGATTGAAGGCCAAAAGGCAATGATCCACCTTTGACATTACACAGAGTAAATGGAACATCCATCCAACAGCAGGTCAAAACATTTTTGTGTCATCAAGCATTTACAAAGCAACTAGGTTTGTTTGTTTTTAATATGATATGGTTCTGTTTCTAAGGTTGATATAGCCTGTTAATGTATTTTAACATTTTTAATATGCAACGTTTTTAACTTCATAAAGGTTTCAACGTGATTTAAAATTTATATGTAGATTTTTATGAATGTTTTGCATTATTTTAAATATGTATTATTTTAATGTTGGTAGCCACCTTGAGTCCCATCATTAAGAGATAGGAAGAAACTATATTAATAAAATACAAAATAAGAAATAAACATCCACAAGTACAAGCACAGGACAGGTAGGATCACATATGCAACCTCATAATGCACCATCCGTTTACAGTGTTCTGTTACCAACTATTTCTATGTGAATATGGACCAAATTCTGTGGAAAACATTAAGTCAATTTGCTATTGTAATGCTAATATCTGTGAAAGTTATGTTAATACAATTGGGGACATAAAGCCAAACACAGTTATTCTATCATTATATAATATGGCACATTGAGATAGAAGTGGGCAGCAAAGAGACTGCAGACCACTAAAAGAATGGACTGTTGGACAATATTTCCTGGTTCACCTGTTTTTTTAAAAAAAGGAAAGAAAGAAAGAAAATGAAAAGCTCAAGAAGGTGAATGTTGGTATAATTCCGGAAGAGATTACTTAGCTCACTTATGCAACAATGCCAATGCAAATCATAACATGGATTATTTCTATCTAAGCTATGGGAAAAATCTATGAATGTATGCCCTCTTCCTTTTTTCATGCTTACATTTATTTATTTAGTTATTTATCTGACAATATTTCAATATCACTATTGCAAAAGTTTTCCCCTTGCTACAATAAGATCCTGCTCTGTTACGCCCCTTTTAACAATAATTGTGTTCTATTTCATTGTGAAATATTACATGATATTTATCAAATTAGTCATCCAAAATTTCATGTGGACATTTGGTGCTTTAAATTCACCATTGCTTTGACATATAAAACTAATAAATTGTTTCCATACAATTTCAAAGTGATTTTTTTTTAACAATTTCTTTCATGAATCTTAGTTTGTAAATTAGCTTCTCCAATAAGGCTATTGCTCACATCCTGTGTAACCAATTCTTAATTGATACATTTTCTGAGTTTTCCCAAGTTTTTTCTAGCCTCACCACATGTTATCTAAGTGTTGTAAGATCTTTATTTACTATTCTTCTTTTCAAACATAGAAAACATTGGTAAAGTTTTTTTTCTGCTACTATATGACTTATTCAGGATAGGACTTAATTGCAGAATCTTTGTATCTTAGCATGTTAGTCACATGTATGTTCAATCCCCTATTTCTCCACACTTTCTCCAATATAGTTTTTATACTGGATTTTTAATCCTATGTAATTTAAGTGGATAATAATACCATTTATGTATGACTTTCAATGTATTTTCTGTCATTTGTGCCATTATTGATTTATAACTTGGGGTTTTCCAGATTAAATTCCATTATTTTTCTTCTTCTATTTTTATCCTTACTCCCATACTAATTTCAATTCCTTTGTTTTCCATATGTAGCCTTTAGAATTACTTGGTATAATTTTGAAATTTGCCCCCCTTTTTTAATTTGAGCTATCATTGCATATGGATTCAAATAATATTAAAGCTCATCAGGAAGTTTCTTTCCTAATTATATTTGCCTGTAATGTGTTTATTTGCATTAATCACCACAAAGATGGATTTACTGGGTTCAATTTGTGTTCCAATTGATCTAACTGGATGAGCTTTCCTGATGAAAATAGGTCATTTATCCTGCAAATCCCTTTTCTTTTTGACTATATTTGTGTCCATATTTAAAAAGTTGATTCTCTGAAAAGGAACAAAGAGACGAAGGCGGAGGGGCTAACTTACAAGTAGATTTTTGTATTACATTTTTGCTATTGATTCTTGATGTTCTATTGCTTTTGTGTCCATTCATTCTTGTATACATTTTGTAGACATGTGGACTGAGATCCTGCATCATCAGATTTCACCACAATGAAGATGTTCTATTATGATAGTTACAGCTGATAATTCCACTCTCAAGACCTACCTTTTCAGCCTGCCAGTATCTCAGCTGAAAGATTTCTGAGGTGCTACAGATGGGGGTGCTGTTGCATCAAGAATAGCTAGACAGACCCCTAAAGGTCCTGCCACAACTACTTGGAACTCAGGCCCTTTCTGCATGAGACTAGTGAATCCATGCCATTACTCCATGCCATTTCTTACTGGCGCTTCTTGGGTCCAAAGTAATGCAGACTGTCCCTTGAACCCTTCCGCAGGGCTCCTCCATTAGTACAGGGCGAACTGGAGCAGTGCGAGGTCTGTAGATCCCCACTGCTCTGGCTCAAAATGGCAGCTTCTGGTGTCTTCGTGGGAGTGGACCAAATGTTGACATTGGCCACACCCACAGCCCGCCCTCTGCTGATTGCAGGCTTGAATTGGTGCGAACCTGCACATCTGCACAGGTAAGTAGGAACGCAATGGCGTGTTCCAGAAAATGTAAAGACCATATTTTTCCAGTCTTTACTTAACTCACTGGAGGACACTTGGGGGCGGGTTGGATCAGACTAAGGTGCAGAACTAAATTAAATAGTCCACACCTAGTCCAATCCAAGGTGCGGACGACCTCCATAGAATCATAGAATCATAGAAATGTAGAATTGGAAGAGACCACAGGGGCCATCCAGTCCAACCCCCTGCCATGCAGGAACACCCTCAAAGCACTCCCGACAAATGACCATCAACCTCTGCTTAAAAACCTCCAAGGAAGGAGACTCCACTACACTCCGAGGCAGCAGATTCCACTGCCAGACAGCCCTGATTGTCAGGAAATTCTTCCTGAGGTTCAGGTGGAATCTCCTTTCCTGCAGCTTGAATCCATTGCTCCTTGTCCTGGTCTCTGGAGCAGCAGAAAACAAGCCCTCTCCTACGTGGCATCCCTTCAAATATTTAAACATGGCTATCATGTCCCCTCTTAACCTTCTCTTCTGCAGACTAAACATACCCAGCTCTCTAAGTCTATCCTCATAGGGCATGGCTTCCAGGCCTCTCACCATTTTGGTCGCCCTCCCCTGGACTTGCTCCAGCTTGTCAATATCCTTCTTGAATTGGGGTGCCCAGAACTGGACACAGTATTCAAGATGAAGTCTAACCAAAGCAGAGTAGAGTGGTACCAGTACCTCCCTCGATCTAGACACCATACTCCTATTGATGCAGCTGAGAATTGCATCATGCCAGGACACCTTGGCCCTTTTTAACTGCCTTGTCCGGAAAGGGCTTCAGTTTGTTCCAAAGCTGAGAGAGAGAGAGAGAGAGAGAGAGCGAGCGCAGGCCTTTCTACAAAGTAACATCCTCCCAGCATGGGGATGTGAGAGGAGTGGAACCGCAATGACACTTCCGCATAACATCATCATGTTCCACCCTTCTCACATTGCCAGCTGGTGTGATTGTGTGGTATAACATTGATGGGAAAACTTAATCAATGGCCCCAATTGTGTGAGCCTTGCATCACTGCCAGCCCTGCAGAAGTACCAGAAACATGTAATTCCTTCCCCATTGCAGCATGGAAGGAAGGCTGGGTGCTGTGTGGATGGAAGGAGTAAGGGAGGAAGGAGCATGTCCCTTGCTGCTGGTATTTTGACAGGATGATGTGGGAAAGCATTGTCCTGCAGAAAAGACCAGAGAGAGAGATAAGGAAAGAGTGATAGAGAGAGATGTAGATGTTGTTTCCCATTGTCCCAGTCTGCAAAGCTTTGAAAACCCTTTGTTTGAGGTGCTGTAATGCTAGAAACAGGTTTTTGGGATCACGCTGAATTCTTCACCACTGTAAATATGAATTCCCAATAGCTATGAAGTCATAAATCCAATTTACAATCTCATAACTACAAAATACAAGTCTAGCCTTGACATTTAGTGTTTTCAGGTTACTTGGTTTATAATTCCAAACACTGTGTTTTCTAATACATTGACAACCCATTACAATTTTGTATTATATTTGATTTTCAGACTTTGTTTCTATTCATGTTTTGCGTACACTTAGATGCTCAGCAGGCTTGCTATCCAATTCTCCCATTTCTTTTTACAATTATTGTTGTTACTCTTCTTGTAATTTTCATGCTGTATCATTTGTAGTTGTATGTGTTCTAACTGATTATGGTTTGCTTTGTGGGCAGAACATATACATGTATGTCCCCTTACTTTTTTAATATATTAAACTCTTCAGTGGTCAAAGGGGATTCTAGGTTTGATTATTTTTTTCCAGTAGGCCAAACAACATTGAAAACAACTCACTGTTGTATGCATTAGGAAATTTGCAAACAAAGTGCTGATTTCCAGTTTAAATAGGGCAGGCGGGAGAAAAGAGTCATAATTCAATGTTGTTGTTGTTGTTGTTGTTGTTGTTGTTGTTGTTGTTTTGAAATGAAATGTCATTGGAAGCTGAGAAACTATTTTTTTGTTTGTGGTTTTATTTCATTTTTCCAACAGTGCCCCTATTGCCAAAATGAATGTGTAAGAGGGTTAAATCTTCATGGTAAAATGACTCTATCTATCTCATAAAAATTTCCCAAACAAACAAATAAACTAACACTAATGATTCAGAATTAATACTGTGAAAAACAGTTTTGTTAAATACTATACCCAGGCTTTTGTATGTCTTAAAACTTTTTGTCTTAGGAGGTCTACAGTGCAATTGTGTATGTATCACCTCAGAAAGAAGTCCGGTTAGATTCACTTCCAGGTAATTTTTTTCTGAATTTCAGCCTTAATCTTTGGTTGACAGATCTAACAAACTCTGTGGGGCAATAGAGAAAAACACCAGATTATACATGTCATCTATTAGTGAGCTAGTGCTAGGTTAAATAAGGAGGAGCTTGAATGGACTTTTCCAAGTGAAACAGATTTATTTGTGTTTATATTACAGCTTTATTTCTCTTGATGTTTGCTTTATAGGGAGATTCCTTATAATGATGATGTATTATGTTGTTTAAAAGTAGACATAGAAAGAAAACAGCTTTACTGTTATTGATTGCCCACTGGCGATAACAAGAACAGCCGCTTAACATTTTAGCCAAGATTCTTTCTGTGTGCAGTAATTTTGTACTACTTGAACCTACATTTTAAAGACTTTATTTCTGTACACAATTTAGTCTTCATGTAACATGGCACGTGTTAAATCAAATAATGGCATGCAAGCATGTCTGTGGTGATATAATTCTACTAATCATACACATTTCCTCCCCCCACCATCTTTGAAAATCAGACTTTTCTTATACAGTCAAATTTCGCACCTTCTATTTCTTCATTCTTTCAAAACTTCAGACTCTTGTTCTATAATTAACAATGTATAAGTCTTTGATGTAAATTCAGAATTGAGCTGCCCCCAGTGTTTGTATACAGTGGAGGGCATTGGAGACCAGGGAAGCATTGCTGCTCCATAGTCGGTGAGATATAACAGCCAACAGAAAGACAGATGCATGTGGCCTAAATAGAATGGCATTGCCTGATCCTTCCATAACATTGTTCAGCATGAAACCTCTTCCTCTCAGAGACTGAAGCAAAGGATTAGGCAGCTGTAATTCAGATCTGAGTGAAAACCAGTTCTCACCTAAAATTCAAGTCCCCGCAGTGAGGGCAGATTGGCAGTTCCTAACGTGTTGGTTATTGGGTACTGTTTCCCATTTATCCTTTTTTATGGCCCCTTCAGGAATTCTCTTCCTTATGTCCAAAGAACACAGAGATACAAGATCTATGTTACTAGACCCATTTGCTCCATCTCCAGTCTTCATGAGTAAAGGCTGAAGGTCTAAAGATAATCTTGGCACACATTTGATTGAATTCACTTAGAATTATCCATGAAACCAGGAACATATGTAAGTGGAGTTCCCAGCTTTAGGTAGGATTCTAAGTATATTTATCCACGTAGGGAAAGTTCCCATCTTCATATTTTAATCTCCAGTGCAGAAAATTTGGAGATGGAATCAGCAATGCCGGTAGTGATGGAACATACATAATATACACAGTTCTTTCTGTATATAGATGTGGAGAAAAACTTTCTGGAGTGGGCTTATCATGTCTTTTAATGTAGCTTTAATGTGATAGTTTTTATTAATGCCATTGCTTTTTTTGTATATTTGTTACCTGAGATCCTGTCATTGTCTTATGATAGAAAATCAAGACAAAGATTATAAGGTTTCATGCAAGTATGGAGTAGACTTTGCATAGCTTCAGCAAGACTGTCATTACATGGCAAGTTTCTATGAAATGAGTAAAGGAATAATATAGGCTGACAGGCAGACGTGTCTGGTGACACCATTCCTTGGTGGTGCTGAATGTCCATTACTTTATTGGCAAGTGTGTGCATATATACATTTGTTTTCAGTAGAAAGCTGTCTTTTTCTTTTTTGTATATATAGTTCTTTTCAGCAGAAAACAGTAAGGGTCTTTTTTTTTTTTTTTTGCCCTGTTTCAGCTACAATATATGTTCAGTGGGATTTATTCAATGAGAAACCATTTCTGCAAATTTGTTATTTAATGCTGTCTTATCCATATTTGCTACACTCTTAAACCTCTTGGAAATCTGTACTGAAATATCATTCTTCTCTTTACTAAGTGGTTTACTAAGTTACCATGTTATTCCCTCTTTATAAACTTAGCTTATTTTATTTTTTTTGAGTACCCAAAAATCAGCTTTGATGGACGTTTTCCCAGTAATGGGGATAAGGACTTATAAAATTCCATATGCAAAAGTAAGAAATCAGTTCAACAAGTAACAAGGACCATATTTAGCCTTGTAATATCTCTGCACTCCCATACAAAACAGGGGTGGTTTGTTTGCCTTTGAAAGGGAGCCAGACTAATCGTTTTTGCAACCTACTATTGCTTCAGTAATTCTGCCTTAGAGAGGTTGGCTTAAAGCAACAACATGCAATGAATGTGAGGAGGAGGAACATATTTGCTGTGTGTACGTGCAATTTTTAAACAATTGCTCAATGCTGCTCAAGAACACATACACACAATGACACTTTGGTTTGTCTCAAGGATGCAGATAGGCAGCCACAAATCTGTGGGATAGATGTTGCTATCAGCTTGTCTTCTCACAGGATCCTCAGGCACTTCCATCCATTTTTTTTCTGGTGCCCAAGTGCTCAGCCATCAGTTGGGCAGTGGAGAACAGATTTCAGTTCAGGCATTGGGCACTGGAGAAAAAGAGATCTTAACCAGAACTGCTGAGAAAAGTTTTAGGTCATGGCAACATGAAAACAATTATCTTAATTGATAAAGAGGGCAGGTGGAGGTGCTTCAACCTCACTAGCCCAGTAATCCTAGCAGGTAAAATTTCTGGTCCTCTGTTGCTAGTATCTCATGAAGTTATCATTAAAGCCTTCTACCCATGAAGGATTTTCTCCCCAAAAGAGAAACTGTGCCTATTTTTGGAAAAGTTTTCTATTTCAGCTAATAGAAATTATTTCCCCTTGAATGTTTCGTACCATTTTCAAATATACCAGCAAAAGGTACTGTTGCAGGACAACTGCTCAGTTTGTGTACTTCAGTTCAAAAATTACCCAGAACACAATTATCACCTTAATGATAATTTTAAGTAAGTTTTAATGGAGAAGTTTCTGCACTAGAGATAACTTTGATAGTGACTAACTATCATCAAAGTCCCAAGTAAAACAAACTCCAGATGATCAATCAAAGTACATATTATAAATTACAGAACATTCCATTTTCACTAGATAAATTTTGACTTTTTAAAGTCTGCCTACTTTTCTGGGAAGTTCCTGATCTTACATCAAAAATTCTCCTTGGTGATTTTTCCCATGCTCATTATAACTCATTAAGAGATGGGATTCAGAAATTAGACCAGAATGTCAAAACCTGAAAAGGAATTGGGGTTAGTAATCATTCTTGCACAGAGTAACATAGAGAGGTTTTTTTCCCCTTTTGAAAAGGTTACTCTTTACATCAAAGTGAGAGAAAAAGAAGGAAACATACACATATTTTTGAACATAGAAATCTGTTCATCATTACAAACTCTTTCTATTCTATCTGCCAATTATTAGCACATTAATATAGAATTTTTCTTTTGCTGATGATAGATAGATAGATAGATAGATAGATAGATAGATAGATAGATAGATAGATATAGATACAGTATTATAGACATATATTGGAGTTATAAATCATTCTCTATAAATCAGGTTTTTTTTAAGGATCTCATTTCACAACTACCCTCCCAGGGAGGATTTACCATGTTTCCTATGTTAATAGTTCTCTTTTTGTGTGTCTATGCAGATATATATTAACTCTCAGGTATAATAACTCTCAGATATATTATTTGTCCACGTGCAGCATGTTTCTCTTTCAAAGTAGAAAATGGATGTTCTGGAAAAAATCTAACTGATAGCCTCTTATCCCACTGAAATATCCATCTAATAGTCCCAATTGGAGTGTAACCACTGATTCAATGGGATTTATACAAAACTATAAATTGATTCAATGGTCCTGTTCCAGATAGGACTAGTAATTTGCCCACTGTCTATACATGGCCCTGTAGATCATAACATCTCAGTACTATCTTGTTCTTGAAATCTTCTTTTGAGTTATTTACAATGCATACCTGTACATGCACAATGAATGGCAAGAGATGGGGTACAGTTTTAATGGCCTCCATTGGGAGAGACCAGATTGCTTTGTGGCTTGTACAGGGCATAAGAATGTTGCACAGAATAGATGTGCAGCCAGAGGCTATTTAAAACCAAAATGTATCTCTTTGGATCACCACAGTTTAGCCCAGCCTCTCAATCTCAGTGAAGTGTGAGCTTTGCTGGATGCTTCACAGATGGATTTTCTCTTGTTTACCAGTTTTTCTTTTTTTAAAATACCCCATACTGTATCTCTGGGACTTGGATGATTGGTTCTGTGGTGGTGATAAATAAGCTGTCATTGGCAGGTAGCAGGGAGAGAATACAAGTGTTCAGTGTACATGTTTGCTACCATTTTGATAGAGAGTAAGTCTCTAGAATATCCTCTTTTGATCCCAGGACCTGGGCAATGGGGAAGAAGGCTATGCACGAGGTGAATCCTGGGGGCGAGGAGGCTGGGTCTCACTTATAGAGTCCTGTGACTTGGGGTGGGATTTTCCTCGGTTACCTTCCAGTAGCCATAAAGCAACCAAATTATTGGATTGGTCAGGGTTCAGGTGTTTCACTCAAAGGAAAGCTAAGTCTCAGCTGGACCTGCATCAGGTTGCTCCCTCCTCTTTCTGCTTTCCAGATACAACCCACCTAAATATACTATAGGCAAAATCAAGTGACCCTTATTTAACACAACTTTCTGTGCCTGGTCTCATTATTCCATGGTTGGTCATCAATAAATAGTGGTAAGTTCATCACAAACAATTTATTCCTTATCTCTGAGCTGTGAGGTTTGTTTCCCTTAGTTTCTATCCCACCCTCAGTTATGTTGTACAAACTTTACAGTATAACCCAGGTATAAGTTATATATTGTACATCAACATTAAATATTTGATGATCAATCATGGAATAATGAGAACAAACAAAGAAGGTTGACTTACGGTAAGTCCACATAGGCCCAAATAGGTATTCTGAATTACACTAACTCATGAACATTTAGAATCAAAGTAATGTAGTATGTTGCAAGACTTCATACGATTCTATGGTTTTGGTAATGTTCTGTTGCTTTCTCTGTGCCAAATATTAGATTTGAGAGTAGGAAACACAATTGGCAGCTACTTGAAAATGATGTATCTTTAGCAATATTAGATAGAATATCGCTGGTGAAAGAAACACAATTTCACTTAGCATGGATCGAAACTACTGCTATAGATACTCACTAAACATACACTCACAATTTTTCTAGGGCACCAGAGCCTTGAAGGGGGAATTGGTTCAAAGGGATATAGGCCAGGAATAATATCCTACAATCCTTAAGTGCCTGAGGGAAAAACTAATTAAATGAGCATTGGGGAGATAGAGTGGAAGTTTCTTTCTTTGCTTTGACTATAATAAGCAAATTTGTCCAAGGAAAAGGGATAAAAGCCAAATAATTGCTAAGCTGAAAGCATGTGTGCCCATTTGCATCCAGGAACAAGTGTAGATCAAGCAAGTATTTTCTCAAATCATTTAAAAACACATTGATGCAAGGTTAACTTGAAAAGCAACAACAAATAACCCAGTTATTATATTTTGGCACAAAACAGCGACTTGTTGCAAAAGTAGGTTATCCTTTCCCTAAAGAGGAATGCTGTGCCACTCTTGTTTGTTGGGAATGAAAATGAAAAGGAATGAGGAAGAGGAGGAGAGAAGGCATCAATCGGTTTTGTAAATAAAGTCCTTTTTAAAAAATTTCCAACATAAATAAGACTACATTATTTTAAGGGCAGAATAAAGATCAAAATACTTGGAGATAAGTTTTCTCTTTTTCAATTGTAGTGGTAAATTTTAGGGTAAAAAAGGGGAAGTTTGAAGATCTGAACACAACTTTGAGTTTGCCTAATGGGATGTGCATGCCATCTGTTTTATGTCTGCTTGTTTGCTTTTGCCTTTTCACTGTGATGTGTGCAGTGGCTCACCCTTAAAACCATTCAAGCTTTCAAAGTACTCCTCTCAAACATCAGACAAAAATAGGGCTAAATCCTGCACTATGCTCTCAGTGATATTTTCTCATCCTGCTCCTGCAGCAGGCAGGTAATTAGAAGCTCATGAAGGACACTGGAGGGAGGTGCTTTGGAGAGGGGATGATTGCTCCCCTCCCATTGTTGAAAGCAGTTAAATACTGGCCAAAGGTTCCAACCGGATACTGGGAGATTGGTTATTGGCTAAAAGGTTTTACTGAATATTGACCAACAGGATACTGGCCATAGTTTCTACTCCCTGATATGTTGAGCTGCAGTGCCCCAAATGCATAAACAAAGGAGCATCCTATCTTCCTTGACAGGAAAAAGAAAAAAGAAGTCTTAATTTGAGAAGGAAGAGGGGATAACAGATCTACACAGTGTGCAAAGGGCTTAGGTTTGTTCCCTCCTGTGACTTGCTGTACAGGCTTTAACTGAAACATTGTTCTAGATCCACAGTGTGGTCAAACATTTCTTGTTATATCCAAGTTGATAAGTGTGTTATTATTAATGGAAATTGAATATTACTCTGCATAAGAATAATAGTAAATCCCGATGGCTAGTAAATTTATTGGGAGTTACTTTCCTGTAACACTGGCCAAACCAGGAAAATATGTGTACATATATGTGTGCGCACTCACACACATGCACACACACATGAGCAAAAATGAGTTGGATTGGCTGCAAACTAGTAAAACTCAGCCTTAACAAAAATGAGGTTTATGAAAATCACACACAGACGCACACAAATCAAATGGAAAGGAGGAGAAAATATTTCCAAATCAGGAATGTTTGTTTGCAATATTATCCCTATTTGAAGTAAATAACAGGTGGAGAGGAAATCTAAAATCCATTCAAAGATTTTCTCAAAATCTGTGTGCCTGTGTATGAGAAAGAGATTGAGAGAAAGCTTTATGCCAAAGAGGGTATCCTCAAGAAAAATCTACTTCCCTGCTTTTTAAAAAGTGTATTTATTAGTTTTCCTTACCCCAAAAAGTACAAACTTTCTATTCCAAAGCACTAAAATAATTCCTGCTTATCCGATTCTGTTTCAAAGAGCAAGGCTCAATGCTCTCCTCTTAGGCTCTTTCCGCATGTGGCGAGGGAAACGCTCCCTGCCGCTACTCACCGGTTTTTGGTGGGTACATTTGGGTTCATCCTGATGAGGAGCACTGTGAGCTCGTCGCTCCGCACTGCTCCGGCATCCAAAATGGCGGCTTCTGGTTGGTGGAGGCTCTCCACCAACCGGAGAAGCTTGCCAGTCTAAAACCCACCTTCGGCAAATCAGCACCGGAGCGCGGCGATGGAGCAACAGGGGGTTGCGTGCTCCATACTTTTTAAAAAACTCTTAAAAGAGGTTTTTAAAAAGCATGCTGCACGACCAGTTCCAGTCGCTCTGGAGTGGACTGAGGTGCAGAACTACGAAAAGTAGTCCGCCCCAGTCCACTCCACGGTGCAGAAGGCCTCTGTTGGAGGTTGCTCTGCACCATTTTAATAGGCCGGTGCGGAATGGGCTTT
Source organism: Ctenosaura bakeri (assembly GCA_948474755.1). Taxonomy (NCBI): domain Eukaryota; kingdom Metazoa; phylum Chordata; class Lepidosauria; order Squamata; family Iguanidae; genus Ctenosaura; species Ctenosaura bakeri. The sequence continues at coordinate 107,355 of CAOLHI010001531.1, forward strand.
AGTGACACAAGCTATTTCCTGTGTTTATTGAGTGCAATTCACTGTGCAGTAATTGAATCGATCCCAGGACAGAAGAGGAATTTGAGAAGAGGATGAAGTAGAATATAAAACCACTGAGAAATTGAGAAAGAAAGTGAATAAGTGGCAATCCCATCCAAACTGAGAAATATCCAGGGTGTATTTCTGTCTCTGTGTTAGCTGCTTCTGTTTTTTATGGTTGATTTCTCTCTCTTTCATCTGTTCATTCATTTACTTATTCTTACTCCCCTGCCCATCCAGCTTTCTTTTGACTGAAAGTGGCAAGTTTAGTCACTATTAGGACTAGAAAATGGAAATGTGGTAGGGAATTAAGTCTAAAATTTCCTCAAGGAGAGACTGGACACAATTTGAAACTGAACTGAAATCTTACGTGTGTTTATACCTTCAGGTTCCCTGATAACTTACCATATGTTGACCCCATGGATTTCATAGGGTTTTCTTAAGCAAGGAATAGTCCTGTCCCTTCCTCTTTCTCCTTTGAATTAACCTACAGATTCCCATCTTGATCACTTTGTTTAATGATGTGAATGAAAATGAGTTATGTAGGTTTCTACAACCAATATGATTTAACAGGAAAAAAGTTGGGTTTTTGGAGGGACTACAGCTCCCAGAATTCCCCTGCTACCATGGCCAAATAGGAGCCATGTTGGCTGGAAGATTCTTGGACTTGTAGTCCAAAAAGTAACTCTTTCAATCTTTCTTCCAAAGGAGCATGAGTACTTAAGGCCAAGGTCCACAGCAGCAAATTTAAAGATGGAAAACGTTTCAAAAATGTTTCAAAAACTTTTGAAACAATGCAACTTTGGTTCAGGCTTATATAAAAACCTTGATTTTTCCGAACAGTTATATAAGACACAAACATATTCTTTACCACAAGCATGCATACTCTCCTACATTTATTTAAGTGGCATTTTGTACCATAGTGGAACTGAGCTCAGATAAATGCTTGCTGAATAGAAATACTGCTTTTTTGTCACCTTCCATAAACTATGATTGACTAATAGAAAATAATTTGCATACCAGCTCTTCATTCCATCATCTGGGACATGAGCCTTCCGTGCTGACTTTGAGAATTGTGTTGTTTGCTGATTAACTTGACAAATGAAGAACATATTTGCTTCCATCAACATCTATCATTATTGTGCATGCTCAGGTCAAATAGTTTAGTGTACCCTTAGCCTCTAAAAGTGATTACTCAATTCTAAATGAAAGTTTTGTCTATGCATCCCTTCCAGTGCCCTTTATTTATGCAGTTTTTCTGAAATATTTTTCAGACAGTTCGGTGAACTGCATATGTATACTCTTCAGTGCAATTAACTCAGGATTTCAGAAACCTTCAGGCAGTTTTGTATCAATGATACAAGTGGTATTTCCATTTTTATGGGTCATTAATAAGCCCAATATTTCTGCCTCAAATTCTTGCAAATATTCCATTGTATTAACTCAGGTGATTTATTCCTTATTTATTGTGTATTAATTTAATTTAGATCCTATCTTTCTCCCAATATGCAAGCTAAGCTAGCTTACAGTATGCATTTAAAGCAAAATATGGTTACAAGAACATATGGTACAAAACGGTTTTATTTTTAATTAAAAAAGATAGAGAATTCTATTAAAATATTAATATTCCTTAGAATGTAAAGGAGTTAAAAGTACAGCTTATGAATAGCCTTGCCCATGCCACTCCACTCATGCCCCTATCTTGCTGGGTCCAAGCTCCGCCACTGTCCACAGTCTAGGGGCAACCAATGAAAAGGTCCTCTGGGTGACCATTGCCAATCTAATCCTGGCTGGTTTAGGTAAATGACCCCCAGAGGACCTGATATGACTTCAGAGATGTCAATGAATCATTTTTTAAAAAGCAGTTTCATCTAGATTAACCCATCTGAGCAAAAGCCTTTCTAGGCAGCCAAAACAGCAGAGGGAGATGACTGACATTTTTGAGTACAAGGTTCTAGTTCAAGCACACAGACAAGACTTCTGACTGTCATGTAGTCTCATTAATATAAAAACAATTCCCAAGGAACTTTCAGCAATTTGACAGCCACGGTAGGTTTCATTTTAGTATAGTCAAACTAGAAACAAGAAGTAAACTGCAAGGAAATGTGTGATTTAGAGGACCACTGCATCACATTGTCAAAGTCAGCATTTTATTTATATATAAAACATATGGCACTGATGCCAGTGAGGGAAAGCTGCCATTTATTTTAATATCTACTCATGAATCTTTCTTTCCTTCTACCAACATTCCCTCTATCCATTCATTAATCTATCTACCCATTCATCATATTTCTATGCTACCTTTCCTCTACTTTGGTTAGCATATATGTGGTTCTCAAATTCTGACTGTTATCTAAGTATGACTGGAAATGATTCACATATATATTGAAGGCATTGTTGAAGCCTTCTATAGCAATAGAAATGTGTGGGGATTTGTATGTGTGTATGTTTGTATCTGTCTGCCTGTCTCTGCCGTAAGTCAGATAGTGAACCTTCTCCTTCTCTTTCTTGGACTTCTTATAACTCTCATCTCAATCATTTTGTTGATATATATTCTACCTTTCCCACAACACTGGGACTCAGGCAGCTTACAAAATATTAAAACCAGTACAGATTATAATACCCGCAAAAAAACCAGTACAAATGTACAAAAGTATTTTAAAATTCAATTAATTTATAGAATTAAAGCTGTTTGAAAATAAGTTAAAAAACAGAAGATGTCTATCAACAAGACACCAGGAAAGAATCAACAAGATACCATTCTAAAAGCCTGAGAGACTAGAAAAGTTTTTACTTGAAGATGGAAGCACAAGGAAGGAATCATCCCAGCCTCCCAAGAGAGGGAGTTCTAAAGCCAGGGAACAGATAACAAGAAGGCCCTTTTCTTTCTCCTGCCAAACATGTCCAGAAAAGTGTTAGGATTAGGAGAAGTCACCCTCTTAGAAACTGAACAAAGTAATATATAGTGAATCTCGTCAGTCCCTGAGACCAAATACCTACACTTGAGAATTTGGCCTGTACTTGAACTCTATAGAAGTCTGAAACTTAATGTGTATACCAAGAGAACTTTGAGAGTATTTTAGCCTTGATATGCTTTTCTCAAATGAATTAATAGTATTTAATTTGCATCTATTTTTAACCTTTAATACCATTTTGAATCACTGTGGGAACATACCAGAGTCCTTAAGTATAAGAGGCTTGCCAAAAAACAGATGGCTTCCCAAGAACAGGGGTCTCTACAGAAGCAGGAAGCCTTGAGGTTTGCCCAAAGGTTTGCAGTTGATTTTGGATAGGTCTCTATGAAACTATTCATATTCATTAAACTATTCACTATTTATACCTCCATTTCTTTCCATGACTGTAACAACACTGGTCCAGTGCCTGCTCTTTAATTCCAAGTATGTGTAGAGTCAACACAAAAAAATAAAAAAGAGAAATAGAGAATTAGTGCTTCCTGGTGTTGTGAGGGGATAATGAGTGAAACTAGAAAAGGAGAAAAAATAGAAAGAAAAAAAGCAAAAGGTATTGATAAACAAACATGAAATAACATGATTATACACATAAAATTGGAATAAGGGCAACTTCACTTGACCTAAAGTTTGTTGCATTGGCCTGGAAATGTTTTTTTATTTTTTCCGGAGGGGAGGAGGTGGAACAACCTTATGTGGCTCCAGTTGAGGTCAGGTGTCATTCTATGACAATCTCTTCAGCCTTCCTTTGGGCAAAATTTCCAGCCCTGAGGGCAATCCAATAACTGGTTTGCTCCCCTGCACACCATAACTGAAAAGTAAACCCTGGCGAACTCCTACCTAAGTCACAGGACTCTTCAAGTGAGAGCCCAGATTCTGTGTTTGCCTCATGAGTAGCCTCCTTTTCCACCCCCTCGGTCATGAAAGCTTAAAGGAAAAGTTTCAGATACCTACCCTACAACAAAACGGTGCTCCCTGCCAGATGGCACCCTATTTATCAACACTACTCGAAGACATTTGTCAAAGTCCCACAGATACAGTATGAAGTAGGAAAGAAAAAACTTGGGTAAAGGGTAAAAACTCCTACCCAGCTCTGTAGCAATCAGGAAAATTCACAGTTCACTGAGGATGGAAAGGTGGTCTGCACTTTGAAGACCCAAAGTGGGCACATGAAGGAGCAAGTAGGTCTTAAATAGCCTCTGGCTCCACTCCCCATTATAAGCAGCATTCTGGCACCCTAGGAGACCATGCAAGGCATCAAACTAGTACCCCACCCCCAATATCATTCACTGAGTGAGTTCAGATACATATGGATGACCAACATGGAATAATAAGACCAGATACAGAAAAATGAGTTATACAAGGACCACTTCATAGGGAGGAAACAAACATATATTCCCATAAATTAAAACACAAAGGAATTAAAAATCAAAGAAGAACAAAACTGACTAGCAGGGACAGATCAGAAAGCACTGCCCTTCACTCTGTCCCTGCCAGTCTAAACTCACTAACACCTGATGAAATGCAAATCAGTGAAATTAAAAGACAAAGTAGAACAAAATTAACTTGCAGGGACAGATTAGGAAGTGCTGCCCTACAGTCTACTACTGTTAGACTAAACCAAACCAAACCAAACCAATATCTGATGAAGGGCAAGACACTGTATAGCCGTATGCCCACTCTGTCTTGCAAACTTCCAAAAGGAGCACATGAAGGGGCAGGTGATCAGGCCTTAAATAGCCTCTAGTTCCATCCACTTCCCCATTCTGGTGCCCTGTGCCAGTTGCAAGGCACCTTGGTCTTTCCCACGGAAGGCATCAAATTACTACCATCCCCCCAGTGTCATTCACTGCAAAAGACACTAAGATATGGTTGCTATATTTGAGACATAGCAAATGTGTTCATCTTCTTGGCATGGATAGCAGGATTCTATAACTGGATTTTGCCTGTATGAGAAGTAGATGTGGGAATAATAAAGTGTGTGTGTGCATGTCTGTGGAACTGAGAGAGAGAGAGAGAGAGAGAGAGTGAATGTGTGTGAGAAAGAAATAACGTTGTAGGAGAGACCATTTCAGGGTCACTTTGTCTCTCACAATGGAATCCATTCTTTAGCCACTCATGCAGGAGAAAGCTCTATCAAACTCATTGGTACCTACTTTTGAGTTGACATGCATGTGATTACACTGCTGACAGAAAGCAATTTCATATCAGTAATGGCAAACCTTCTGCACTAGTAATACAATTAGTCCTCAGGTCAATTTCTGAACATAGAAGCCCGTTCTCTTCTCATGGGAAAGGTACTCTGAGGAGCCAATATTTAATTCTGTCATTGCTCTTACTCTATACTATCTTTATTAATAATAATACTAACCATTTTAAAGTGGAGTTTTTATGCAGGTCAAGTATTCCTCTTATATTAATTCAGTACCACTCCAGCAGCCCCAGCCTTGAATCAGGTCTCTACGATTGCTTCTGTTTTTTCAGGCAGGATTGGCAGTTGGGTAATTTTATGATGTATTTAATGGCTATACATTTCATGTGATAGCTAATATACATACGATTTCACTCAGAATTTCTCTGCAGCTTTTTACTGCTTGATCTGTTTTCACGTTCTACTTATACATTCCCTGGTGCAGAATGTGTGATTACAAAAGTTGTTGTTGTTGTTCATTGAATACAAACTCCTTATGTCCCTTCAACATGTTACAAATGTCTGACTTTGACAACTCTCTCCAATCCAAATGTTTGCAATCCTTATCTGTGATGGAGTTTGGCTGCCTTCTGTTGCAAGCTTTGCAAATGTTGATTCTGATGTCTCCAACAAGATCCAAAACATTCTGGAAACCCAAGTCCTAGGACAGCAATATTTGTGGAATATCTATATTGTCTACATGACAGTGTCATGTGAAAACCACAGAAATCCTATTAGGAGACAAGATAATAAAATGTGGTAATTAAAAGGAATGAAAGCAGTGCAAAAGCCAATCTAGAGCTACAAGTTTTTGTTTTGTTTTTTATTATTATTTATTTGTGTCCCACCTCTCCATATGGATCGAGGCAGCAAACAAGTTACAAATAGCATGTATTTAGATACATTTCTATACATGCCCCCAACAAGCTGGGTACTCATTTTACCAACCTGCAAAAGGATGGAAGACTGAGTCAACCTTGGAGCCGGGCAGGATCGAACTCACAACCTTGTGGCTTGCAGTACTGGCCACTGCGCCACCAGGGTTGTGTACCCCTGCATTACACACAAAGAATCCAAGAAAACCCAACCTTCTGTTTCTTGTCTGTAAAGCAACTTTCAGGTGAGAGCTTCTGAGTAGAAAAATTGTTGATGTGTGTGATGAAAAATACTTTCATGGTTCATTACATGACTGTTACAAAAAGACTGTTACAAAAATCTGCATAATATGTCAGTATGGCTTTATGTTTGGGGAAATTGGAATATAACAATCCTAACACAAAAAGGAAACAAATTCCTGGCTGAGTGTGAGGAGGAAAGGTGAAAGGGAGAGAATGAACAAACCCAGGGATGAAAGAGAGAAGAAGATGGCGGGGGGGCGGGGAGAGAAAAAGAGAGTTTGTGGCAAAGGACAGAATAGAGACAGTCTCAAGAGCAATAAGACTAATGAGTTTCCAATTCATGTGAAACTGGATATTTTCACTATTAATTACATTACAATTAATGGGCATACCAAGCATTCTTAAAAGCCCTTTTATAAATTCAATTTGACCATCTGATTGAATGTTCAAAATTATTATATAACCAACTCTCAAAGGAGCTCTTTTCTTGAGTGTTACTTTTGCAATATTTTCTGCTTTTTGAAGGAAGTCTGTGTTAAAAAAAGGTGTATGGGAGTTTACTTAAACATGTGACTCTGTATCTTTATTATACATGTCTATAGATATCATAGGCAATATTATGGCCAAAATGTGTATGTGTGTCTATATCTGTAAAATAAATAGGTAAATTATCTTGAGGCTGGTGATAGTCATAAAGTTATTTGTTTCCATTCGAGAGAGTTCTAATACATTGGTTGGCATACAAATAAATGTATTTTCCAACACAACAAGCATATTTTGTTTCTTTATGCTTACATACTTTATGCCAACTGGCAAAATCATTTCAGTGCTTCTGTTCAGTCAGAAGTTCATAATTCTTAAAGACAGAGATAGGTTTTCAGGTCATTTCCAGAAGGCAAAAAGCAATGCTTGGAAAAATCAGGATTTCTTGAGGACTGTTGTGTTCTTTTATGGAACGGCTTCTCATATTTATGCATTCCCTTTACAGGCTTCAAAGACAGCAAAACATTTCTTCCCAAAATAATATACAATTAATTTTATTTGAGATGAGTTTTTGTAAAAGAATAGTATTTGAATGGAATTTCTGTTCAATACTAAGGAGATGTTTTTAAAATGGAAGTCAGTCAAGAAAATCTTCCAAAATGATAACACTGTTCAACATCCCTCTGTCACAGATTGTGAGTTATAACTTTACTGTACTATTTAAGTAGGAATGGTGAAAGTTCTGAATTTCATTTAGAGGGAGGAAAAAAATAACATTTCAGTCATAAGTTTGTCAAAGAAGTTGGTCCCAAGGGACTTCTTGTGAATATAAATCGACTTAACATTCATTTCCATATTTTTCCCCCTTCCTTTTTGTTGAAAGATGTATCCTACAGGTTTTCCATGTTAAACTTGTCTTGAATGTCATTCAAAACATTTTCTAATTTATAACCATTTTTGGCTTTCTGTCAACTTCTTCAATAATTCTATTCTATCGCCTCTTTGCACTGACTGCCAAGTGGCAGCTACAACATATTTAGGATATATGTGTTTATTCCACATACTGGGGGTGGGTGGGGTATTTATTTATTTAGTTAGTTATTCAGACAGATAGATAGGGGAAGAAAGAACTCACATGGGGAGTTTTATTTTAATATCAGCAACAGTATGTTCTGCGTATAAATAAAGAAGACTTATATTTCATTTTTCCCCTCATAAAGGATTTTATTATGGATGTGGAAATCTGTTAGTTTCATTTTAATTGTATGTGGGGTTTTTTCAGAATTCACCTGACAAAGAAATTGGAAACGCACAGAAATTTGTGTGTATTTTTCTTGTATTTATCTACCTCAAATATATGTGTTTTTTTTCCCCTATGCATTTTCTAATATACAGGCTTTTGTACATGGCTTATATTGTGTATTAATATTTTTTCAAGTGTGGACTTTTTAAACATCTGGCTCATTTAGTCATTTTTTTTTCTGTACCGTCACAAATTGTAAAGATGTTTGTCTTATTGCCAGTTTTGTGAAATCCAAAAAAGCCGAAACCATTGCCATTTTCTACAGTTTGAGAGCTTTGCATAATTGTGGAGGGGTGGGGGAGAAACCTGATCAAGTGACTCCTATGATCAAGAGTTACAGCAACAAGGGAGCTATTCAGCACAGAAAAAAAAAAAAGTTGGTGAATAAGATGTGAGGATGAAATGAAGGTGTATAAACTTTATGTATGTTCAGAAAAGGTAGATAGGGAGAAGCTTTTGTCCTCTCATTATTCTAAAACCTGTGGTCATTCAATGATTTTAAGTGGTGGAATATAGAGGACCAAGTGTAATCAAACTGTGGAATTTGCTGCCACAGTTTGAAGATACGGCCACTGACCTGCATGGTTTTAAAAGACAATTTGCTAAATTCATAGAGATTAAGGACCATCAGTGTATATTTCTCAGGAAAACCATATAACATTTCCTGAAGTAGAGGTAGCATGCTTCTGTATATCACTTGTTGAGGAATGCAAGTTGAAGATTTCAGTTGCATTCATGTCCTGCTAGGAACAAAATGTTGGAGTGGTTATGTTCTTAGTCTAACCTAGTTTGACTCTTATTTTCTTATTTGTTAATGTATCCATAGTTCTTTGGCTGTAGATTTAGATTAACCATCTTGAAATGATCTGTGCAATTCCAGACATACAACATTCTTTACATAACAATTTGGTACTCCAAATATTACATTTATTGGTCTAAAATCAGTTGATGTCCCAAATATAGTAAGCACATTGAATCAGTGGAACTTACATCATTATTGACTTACCAAATTAACTTTGAGTTAATGAATATACTGTAGGTGGGGACTAACAACTGAATGGAGACAGTGCAGTTTTGGAAATATTCATACACATAGCAGTGTCGTTCTCTGTTTCACTTGTGGGTATGCAATTATTATAACTCCCAGGTGAAAGTGATTACATTGATCACTTGTATGATACTTCAGAAGTCTCAAAAGGTAACTCCTCCTTAACTGATTGACTTAATTGAAAGTGATTATTGCAAGCATGTCCACCAAACATGTGAAAAGGCAATTTATAGCTTAATTACATTTTTAAATGTATCAATTAGAAAATGGATTTTGGCAGATGTACAGAGCAGTCATTTGCATTTAATTATTCCACAAGATGTGGATAAGAGCAGAAAGTGTGAGAGAAAGTCAGGGGAAAAAATCCAGAAATGTAACAATAACTAGGACAAATTGAATAAGTTTTGTTCTCACATGAAGGAAGAAGGAAGTAATGATTAAGGAAAAGGTTCCTGGCAGAAAGAAATATTGGGAAATTAGAAGCAGAGCTAGTGTTATATGTGATAAAGATGAGGTAAAATGCCAGTGCAGACTTCTCCACCCTTTTCCCATAACAACATCTAATGATATCCTATTGTATATTTTCCTGTGCACACTTTACACTTTTTCCTGGTACTGTTATGATGTGGAAATGTACAATGTGGAAGATAAAGAACCTGATACAGATATGTTATTTTACAGATGCATCTAAACCCCATGTGATGTGTAGGGATGTCTCCAATGTAGACAAAACATCCACTGCTTGTTTACAGTTCTGAGACTTCTGAAAGGACATTGTCTTCTTTGTAGTAAATCCTGTTAGCTATTTTTGAATTTTTAATCTTTTCAGAATCTGCACTGAAGTCTCAAAAAGCAACCACTTCTCACAATTATTTTAGAATTTTGTGTAGGAGTTTTTAAAAAGAAAAAAGTTTTTTTTTTTTAAAAAAAAAAGCAGCTTCAGAATTTGCTGCTTACAATTTTCAAGAGACAGAGAAAAAGAACACTAAATACATAGGGAGCAAGATAGCAATTTCTCAGTCCAAATGCAATGAGATAGTCTACTTCTTCTTTAAAGTCAAGACTCATTCTAATTTCACCCAAGTTTTTGAGCAGTTTTATAATCCTATTGCGTCTCAGCTTCTGATATCTAATACTCTGTTTAGCTTTAAATTCTCACATCTAATATATGCAAATTCATTAGGACTCCAATATGAAGAGGGAGTAAAGTGGATTTGAACCAGAAATTACTACAAAAATAGCTAGGCAAACTACACCTTCATTTTTTTTCACTGCATAACATACATATAGCCCATGGCCTGAATGGATTTCTAGGGCATTGTTTTTCATCATCCTCATCACCACTGCCATCATCATAATAATTAAGAGCAGCAGCAGCAACAACACAGGTATCATTTATGAGAAAATTCATTTGCTATTGCACTAAATTTCTGCAGGGTAGACCCAATCAGAAGCATTATGACTTATTAATTTTAATGTAATTCCTTTCACTTTTTGATGAATAATACAGCTGTCTCTTCCATTTTAATACATATGAAACAGAATCTAAAATAATTACAACACTGGTAAACCTGTTCTCTTTAGAAGACATTTTTAAAAATGTCTCTTCTCCCTTTTTGTGCAAGATAATTGCCATTTGAATTACGCTGAAATAAGAAAAGAGTTCCTTAATACTGATTAGTCCATTCCGTTATATACTTGTGTAAATGCATTTAGATCTCTATATACTTTTATTACACAGAATTGCATTCTATAATGTCAATAACTCAAAAATTCCTTGTCTGAGACCCATTAAGTTACTTTCTTGTTTATGAATTAATTGACTGTAATGCATTTTGTGCTTTTCTTTGATCTAAATGTATGCATATTTGCAAAAGCAAGCCATTATTCCTGTCCCTCTGATAATCAAGAATAAGCTGTAATTGATCTATGTGGGACTGCCTTTGGAAAATGTTCGGAAATTCAATAGGTCCACTGCTACAGCTAGAGTTCTAACATGGGCAAACTGTAGTGAGCATTTACCTCCCATAGTCCCAACTTCACTGGCTAACATTGCATTTCTGAGCATAACTCATAGTGCTAGTCATGACTTATAGTACCTTATATAGTTTAGATCCACACTATCTCAAAGACCATATCTTTGTATACGAATCTACCCATACCCTAAGATTCCCAGTGAAATCTTTTCTCTTGGTCCCACCATTACAAACCTCTTTGATGAAGGCATAGGAAAGAATCTTCTTGGTGGCTTCTCCAGGCTGTGGAATGCTTTTCCAAGGGAAGTTAGGCTGCTTCCATCTTTTCTTTACTTTTACTTACAACTTAAGATATTTTTATTTAAACATTGTTTGATGATTAATAGGATAAGAACATAAACTGAGGGGAGGACTCAGTCAAGGATTGGGAGCATGCCCTTCCAAACAGCTGTCTGTATACCTTTAAAAACATACAATAAAGGCATTTTTGAAAAGATTTTTAAAAGAGAAACTATCTGGGCAGATTTTTTAAAAATGGTGATTTGTGGAAGGAAGTGTAGGATAAGTGAGGTGCTGACAAGTTGCTGCCAAGAGAATACATTTTAAACAGTGTGGGGAGATCAGGATATTTCTTATCCCCCTTTTGATGAGTTCTGTCTGCTTCCCTTCCTTCCCTGACAGTGATGAGGAGAGTAATAATGCCATTTTTCCCTTTGCATTTTTTTCTGGCCTCAGCTTGGTCCCATTATGGTTCTAGCATACTTAACTAGATTGTCTCATCACACTTTATTTCTAAGATTTCATGTCTAGTAACACCTTACAATACTTGTTTCTACTTACACATCCTAAATATTCTGGGATTTTGGCCCTGGTGTATTGTTGCATGTAGTAGATCTTAGCACTGCCACCGATCTGCATATTTCTTTTCTACCTTTCCTTTATCCCACTTGAAGTATGGTTAAGCTGTAGTGTGGCCGTAGTTGTCTTCCATCCGCACCTTCCACTCCATTAACAAAACATCTCCTCCCAATGTTCCTGTCCAATATCAATACCCCAATACTCTGTCTTGCACATTTTTTAACTTTTATGTTGTTGTTATTGTTGTTTTATTTGTGTATACCCCATCTTCCTTTAAATGATGAAACTCCCAGTGGATATTGGTATATTTAAAACAAAGCAGATTAAAATTAACCAAAACTTTCAATAAAAGTATAAATACAAATTGTTCTTAAAAACAATTAAACAATTTATAAAGTTAACAAACTTAATATTAAAAGCATTCACATTCATTACAGAAACAGCACCACACAACATTAAAAGTCTACCCCACTCAATTTCTCAAAGTCTAAAAGCATAAAAATATAACTTGCTGATGGAAAGAGAGCAGGATGGGGCTGTTCTGACCTTCCTAAGGAGGAAGTTCCAAAGTCTCAGAGCAGTCAGCAAGCAGGCCCTCTCTCTTGTTCCCATCAAGCAAGCCTGAGAAGATGGTTGGACAGACAGAAGGGCCTCTCCAGATAATCTCACAGCAATGGTGGGCTCATAAAGGGAAGTACAGTCCTTCTGATTGACTGGATCCAAGCCATATAGGGCTTTATAGATCATTATCAACATTTTGACTTGTGCCCAGGAAAGTGTTATCTTGGCCTGATCTGACTTCTTCAGGAACAGGTGCAGTTGGTGTACTAGCTTTAATAGTGCTAATGTACTCCTAGTCACCATTAAGGCCTTTTCTGCACCTTACCATCTTCCAGCGCTGGAGTGCGGAGATCGTGCGAGCAGCCTCTGGCAAGAGGCTCTTGCGTCCAGGGTCCTTTGGCTCTGCATGAGCTACCTGCTTGTGCAAGAGCCCTGCCTCTTCCTTCCGCAGTGCAGCCTGGGAGTTTCCGCAGTGCAGCCTGGGAGAAATGTGACCGGAGCAGCTCCAGAGGCTCCACACCCCAGGTAAGCGCACACAGGGCCCAGGAGCAATGTGTGATCATGCACCATTTTCAGCTTCTAGCCGAAAATGAAAAGGTGCACGATCGGCACCTGCTGGCCCCTGGAGCATCACACAATTGTGAGTGCGTTGTGCGTATTGCTCCCCACAATCACGCAATGCTGCAGGCCCTCTTTCACATGGAAAATGCCATGCACAAAGGGCCTAAGACATGAACTTCCAGGCTCAGTACTGAATCCAGGAGTACCCTCAAACTGCAAAATTGTGTTTACAGGAGGTGCATTACTCTGTCTAACACATGCTGAATTCCTATTCTTTCAACTGACCAGGAACACTTTTGTCTTTTCTGGATTCAACTTCAATTTGTTTTCCCTTTCAGTCCATTACAGCTACCAGACACTGTCTTATCACAGGAACAGCTTGTACTTAATTGTAATTAGCTGTTAAGAAGTAATAAAATTTATAGTTGTGGTGCAAAAGGTATAACGCTGCAGTATCACAGCACTACAAGTCTAACATGTGGAAGAAAAATAAATGTTTTGCTGTGAATGTGGGAATGTTCAAATTGGTAAGAAGAAGGTCAGTGGAAAACCTTTGAGGCAAAGTAATAGCCCCATTTAATACATCAAAAAGACTGCAAGAAAAAGAGAAGCATTTACTCAAGTCTGTATTGGAAACTCTCATGATGGGGGGGGAACACTTTGCCACAAAAATAAGAAGTCTCGGCTAGTACTGAAAGTTAATGAAAAAAGCAAAACCCCAGCCTTGTAATAAATAAGGGGGTACGAAAGGTGTGCCCACTATTACCATTATTATTTATTGCGGTTTTGGATATTTTGCTGATAAATGAAGATGCACAGATAAGAGGTTTGAAAATAAGGAAAAAAGAATTGAAACTAAAAGCGTTTGCAGATGATGTAATTGTAGTCTTCGAGGATCCACAAGAATCAATTCAGGTGTTGATGGAAACTCTACAAAGATATGGACTAAAAGCAGGTTATAAGATAAACAGAGAAAAGACAATGATGATGACTCTCAATATGACTAAAAAAGAGCAGGCTGAATTGGAGAGAAGATCCAGATATCAATTGACAAAGAAAACAAAATATCTTTGAATTATCATGACAAAAAGAACCAAGAACTATTTGAAAATAATTATTATAAATAATTATAAACAATTATTCAAAAACATGGAAAGAAATTAAATGTGATATGGAAAAATGGAAAAAATTAAACTTATCCTTCTTGGGTAAGATAAATGCTTTTAAAATGTCTTTATTACCAAAGCTTATGTTCCTCTTTCAAAACTTATCAATAATAGGGAAAGAGAAGATATTTAAGGAATAGGAAAAGGACTTACAAAAATTTATTTGGCAAGGGGAAAAAAAAAACAAGAATCAGATTTAAAATACGTCAAGATGCAAAAGAGAGAGGAGGACTTGATTTACCATAATTGAAAATCTATTATTGTCTATATTGGATTCAATTAAAAACAAAACTATCAAAGAATTAGAAGAAATAAACAATAGATTTGTATGGCATGGATATCTATGTTATGATAGATCAGTAGTGAATAAAGAGTTCAAAAACCATTGTATCTGAAAGACATTGTTGAAGGTTTGGTCACAAATAAAGCAAAATTTGTATACAAAACTACCAGTATGGACCTCACCACAAGAAGCTTACAAAATCACTCCAACAAAACAAGGAAATTCATTAACATATCAAGAGTTATTGAAATGGGAGGGTGAAGAATTTGTACAGAAGAAGAATTAAAGGCTGAAGGGCACAAACTAAATTGGTTTCCATGGAGACAACTTAGAGAAAGATTTAGAATGGACCGAAAATTAAATGGATTTGAGAGAAAAGAAAATGAGTTAGATTTACTGATGAAACCAAAGGAAAAGAATTTATAAATTTTATAAATTATTGTTGAAAACAGAAATGGAATCAGAAGTAGTTAAAGATACAATGGTTAGATGGGCACAGAACTTGGGACATTCTATTGAACTAGAAATTTGGAAAAGAGTGTGGAAAATAGATCTAAAATTTACATTAAATTTAAACATGATAAAACTTTTATAAAATGTATTATAGATGGTACATGATCCCAGAAAGATTACAAAAAATAACAAAAATGGGAATTCAAATTGTTGAAAATGTGATGAAAAGACGGGGTCTTTTTTTTCTTATATGGTGGACATGTAAGATAGCAAAAAAAATTTGGAAGGGGGTACATGATGAAATTCAAAGAATTTGTAAGTTGAACTTTGAAATGAAACTGGAGCTTTATTTGTTACATATGCTAGGGCAACAAAGGAAAATAAGAAGTCATCAGAAGCTATTAGTATATTTAATAACTGAGGCAAGGTTAACATATGCGCAACACTGGAAGGAAAAGAAACATGTTGACAAGGAAGAGTGCAAATTAAAGTTTTGGATATGATAGAGATGGAAAAATTAGCATTTTCTTTGAAGAACAAATCTATCCAGAATTTTGAAAAAGAATGGAGAGGAGTATTGGATTGGGTAAGGATATAAATGTATAAGAAATCAAAGAAGAAATAATGTAACTGCTCTTTTCTCTGTAAAATGGAAATTATTTTTGTATGTAAGGAAATGAGCAATTTCAACTGGAAGATTCAAGCCTGGAAGTGCGGGGGGCGGGTGTATTTTTGAGATTAAATGTTAATAAAAATTATTGAAAAAAGAAAAAGCAAAACTTGAGAAACAACAGAAACAACTGTTGCTAAATCCCAAGTCTTTGAGTCAGTACGGTGGAGCCCCTTATCTTTCAGGGAATGAACTTTTTCTTTGAGAACTGGAGCTTATTGTTTTGAATACAGTAGAGAAAAGGTTACTTCATCCTCCATATGACATTCTTTCAAATATTTAAACATGGTTTTTATGGCACATTTTAACCTTCTCTTCTACAGGCTAAACATATATCACTCCTAATGCTGATTCTTATAGGGCATGGTTCCCAGGCCTGTCCTCCTCTGGACACATTCCAGCTTGTCAAAATCCTTCTTGAATTGTGACATCCAGAACTGGACACAGTATTCCAGGTGAAGTCTGACCAAAGCAGAATAGAGTCGTACTATCACTTCCCTTAACCTAGACACTATACTCCTATTGATGCAGCCTAGAATCACATAGGGTTTTTTTAGCTTGCAGATCATACTGCTGACTTGTGTTCAGCTGGTAGTCTACTAAAACTCCTATATATCTTTCACATGTACTATGTTCAAGCCAGGTGTCACCCATCTTATATCTGTGCATTTCTTCATTTCTGCCCATGTGTGGTTCCTTATATTTTCCCCTGTTTAAATGCATTTTGTTAAGTTTTAGCCCAGCTCTCAAATCTGTTAAGAACATTTTCAATTCTGACCATCCTCCATTTCCGTTTATTGTACTTGTCCCTTTTAAATCTTAGCTCTGCTGAAAGTTCTTAAGCCATCCATTCTGGATTCTTTAGACATCTCCCATTTTCCTTCTCATTGGATATGTTTGAAATTGTGACTTCAATAATCACACAGTTTTAAGAAATTCCCATGCATCATGAACTCATTTTCTTTTAGCATTCCTGTCCTCAGGATCACACCCAGTATTTACCTATGTTTACTGAAGGTCTAGAATGTGTGTTTGACTATGCATGGCTTTCCCTTTCTGCTCTATAATGAACTCCAGGAGGACATTGTCACTCCCACCTAAGAAACCCACTATTTCTACCCCATTAACCATCATTTTTAGTTAGTATTAGATCTACAATAGCTGAACCTCTTGTTTCCTTTTCCACTTCTTGGATAGGACAAGTGAGGAATTTGTTGGACCTTACATTCTTGGAAGAGTTTGATTTCCAACAAATATCAGGATAGATGAAGTCTCCTATGTACTACTCCTATTAGTACTGTTCACCCAGTTATCCCTATAATATTTGGGCTATAATCTCCAGCACTTGATGAACTCCTGCCCTCAAGAATATTGTCTCCCTTCCCACATTCCTCAGTGTAAAGCCTCCCTGATCAGGTTCATAAGACTCTTAGCAGAAACATTATTGCCAACTGCTGTGAGGTGTAACACATCCTTTGCTAAGAACTCCATCTCCATGAAACTACTATGCATGGTCCAAGAAGCCAAACTGTTCCTGGAAGAACCATCTATGAAGCCAGTTGTTCATCTCCATTGTTTTTCTCTCCTTTCCTGGGCTGTGTCCTTCAACAGGGAAGAAAGGCAAAATAACCTGTCCATCAAAGTCTTTCAGGTACCTACACAGAGCCTTGTAATCCCCTGTGATTGCCTGAAGGCTATGTCTTGCAGTTATCATTGCTTCCCATGTGAAACTGTTATACCACTTGCAGAGCAATTTAAGCTAAGTTGCTCAGTGCGTCAGCTGTAAAAAACATAAACCCTTGAAACAGAACAAGGTTACACCAGCAATTGATATTAGCTATGAAGAATAACCTGAACATATATAACCCAACACCAGTAAATTTTTGTTGTTATCTAGAAGAGCTATATAATAACTGAGGGAGCTTGTAGCTTCAGCTTTAAGACACGTTCATTAATGTCCATTGTTGGCTACTGGAATAATGATTCAGCATTATTGAGCTATTTCAAGCTCTACTCTGCTCACTGTTCTTCCAGCACATATAAAGAGTTGTCTAATTTTTTAACAGAACTGGTATAACAGCAGGGCTTAGACTAGTTATTAGTCATCTCAGCAGAATTGTCCAATGTTCTTATTTTTTTTTAAAAAAAATACAAGAATAACAAACTGTTACCCTAAGTATCAGTAGTGGCCTTAGCTGAGACTTTTGCTGAGAAAAGTATAAATAACAAAAACTAGGTCTCCTTCTAACTGTATCTGAAGGGCTGTCTCTGAAACCAATGATGCTATGGCAGGTTTCCTTATGGATCAAAAGACTGAAAGACAGCTAAGCAGCTGTGCTAGGGAGAACTCACATCACATATAAGGACTGGATGGGAAGGAGAGGAAAAGAAATATCCTCCTTCTCAAATCACTGTCTCCAGCTTTGACAGTCTCATGGGAGCCTCACATTTCTGCCTTATTTTTCCCCTTTTGACAGCTCACCACTAGTAGTGATAACATGGTCAGGAAGAACTAAAGGTGGGGTGTGTTTGTAAAATGTCTTGAATCAGAAATAAAACAGAGTGATATATTCCAAAGCTCTTTAAAGTACAGGGTAGTGTTACTGCAGGTTAGGTCTCCTTGGAGATAGCATAAAGATATCATTTTGATATAAATAATTTGGCTGTCTTCCACCACCCCTCTCCACATGTTTGTGAGGCCCCCAGACAAGCACAGAACTAGGCTCGGCCATCAAATACTGCAATATCCCAAAACAATACAGGCAGGCCAGAAATAGCCAGATCACCATTTTTAGGAGACCTCTCTGCAAACACCCTCCTGTTTACAAAGGACTCCCTGCCCTAAGCAGGCAACTTGGCAAGCTGAATACTCAACTACCAAGCACTGAGCATTTGCATACTGGCTACCTCTTTGTTAATTAGGACCTAACTCAATCATGCTAAATTTTGACCTTTCCAAAGCTTTGTCTCACACCCAAAACTCATCGTTTTCCCCAAGTACGGAATAGCCTGCAGTTACATTTCTCCCTATAAAAACCCCTGATTCTGACACTCGCTCCCGAGTTCCATACCTCCTTGCTGCTGCTTTGCTTGGTGAGCTTCCCCTCAGCTACACGTGCTGAGCCACATCGAACCCCAGTATTGCTCTCTATTCTTCCAGGCTTCAGGACAGGTTTCATATCACCCAGTTCAACAATCCCTCTCAAAATCCCTCTATACCACTCCAACCTTTATTTTCCTTAGTTACTTGTGTGATTGTGTGTTGCATACACTGTGTGTCTATATTTAAAAAAAATCTCAATTATTCTTATAACTTGGTTTGCTTCTTGGCTTGGCCTGACCCTGTAGACATTGGGTAAAAGATTCCGCTGCATTGCCCTGCCTCTCGCTTGCTAACTTGTGCTGTAGCTAATTTCCCCAAACTTAGTTAATTGAGAGCGCATATAGGTGTCCCACCCAGGACCCCCAGTAAACAAGGTAACAATAGATACAATTACAATTGAAAGGATATGGAGTAGTACAATACCATTTCCATGAGGTTTAGTATCTTTCTCTCTCTCTCTTGTTCTCTCCCTCTCTCTTTTTAAGGAGCATACTTTCCTAGAAACAATGAAAGATGACAGTATGACACTTCATAAATACCCCCTCTGAGTGAAATCAACTTTTGGTAATATCTTTTGCCAACAATTACATTGAAATTTCTAAGTCCTTAAAGAAGTTAAGTGAAGGCCTATGGCACAAATTGGATAACACCCTCCATTTTGAACTAAGCCTATTAAGCACCACCATATGCCATCACTATCAGCATGATTATTATTTCCTGGAAAGGCAGCTGACCCTTCTGTAAGTTTTCTGTAGTACTTGCCACTTTTAACTGACATCTGTTGCCTCTTTCTGCATAGGCATCTCAAAAGATTTCCCTCCCATCATCTCTGTGCTCAAATTAGCAGTTGTCACTAACACACTAACACATGAGAGACAGGTAAGATCAAATACCCTTCTCAGCTCCAGCAGCCACAACATCTGTTATGCCAGAAGAAGTGTAAGGGAAAAAAAAAGACAGACAATTTCATGTAAAACAAACAAAAATATTCATTTATTTGGATGTAATCCCAAGACATTTCACTCAGCTCAGTACTAAACAGTTTATAATTAGTGGAAGGGGGAACCAATTTATTGGTGTCATATTTTCAGTTTTAATATACTGACAATCTATGCCAAGAAATATATGCAGTTTCTCCTGATGCTGGTGGCCAGCTCCTGGAAAATTCTGGGCCTAGCATGAAAACACCAGGTACTCTTTTTTGCTTGTTCCAAGCTCCATACCCTGAAGGAAACTTCTCCCAACACCACAACTTGCACCATTCTGCAAGGCTTCTGAACCCTCTGTGTAACACAGTGAATGTGAGGAAGAACTACTGGGCTAAGATGTATATGTTTGTTTCTCTAGTGCAATAACAAGTGTTTAAATCTTATTTCTATCTACTGTTTCTATTTAATTAAAAGTGCACTTAATGTTCATCACATTGATCTGATCAAGAGTTAGGAAAAACCCTACAGATTATTAAAATTAGATCCAGAAAAGAATTTGCAGGGTCTACCCGAGCCCAAAAATCCAGCACCTCATCTCCAAAACAAGAAGTGGAGATGGTTAGAACAACAGTCCTAGCATATGAGCAAGCGGTCAGAGGAAGTTGTTTATTTCTCTTCCAGCTTCTCAGTACGGCCACTCCAACACCATTTCCCTTACATGTCAGGTTCACTGTGGTAGGATGCAAAATCTCCCAGGCTTTCTGGCCTGGGTCTCTGTTACTTCAAGTCCTGGGCTGGTGGGGAATGAGAGATAATAGAAACATCTTTGTCTAATTTTTTTCCCCTCATACAACACCACTGTTGCTTCTGCCATTTTCATTGCTTGGAAAGGACGAGAGAAGTAAATGGCTTTGGGGGAATCAATTACTGTAACTTAACTGGTGAATCAATGGAAAGTGACAATGGAAAGAAAACCAAACCACTTGTTTGAATTGTTCTCAGGCAACCACTTACACGCATGCTTAACTTTACTACCAGGAATTAATAGGATGATTCAATGAACTGCTTTTCAGGCAAGATATAAGAAAACTCTAAACAACTTAGTATTACTATAGGGTGAGGGATGATGTGTTTAAAAAATCTGGCTAACACAGCAGTTCTGCAAACCTTTATCAAACAAGCTTTTGATTTCACAGAAAACATTAAATTCATTTACCATGACCCAGTGATATGCTTCTACTGCATTCTGCTGTTTCAGTCAGAACTGGCAACTCCCTTACTTTCTACAACTCCTTATAGACCCCAAAACCCACTTCAGGAGGCTGGAAAAGTCACAGAATGAGATTTTTTGGCACCATAGAGAACTGAGGTGGAATGCAGAGCAAGGAAGTCCTGGCTCCTTTAAAACTGCATATGAAGCAACATCAGAAGACACAGAAATACACCATTGGATTTGGCCATAATGGTTTCAGTCCACTAAGAGTTTGCTGGCAATAATCTGATCACTCTCAGTAGGAATGCTACAGAATAAGCTGTATGAGGAAGATTGTAATCTGGTTGAAAAACTGCAAGTAAATGAAAACATGAAGGACACCAAAAGAGAGACGTAAATCGTTGTCTGCAAGGAAGACCCAGTCATTTCCTTGATTTGTTTCCCAAACTCACAAAACACATACATACCCTAGATATTCTATGGTGGATTGCTGTGGAACCAGTTGAATGGCATGCAGATTTACTGGCCTAAATTCAAGATGCCTTCTTGACAGAAAGTTTTCTGACATAGTGCAGTGAAATAGCTTTCCACATACTTTTTAGGAATGTATGTAGCAACATGATACTTGATGTGAGAAACATCAAGTACAGATAGCATATAACTTTTACTGAAAAATTAAAATAAATGGCATATAACCTGCAATCAGTATTGTGAGGTTTTGTCACTTCTGAACCATAATTTGAACAGTCTGGTGGCAATTCCAAAAATCTGTCACACTTTATGAGTCGTCATATTTACCATGAGCAAATATTGTGTTTTTTCACAATATCAGCCTTGCAGTGAGGCATTTTTATTATTTTGATACATTACTCTTTTTGTAACTATCACATTTCCTGGGAAAGTTATGTGCAATGCAAAAAACCATTTTGATCAAAAGTAAACATTTTGCTCATACACACAGACAAAACTTTGAAAAACGTTATTTTCCATGAAAGTATCCCAACACACATGATAAAGATGAGAAAACTGCACAAAAATAATCACACAAGGTGGCAGGAAATGTGTGTGTGTGGATGGAAGGATGGATGAAGGATGATAAGATTTATACAACCTGAAATAAGGTGATTGTTATCTGAGATCTTGAACAGCCTTTCTGTTTTGATGTATGCATGCATCCAGCGTATATAGAGTTCTCTTTGGAAATTATCCTATCACTCAGTAAAAAAAAAACTTTCTCTTTTATTCTGATGAATAAGTACTGGTAATAAATTTGAGTGACTTCAAAACGGTTAAATGTCTGACATCTTTGGCAGGTTTAACATACTGTGATCTAAACGTGCTACCGGTTAATTTGCCTCTGCTTTGAATAGGCTTACATAAAACTCAGCCAGAGATCTCAATTGTATGTATGTATGTATGTATGTATGTATGTGTGTGTGTGTGTGCGCGTGTGTGTATATTTGCATGAAAAACAGCACCTGAAAGTGATTTGTTGCTTATAATAAGTTATTTGTAATTATTTCCTTTTAACAGGAATTAAGGTATAGCTGAAAGGTCTTACAATTGTAATATAATATGGGATAATGCCACCTCTTCTGTGGAGCAATTGTAAATCTTTTGCTACTTTTTTCAAGTAAGCTTCATTGACTACTCTGTGTGGGATTTAATCCCAGGTTGTGTAAAGGACTGTAGTTTTAACTGCTAGTAGATGCCTGTGGAAAAGGGAAGCTCTGATGTCTTTTGTCATTTTCTTTATTCTCAAAATGATCAAGATTATCCTCCAGAAGTCTTCTTTGAAAAAACAAAACAAAACATATTTTTAAAACATTTATGATACTTCCTACTGAAAAGAAAAAAATAAAAATTCCTACCCTTGGAGCAAGTCATTCTTCTGAGACAGAATAAAGATGAAGTGTTGTAGCAGCTTTTAAAATGTAGTTTTCCAGTAGTTTTTTAAAAAATCTTGGCTTTTGTTTTGTTTTATTGTTGGTATTGTTGCAGTGTGCTAGTAGCACCTTTGGTCATATAGTTAAACTATCCTCTTATTAATCTTGTGCATATTATTATTAATTATTATTATTATTATATATATATAAATTTACTTGTAATATTTTCTTAGACTGGTTAATTCTGTTTTGTACCACAGACCTATCATTGTAGCATTCAAGTTTGACTTGTATGATTCCCTTTTTAAAAGGTAGTTTAAAAAGTACATATTTTAGTTACTTTTGAAAAATGCGAGAGCAAATGGTTACTCCCTAAAAATGCAAATATAATGATCAATGTCAGAGGGATGGTGGATGATGGGAGCTACACAAAACCACAGTAGCACTTCCCTCCAGCACTGAGCTCTGGCAAAAAGACAGTTCACCAGAGTCAAGTGTTTAAAAATCACCATACAGCAGAGTTTACTCACAGCTGGAAGCATCCCAGCAGAGTGTTAGACATTAGCAGCAAAAACCTTGAAGCCAGGAAAAATACTCCCAAAAAAATGTTATCTTCCAATAGGAGGCTTTACTCTTGAGTTACAATACATACAGTATAGACAAATCTCCAACAGAGTTTTCAGCATTCAACAGCATGCAGAACATAGCCTCTAGCCACTCTCCAGACATTTAGAAGGCTAGAACACCCGTCCCCTTATATACAGCAATTGCTGATGCAACTCTAGCAACCCTCGCTAGGGGTAGAATGCAACCTCCCTACCCTTGGTTACACAACCCAATGACTCATGCAGGTGTTACATGGGATTGCATCATCCACTGTCATTCCCAGGTGCAAACTTAAAGGTACGTCATGTATATTTTATTTGGACTTAGGTTCTGTCCAACATTTCCTCACAATCACTAATTTGGGAGGTCTTGGGCCCTGCCACTAATTCCACCCCGCCCCCCCCACACACAAAAGCAATTTTAAAAGTGCTGGTGGAAACTCTTCTTTATCTTCCATCAGAGTTTGTTTCTGTATATCAAAAAGGAAAGGCCAGTAGATTAAAGCCACTGCCCCCACCTCCCTGATATAACACATCATTAGACAAAGAAATCAGTTAGCAATAAGCTCTGAAGATCTTTATTTTCTAGAAAGAGCCAGCTATGTCCAAATACTGTGTTCTAAGAAATCTTTGATGAGATGTTGGTCAAGATTATATATCAGGGTTACATAGCATAAATCTTTGCATGTGGAGGTACATACTGATTGTATTCAATAACAATCTTATATAATGGGACATAGAATGGAAGGCACAACTGAGGCCACAATGACATGCCCAATGACACCATACATGTAATAATGTTAATATTGCACATGGGGAAAAATGTCTAGCCAATTCCATAGGGGAAGCTCTGCTTGTGTAAGCAGCCACAGGACTCTGGCCATTAATAGACAGTGGTCATGGAGATCACTTGTAGACCAGTGGGCTTCCTCTTAATGTCTTGCTCCAAAAAACTACTCCTCAGACCTATTGTAGTTTCTCCAGCTACTCCATTGGAAAGAATAGTCCAAGTGTGCATTGTAGAAAGGAATGCAAAATATGTCATAAACTTTTGGTGTCAGCTTTCCTCAAGAGATACTCAATTTCCTATGCTGTCCCCATCAAGAGAAGGAGATTGCCACTACTCACAAGGATCTGCTTTTGGTTGTCTTTCAACTGTCAGTAGGTGTAAAATCAACAGGACTGCTAGAAACATCAGAATCAAGCCCATTCAGATTTATCCTATTAGCCTTGTGAACTGCAGGAGATATGTGGCAACTGAAATGAGCCTTGACCTTGATCCAACATGGCTCAGTGTAGAGTATGGTCTCTGTGTGGCACTACCACTGTACTGAACCATTTGCAACCTCCTGGATCTACTTCTGCTGAAGACTTTACTCATGAACAAACTGTGCTTGGTACAGAGTGGTAGCAATGTTTGTCTGTGTCCCTGTAGCCAGACATAAAAAGATTACTTCTGCCACTGAGTTTCAAAAGTTGCAGTGGTTTTGGGACATAGTTAAATACTTCTGTATCCCCATTCTTCTCACAAAGCACAGATTGGCCAATAATAATGAAAGCTTAGAATCCAGGCCAGCTAATGATCCTAACAGGTACTGAGTACAATGTCTAGAATCTGGATTTAATCTACATAGTAAAATCTTATGGGGACTCTCCACAATGAACCCTGGATAATGCCCCCTCCTTGAAATATCCACTGGACTCAACACTCTGCAGGGAAGAAATGGTGCTGAAGAAGGAAAATTATAATTCACTTTTGAAGATGAATGAAAATGAAAAAGGGAAGGGAAAGAGTAAAGGAATCTGAAGCTCCTTTAAGACTGATTTCTCTTTTAGCGTGAGATTTTGTGGCTATCCATCCACTACCTCAGTCATTGTGTTTGGAAGTGGATGGATATCCACAAGAGCTCATATTAAAATGTCAATCAGTTAGTGCTAAAAGGGGTATAAGAATTCTTTTTCCCCCCTCAATCTCTCTTTTCCTTTCCACAGCAACAGACTACAAAGTCTATTACACTGTGCATCCAGAAGGGGCACCCAGATTGCCAAATAAAATACAAATTGGGGGAAATTAGCTGGAGCACTCTCTTGGCTAATGAGAGGCAGGGTAACTTTAGCAAGGATCTTTAATCCTATGTATACGGCTTCAGGTCAGGGAACAGGCACGCAAGTTTAATGTAACCAAAAATAACAGTTTTATTGAAAAATAAACAGAGAATAAAACAACACACACAATACCTAACTGGAAAGCAGAATTGGAGAACGTGGGGACGGGTAATGCGACACCTGGTCTTGTTGTCCTGGAAGGGAAGATGGGGTTCCGAAGAAGAAAGCTCAGCGTGACTGGCTGAGGGGAGTTCCTTAGACAACCAGCAGCAAGGCAGGATGGCAGTCCAAAGTAGTCCAAAGAGGGGAAGCAGACTCAGTTATGGAGAACTGAGAGGAAAACTTCACTGGACAGAGCGGCAGCAAGGCTGGATGGAAGTCCAGAGTGATCCGAAGACTGTTTGGAAATGCGGGGTTTTTATAGAAGAGTTTGTGCCTACCAGCTATGGCAAGCCAGGTGAGAACAAAGGAGTTTTGGCGCTGGACAAAGGATTTGGCAAAGGTCAAGTTTATATGATTGGATTTGCTCTTGATGACAATAGCGTGGCCAGTACGTTGATGGCCCAACATAAAGGAGTGACTTGGCTGAGAGCCATGCCGCTATTGTGAAGTTTGCAGATGGAAGTTCCCTGAAGTTATGAGCGAGGCTTGAGTTTCTGGCCTCAGTGGAGTCTGGAATATAAAACCATTAGCGGCCACACTCTGTCCGTGCTTGTCCGGAGAACCTTGCAAGCACGTGGAGTGGGGTGGCTGGAAAAAGGTCGAGCGAAGGCCGAATTGTTTGATATCAAAATGATGTCTGGGGGTCCTCACCGACAGTGCCATAGCTGGAGTAACAAGTCTACTCTTTTGAGGAATGAACATTTGCGTTTCCAAAAGGAAGCTGCATCTACCACTGCCTAACCCCCAACCTTCTTTCTTCTTTCCTCTCTCACTAAAACAAATTTGAAGGGAAGGCGGGAAGAAGAACAGGAGATCAGCTTGCCTTAACTAAGCTTAACAGTGTCTCCTGGCCAGCTCACATTCCTCATAGTCAATTCCTTCTTTCCTTTTATGGAAATTTTGCGAGGAATTGCACTCCTTTATTTTTTAGTTCCTGGGACAGACTGACCATCTCAATTACCCCATTAGAATGCCCCTGTCTGTCTGGAATATCTGTGGTGGGTATTACAAAGGCCAATTATTCCTCCGTATCTGAAAGAGGAGGGCAGTCATTTTGTTTTCCTTCTCCAGTTAACAGCTAGACATTTGGGCCTAAGAATCTCTCTAGAGGGTTTATTGACCACTTTTTGTGTCAAATGTAACCTACAAGGCTCAGTTTAAGGGGGAGAGGAAAAGAACTAAGCTTAGACTTCAAAGGTGGCTCCTTTTTCCACAAAGGAAAGAGCAGGACTCTCTGGAGCACTTGTAGTAAGACACTGAGGCAGTTGAGCTATCCAGTGCTAGAGAGGGGAATGAAATTTGTGACCTTATATGATAGCCAGCCCTTCTCTCTGAAACTCTATTTTTGTGTAGCAACCAAGGATGTTTTGGGAAGACTCCTTTTGTCAGTGCCGGGCGGTGGACAGGTGGAGGCAGGGGAGCTGGGTGGAGGAGCAGTGCTTTAATGCAGCCCGCAACCAGAAGTACAGCAAACTGTCCTTAACGCAGGCAGGGCTTACACAGTCTTTAACAGAAATAAAGGGTTGCACCAGCCAGGAAACAAACGGTTGCAAAGAAACAAAAGGCTGGTTACTTCACCAAAGCAGGAATGCTGGGCTCAGGCGTGGGCAGGAACAAGGCACGGACAGCAGGACCACGGCAGACCAACGGTTGTTGCTCCGTGCCTCCTCCTGCCCGGAGCCCGTCTCAAAAAGCCCTCCGGGCCAGGCGCCGGCCAATCCAGCACGGCCGCGCTGCTGAGGGCTCGCAGCTGTGGTGTGCCTCACAGCTGGGAGCTCTCCACCTGTTGCCTCCTCTCCAGCAGCCGCTGGGACCGGCGGATGGCCTCCTTGGCCTGCCGTCGTTGCTGGAAAGGAAGAGGCGAGGTGGAGACGTCAGCCTCCTCCGGATCGGGACCGCGGGCGGAGGCCTCGGCCTCCCGCAGATCGGGGCCATGGGCGAGAGAGGCGGAGGCTTCAGCCTCCTGCGGATCGGGGCCGTGGGTGGGCGGACCCCCAGGTGCAGGCCCGGGACCCTCCCTCCCCAGCGAGCTGGCCTCTGCCTCCACCCCTGCGCCCGTCGACGAGGGATCCGATCCTGCGGCCTCCCAGTGAGTTGCTCCAGGCCCGGCGGCCTCCCCCGCGGCCTCCAGGCCAGAACCGTCGGCCGCGGCGGCCTCCGCGGCACCCGGACAAGCCCCGTCGGCTGCGCCGGACTTCCCCGCGGCCTCCAGGCAAGGCCCGTTGGCCGCAGCGGCTTCCGTGGCGCCCGAGTAGGCCCTGTCGGCTGCTGAGGCCTCCAAGCAAGGCCTGTTGGCCACGGCGGCCCCCGCGGCGGCCTCTGGAGCCTCCGCCGCGTCCACCGCTGCCTCCGAGGCGTTTTCAGGGGCAGCTTCAGGGGCACCGGCGGGCCCAGCCCGGCCCGTGCCCCTGACACCTTTTTCTGCAACCAAGGATGTTTGGGGAAGACTCCTTTTTCTGTAACCACAAAGACCTCCTGCCTAAACAACAGTTGTATAATACTTGCATGATATAAACCTTGCATTATTATCCTTTGGAACCCTTTCTTCTTTTTTGTTTATTTCTCAAATGCCATGTACATACTCATTTTTTAAAGCAAACATGCTGTTACTTTTTTGACCATACAACTCTGCTTCACTTTCCACTGCTTTTCATGGTTATGGAGAAGGGGAGCGTTTGCATTCCTACCAGAAGTAGAAACACTGTGCATCGTGATGCTTGGCATGATAGAATCATAGAAATGTAGAGTTGGAAGAGACCACAGGCGCCATCCAGTCCAACCCCCTGCCATGCAGGAATACCCCCAAAGCACTCCTGACAGATGGCCATCCAGTCTTTGCTTAAATACCTCCAAAGAAGGAGACTCCACTACACTCCGAGGCAGCATATTCCACTGCCGGACAGCCCTGACCATTAGGAAGTTCTTCCTGAGGTTCAGGTGGAATCTCCTTTCCTGCTTGAATCCATTGCTCCTTGTCCTGGTCTCTGGAGCAGCAGAAAACAAGCCCACTCCCTCCTCTAATGGCATCCCTTCAAATATTTAAACATGGCTATCATTCCCCTCTTAAACTTCTCTTCTGCAGACTAAACATACCCAGCTCTCTAAGTCTATCCTCATAGGGCATGGTTTCCTGGTTCCTCACCATTTTGGTTGTCCTCCTCTGGACTTGCTCCAGCTTGACCATGTCCTTCTTGAATTTGTGTGCCCAGAATTGGACACAGTATTCAATATGAGGTCTAACCAAAGCAGAGTAGAGTGGTACCATTACCTCCCTCGATCTAGACAACATATTCCTATTGATGCAACTGAAAATTGCATTGGCTTTCTTGGCTGCCACATCATACTGCTGACTCACATTCACAGATGACTCATGATGGCACAGATAATATTGGAGGAGGAACTTGGAAGGGTTATAAGCTTACTCTCCCTTGGCATTAGCTGCTTGGTTCTTTAGCACTTGTAGAAGTTTAAATATAATGAAGGAGGAAGAGAAGGAATTGGTGTGCCATGGCACTGTGGCAGTTTTTGACCTGGTGGCTATTGATGACTGGGAGAAGAGTGGGGCTTCCTGAGAGTACATGAAGGAGGTGGTGACAATGCAAAAGCAACAGACTAAAAGGATCTGCCCTAGTATTGTCCTGAGGGCATTCAGACTCTGAGACACTTTGGCAGTGATGCAAAATCTTTTTATCCCACTTTTTGGGCTGGCCTCATGGCCATGGGCTACAGTCATTCCAGAGTACATGGTGGTAGTTGTGGCTGGTCTAGTCAATACACTTGGGCCTAGCTTGGGTCAGTGGTTGGATCGGGGAGATGTTCAGACTGGTAGTAACCTATGTCACCTGTAACCTAATTGGACCTGCTTGGGATGTAGGACCTGGCTTGCATCCTAGAATGACCAGTGCAAGGATAAGAATTTTGGGTGGGTGAGACCCATGAAACTTGACAGAGGGACTCAGGCCCTTTCCGCACCGGCCCATTAAAACGTTGCAGAGTGACCTCTGACGAAGGTCTTCTGCACCATGGAGTGGACTAGTGCAGACTACTTTTTGTAGTTCTGCACCTCAGTCTGCTCCGGAGTGACCGGAACTGGTTGTGCAGGGTGCTTTTTAAAAACCTCTTTTAAGAGGTTTTTAAAAAGCATGGCCTCACTCTGGTGCAGATTTGCAGGCGTGCACTAGTGTGTGCCTGCAGATCTGCTGGGGGTGGGTTTTAGGCTGGCGAGCTTCTCCGGTTGGTGGAGAGCCTCCACCAACTGGAAGCTGCCATTTTGTATGCCAGAGCAGTGCGGAGCAACGAGTTCACACTGCTCCTTGTCCCGCCAGACTCTCTGAAGAAGTCCGGTGAGTCCCGTTTTTGTGTGGTTCCTTTCCCACGTGCAGAAAGGGCCTTAGAAATGGTTTTGCAATCTGCTTGGGCCCTGATGACTGCAAGCTTGGTTGCTGATTGGGCTGCAGATTAGTTGGGCCTAGTGGGTGGCAGAAAGTCCAGAATCCAGGAACTCAGGGTGACAGACATATTTCCAGTGGAAAGGCTTGAGGTGCAGGAAGCTTTGCTTTGTAGTTCAGGTCTGCTAATTAAGGTTGTTTCTCATTCTGGAATTGCCATTGTTAAGCCTAAATTGGCTGGATTTTTTTTTCTATTGTTGTTGTTTTATAGGTAAATAGACAGTTTGGTCAGGTGGGGTGCTTGGTAAGTTTCATTGAAACATCAAACTGAGCCCCGAAAAGAAATAAGTCCCAAGCAAAGAGAAGCAACCCACCAAACAAGTTACCAAGAAAAAAACTTCACTTGCCTTATCATAATCAGACAAGAAGGAGGGTGTTGGATTTGGCCATGATATTAGGACAATTTGAAGCTGTGGAGGAAGCAGGTAGCCTGTGGATTGCCAATCACCTGTGCAGAGGTTATAGAAGCAAGAGACTGTTGCTCGTGAGCAAGTAGGTCCATGTATCTCAGAAGAGGCAGCAGTCATCCAGTCATAACTACTACTGGGGAGCTTTCTACTAGACATAGTCTTGTAGTCAAAATGGCAGAGGAGCCTAGACCAGGGTTGCCAGACTCATCTGATGGAAAAGAGCACATTGGATAAGCCAGAAGCATATATTGCAGGAGCTAGATGGCCACGGGGAGCATGGGACAATCCTGAAATGGAATTGGTCTGGGTAATGGCCTTCTGGCCAATGACCTCTAACAGCAATATCACAGTGAAGGATGGGCATATCTCTGGACATGATGACATTAGTCCCTCAAACTACACTCAACCCTCCTTAATGATAACCTCCCCTGCCCTATATGGGAATAACCTCTTGTCTTAATATTGACTACCACACCATTCCCTTTCAGGATCTGCTGTATGGCCAGCACTCCTAGCCATTTGGCAATCCACCCCTGCCCTCAACAAAGAAGTGTATTTTAAAATGGGAGCTTGTAAGTATGTTTAGCCTGCTTTGTTGGGAGGTGGAGGACAAAGAGAAGAGGAGGATGTGGAAGAAGTAAGTTGAGAAGACTGGAACTTACTATGGTTCCTCATTTTTGATAGGGTATTAATGAAGATTTAGCCAAGCCATGACTTTTTCATACTAGAATACACAGATATTATGAACAGGATATGCAGCTTGCCTGCTATATGATCAGGCATGTTGTATGAGTGCTGCTATAAACCTAGCACTCAAGTGAATTATGCTACGGCAACAGGCATGGCTGCACTTAATGACCACAGTGAGACTGGCACAGGGTGAGTGCTCTAACAATACAGGCATTCCTTGCTTATCTGATGAGTTAGGGGCCAGAATATTGCCAGAAAGTAGAATTAGTTGAAAAGTGGAACCCAGTTTGTCTCCTCTCACCTCCTTTGATGTTACTGTGAGGATGGTTGGGGCTTGGCTAATGTGATGTTAAGTCAGTCATCTACTTGTTGTCAGTGCATCCAGCCAACTTTAGGTTACTGGATTTTGCATGTGAGCACAAGCTTCACGTGGACTCAGCCCTCCCAGTTTGTCATGTGCTGTCTTTGAGAAATTTGGTCCCTGTGGCAGCTGGTGAGTGTGTCTTCAACAACTCATTATCTAGACAATATTCTTTTTGCTAGTCCTTATGTAACATGGCAGTATAATAGCATTGTGGAGGGCTTTGCACAAATAACAGAATAATGTAGCATGTTGCTGGAAGAGGAAAAGACAGCACCACTAACTAAATTGGTTTTCCTAGGTGTTGAGCTGGATATGGTAGCAAAATCCTGCCAGCTTCCTGCTGACAAGCTGTGCAACCTCACTACTTGGACTGAGGCACTTTGGGGACAGAAAAAGTTCACTTTGACATAATTGCTGGAATTAGTGGGCCTCATGAACTTTGTCTACTAGGTGGCAGCCCCTGGGACAAGAAGGAAGATCTGTCTATATGGAGAGAGTTCCTAATGGACTCACCTTAAGGAGGATTAGAAATTAGGAACTGAACTCCAGATACTGCCAAGGCCTTAGGTATGGGGATGTACTTTAAAGGATGTTGGTGTCCCTGGCCTGAAAAGTAGAAGGAGGTGGAGTAGCAAAGGAGCTCACATTTCTCAATCCCCCTGCCACATCCTAGCGGTAATGTGCTTGCAGGCTGACAAATTTTTATATCTCTGTCCTTAGTCAATAAAAAAGTCTCTGTCCTGATTATTAATTCACTCACTTCTTAGTTCCCAAGGCTGATGCACCTTCCTGTGTGTTCACACTATGCTACCTGAACTTTAAGATAGTCTTCATGGCTTACCATTTGTCTGGTTTGGACAATGGTATTGCAGATGCAATCCACTTTCACCTGGAACTTTCAAAGCCTTCTATCTTGCATTTCCCTACCCAGTTTTTTAAAACATATGATATTAAAGAGAGAGCGAGAATGAGAGAGAGAGAAGTCTGAGACCAAGTCTTCCTTTCCTCCCAGAAATCTTTAATATTGTATGAATGAAAATTGTCATGGGAAAATAACAATAGCAGATGTGATAATTCCCTGTCAGTTGATAGGAGCTGCTTGCTATTATGTTACTGTATATGCAACTGTAGTCTCCATTTATAGTAGGTTAACACACACACACACAGAGTCAAACAAATGTTCACAGCTTACTTTCTAGTTATGAGCAATGTTTACTTAAAGGTTCTCCATCCTGTAGTGTGTTTGTACAGTTTTAACAATAATTGAGTGGTTGAGAAAAGAAAATGAAGTCAATTCTACAAATGGGCTAGGTTGCTAGGGTTTTTTCTCTCTCTCTCCTCCCTTCCCCATTTCTGAAAAATTTCAACTCTTTAGTCACAGGGAAGATTTTCAAATGAGCAAAACAAAAAGTTGGATCTTAGTTTAAGAGAGTAAAGTGGATCAATCTGCACTTTTGCTGACATCTCAACTAGAACTGTATTCCTGTGTACATGCTTATCTCTCACTGCACTGCAATTAATTCAGAGCCATCATTCATCCTGTCTTCCTTCCAATGAATTTGAAAACTCAACAATGACCAGAGAACGACTGAGCTATTATAATGTTGCTCCAAATAATTGACATCTTAAGTATCATTCTAGATAAGTAGATCAATGTGGAAAGCAATGAAGATGTGCAAAGGTACTGTGTAGACAATGGTTGATTGCCATACCTGCATCAGAAACAGTACTTCTCTAAACATACTTTGCTATTTGCAAAAGATTTCAATTTCACTGTTTGATAACCTTAAAATAATATCTATCTATCTATCTATCTATCTATCTATCTATCTATCTATCTATCTATCTATCTATCTCCTATCTGTCATCCACACACAGCATTTCAAAAGCATTTCTCTTCTTCTATGTCATAAACCTATTAAACATAATTGTATATGTAAAATATTTTCAAGACAAATGTAACATGTCTTAACATACAATTATTAAAAATGTATCTCCCAATTTTAGTCGTATTTCCTGATAACTACTGAGGTGAAAAGAAAAGAAAAGGCAGAAATTCTGACTATTATTTCAGCAATGTGAATTCAAAACTATTCCAAATTCAGATCTGAAATATTTCATGTGCAGTCAGGTAAATGAGATGAAAATTTGCCCATTTTTTTCTAAGTGGAAACTTGAAATGTATGGATCACTGCACTAAGTAGATAATTTTTTCCTCCAAATCTTTATTAGCAGTTCTCAAGAATTAAAATTCCTTATGGAGAGGCATATTGTTCTGATTCAGCCCTCTTCCACTTTCTCATGAGTTCAGTCACAACCTAGTTTTATTTAATTTGTAGATAAGAAGAGGAAAGAAAAAGACAAGACCCAGATATTTGAGCTGAACTAGGGCCAAATGTGTTAATATGAAGCAAAATCTGCAGAGGGAAATGCATATAGGTATTAAACTAATTCCAAGCCAAGCCTCCTTGGAATTAGACAATTAAGCTTTGGACCAGTAAAACCATTCCTCTGAACCTCCA
Source organism: Ctenosaura bakeri (assembly GCA_948474755.1). Lineage (NCBI taxonomy): Eukaryota > Metazoa > Chordata > Lepidosauria > Squamata > Iguanidae > Ctenosaura > Ctenosaura bakeri. The sequence goes on from CAOLHI010001531.1 coordinate 141,472, forward strand.
ACATTATTAGTACAAGAAGTGATTCTTTAATCACCCCATAAAAGCTACAAAACTATGAATTGAATCAGGTAAACTTGGTTACTGGTCAAAAATCATCTGTATCTTGCCCCTATGGCTTCACTTTTAAATATGAATTTAGAGCTATATTTTTCAGTATTTTTAAAGACACATTTTTGGTAATAAAGTGCTATGCATATTTACACAGAAGTAAGTATCACTAAATTCAAGGAGATTTACTCCCTGGTAAGTTATGTATGTATTTATTTCAAAATACAAGGTAATTCTGAGAAATTATTTCTAAATATGCATTTCTAAGCATATTTTAGCTTAAAATTTGTAATTTGAAACTATTTTGATATAATGAGTAAAAATCCATCATAATACTCTGAGATCTCATTGACAGTTGTCAGTGCATTGGTCCAGGAGAAAAAGACCAAGAATGAATCAATGTCAGGGCTCTGTCCCAGATCCAGGGTGATTAGTTTTTTTTCCAGGTTGGCTCCTCTCAATATACTTGTGTCCCTTTTAATCACAACTTGGAATCAAGAAGACAAACCACACAAGCCCTGATCATGAAGCAAAGCCAGCTTAAGGTGTTCAAGTCACTATGGACATGTGTAAGCTATTTCGATTTGTTTTAACCCACATGATAGTAGAACTAACAGCTGTTGTTTTGTTTTTGTTTTCCATCCATTGTGCATGCACATATTTACATATCTACAGGGGCTACCAAAAAGAAAAATGACATGGCATGCTTTGCAGACTTGTTTTGTTTTCCCAAAGTTCATGTACATATTTATAGACGTTCATGTATACTCACCCATTTGGCTCTGCTGCTCTCCCACTGGCCCTCACTCCCTCTTCCAAAAAATGTGTGTATAGAATTGCAGCCTTAAGAGCACAAATCTATGTACGTGAAATCATAAATATGTTTCACTGAGTTCAGTGGACATACTTCTTTCCCTAATAAATGACATTTTACTACAGATGCTTCCATGATTTGTTAAAGACATCTGTTTGTTACAGCATGTGATTATTCTCCTCACTGATGTTTCTTGTGTTTTGCTTGTCTTGTTTAGATGGTGGAAATAAACATAGACTTAATTTGCTATTCTGGTTACTAAACTGTGTGTCTATGAGCAAATGCAATTATGAGGAGAGAAACAGGTTAAACAGTGGAATGTGTCCCAAACCTGCATGGCGCAAGACGTTGCAGCAGAGGGTCCACCTTTTCTGGCCTCCAGTGGAAAGAGGCCAGGTGTCAGGAACAGTCCCACTTGGACAGTGACCAAGTTGGGGGGGGGCAGTCAAAGCCAGAGGATGTTTAAAGACTTCCCATACCCTTCATGTCCTCTTTTGGCAGCTAAACTTGACCCTTCCACCTCCAGTTCAGTGTAGCTTTAGTGGTCACTTTGGAACTGGGTGGGAATTTTTCCTTTCCCTTTCCATCCACACCCCACTTTTACCTACCCCACATTGTATCTCGGGGACTTTGATAAATAGGTAAGGGAGGAGTTCTTAAATAGGATGTTACTTGGCAGGTAATGGGGGAATAATAAGAGTTATAGTGAACATTGTTACTAAGTACTCTTAAATTTCTTTCTCAAGACTTTATTTAATATTGTAACTAAGAAAGTGCAGTCTGCCCACACTTAAGTCTTGCTACTTAGAGGTGGTTCAGACAGGGAGTAACCTAGTTATTATATTCCCCATGGGGCCCAGGCAGTTCACTCAGTGGAAGGCAGAGAAGGGAAGTCATGGAGTAATGTCTGGCTTTGTTAGCCTGATTTCTGGGGGTTCAGAAATGAGGGACACTTAAGTGTGCTCCAAATTACAAAGTTGGGAATTAGTCAAAAGAGCACAGGCTAGCAATATGAGAGGCAGGGCAACGTAGCGAGAGCTTTTACCCAATGTCTACGGGGTCAGGCCAAGTCAAGGAGCAAACAGAAGTAAAATGATAATTGTTGTTTTTATTAAAATACAGCCAAACAAGTGCATGCAACACACTCACACAGAGAACTATAGAAATAAAGGTTGGAGTTGCATAGAGGGATTTTTAGAGGAGGTTTTGGTATGGGAAATACTACACCTGTCCTGAAGCCCGGGTAGTCTGAAGAAGAAGTTCGTAGAAATGGTGTTTCTCAGCACGTGGGGCTGAGGGGAAGGCTCACCAAACGAAGTGGCAGCAAGGCGGGATGGAAGCCAGGAGCAATCCAAGGAAGCTCTCAAAGTCAGGGGTTCTTATAGGGGAAAATGTGGCCTTAGGCTAGTCCGTACTTGGGGACAACAATGAGTTTTGGGCTGGAGACAAAGCCTCCGAAAGATCAGTATTTTACATGATTAAGTTAAGACCGAATTGTCAATAGAGTAGCCAGTATGCAAACATGGAGTGCTTGACAGTTGAGTAGTTGGCTAGCCAAGCTGTCTGCTCGGGGCAGGGAGTTCTTTGTAAGTAGCGTGCATACATAATATGGTACTTGCCTTGAGGTCTCCTGAAGCGGCGGGTCAGCTATTTCTGGCCTGCCTGTATTTGTTTGGAATATTACAGCTATTAGCGGCCATGCCTGTCTGCGAGCTTGTCTGGGGGCCTTGCAAACACGTGGAGGACAGAGGGGTATAGTAGATCAAATTATTGATATCAAAATGATACCTAAGATCCCACAAATCCAGGCTAGAAACTACGGTAACAGCTTCAGCTGATCCCATGCTAGATTGCTCCCCCTTTTTTGCTCCTTTCCTGGTTCAACACAGTTATATAAGTTCTAGGTTAAGTAAATGAGCTTATTCAACTAAGTTATCTATGTCTGATTATTCCATGGTTGGTCAGCACATACACAAACCAGAGATAGCAGGTCACTTTCTTTGCCAGTTCCTTCAGGGTGGAATATTTCTTCAAGTCTAACCATTCATTGGTCTGCAAAATGGATTCAACATATATTTCTTTTGTTTGCCACATTCTAAGGTTTCTGTTCTCTGAAATCAAGTTAAAGGAAATGTGGTTCAAATTAGAACTGGACAATAAACTAGAGTTGTGTGCTCATGCAAAATACGGTCTGTTTCTTGTTCAGTTCTTTAACCTTTAGGCTAATCTTCCTACTCGCGTTGCTTTTTTCCCTTTTCTATTTTGCTTGATTTGATGGTGAGGAGACTGGTAATAATATTGCTAATGAATACTCTTGAATTCTTTTGTCAAGCCTTTGTTTAATGCTGCTGCTAAGAAATTGCAGTCTGTTTCTCAAGAATTGCAAGCAATGGGTTGGAATATACTACATGAAGTAAAGGCTTGCAGACAGCATAAATAATTGCTTGCATTCAGCAATGTATATTAGACAGATTGTGAAAAGGGAAGCAAGAAAGAGGCCGCAGGAAATTCACAGCCAGGCTGATTCAGTGTTTTAAAACATGAGTATGTCATGTCAAATAATCATAAGGGTTGTAAGGCCATTGGGCTTCTTAGGTCATCCACCTAATGTAGGAACCCAGGCAGACAAAAGAGAAAACACATCCTCTGAACAGTGCTGGTGGCAGGCTATTTTGCGCCCTAGAAAAGACTAACTACTTGCAGTGCCCCTTCCAACAATTTAACTGCAATTTTCAAAAAGAGAAAATAGAAAATATGAAAAACACAAAACTGATTAATTAATTAATTAACTAACTAACTAACAAGTAATAAAAAATCTTTGGTATCTTCCTCAAATGTGAAAGAAAATGTTTTGGCATACAAATCATTTTGAATAATCTTGTGATTCATTATGTTAGAATCTTTTGCAAATTTTGTGCTTCACAAAAGTGAGTACTGTCTGAGTGCTAGAAAGCCTAATGAAAACTCCAGTCCTGCCTGTGAACATGTCTTGAAACTAAGGAACACTTGTTTTGAGACTACCCAAATCCAAAGTGCTGACTTTATCCTGAAAAGGAACCACAGTGATTCATAGTAACATTGATTCACAGTGATAAATCTGGTCCTATTAATCTGACAGCAGTTTTATGGTTCCAGAATCACAAATGTCATTCCCCTAGGCCTCAGTCTATTAGATTTTTCCATGTTGTAACAATCCTGAAGTCTATTCAAAGAGAGGACATTTGCCCTGGCATGAAGAACTAGTGCAAGCCTTTCCTCCCTCCATTCCTTTCCATTTTGCCTCAGCATGAGTTCTCTGCACTAGGGCAGAATGCATAGGAATGGCAGGGGAAGCTCTGGAGGAGACAAAGAAAGGCTTGTGTGAGCTTTCCCCATCGCCCCCCTTTTCCTTTTTGTTTTGCATGGTAAGGGGAAGGAGGGAACTCTGGAAGGGAAAAGGATAGCTTGTGTAAGCCTTCCTCCCACATTCTCTTCCATTTTGCCTTGGCGTGAGTTCTCCACACAGAGGCAAAATGCATGGGAATAGGAGGAGGAGAATTATGTGTTGGGGGGAGGAACATGTGCTTGCAAATAATCAAATTTGCAAATGTCAAATCTGCAAAGATGGAGGAGAACAGTATTAGTAAATCATATTACTATAGATTTTTCCCCCCATGAAAAATTATGCTTAAGATAAGTCACAAATAACAGTAATATTTGCAAATAAATCCTGGTTTTCAGGGTGGATTGGGGGAGCTGAATTTAGGCCCTTTTCGCACAGCATTTGCCATGTGAAAGGGCCCCTCGAGCATTGCACGAATGTGAGGAGTGGTCCACACATTGCACTCACAATCGTGCAACGCTCCAGGGTCTGGCAGGTGCCACTCACACACTTTTTCATTTTCTGCTTTAAGCCAAAAATGATGTGTGATCGCACATCACTCTGCCCCCCCACACTTGCCATGCATACAGAGCTCCAGAGCCATGGCGCTTGTGCATCCTGCCCCAGCACAGCCTGGGAAACTCCCAGGCTGCACTATGGAAGGAAGAGGCGGGGCTCTCGTGCGAGCAGCCAGCAGCTGCGGAGCTGAAGGAACCCGGACTACAGAGCCTCTCGCTGGAGGCTGCTCGCATGATCCCAGCACTGAGAAAAGTTGAGTTGTGGAAAGGACCTCAGATTGGCCCAGAATTTATCAGACCATTTCCTAATTTGGAATTAGGAGTGGAATTGGAGATTGTATATATTTCAGTTTATTTCCAAGCTACTCTCTGTTTACTGTAACTCTGTGTTTTTGTTCTTAAAGAAATTTTATTCTCTCTTTCTTTGTAAAAACTCAGAGTGGCTCACAATAAAAGGGAACAAAACACAGTTAAAGCAAGCACGTAAAATACATTGGTTGTAAACTGCCATGGAATAATTTTGTTTTGAAAAGTAACATACAGATTCTTAAACAACGGTGGTAATAAAAAACACCCATCAGCAGAAAAAGATGGGGCCAGAGACTCTTATGGGAGGATTGTTCCTTCATATACATTCCACAACTATGAATTGTATCAAGACCTCAGGTTTAGATCAGAATAATTTTTTTTTCTTATCTAATATCTAGCCCAACTTAATGCATCATCTTGAAGCATATACTAAATAAACTATAACAAATGTAACAACAGCATATGCAATATACAATGCCAGGTGGACAAAATGCTTTTCAAGCAGGCTTACATAAAATGTCAGCCTTAAAAAATAAGTTTGTGTCAGTTGACAAAAGCATTTTTGAAAAGAGTTAGGTTAGGTACATCTGCTGGTCAAATTAGACAAGAAGCAATTATGACCAGTTGGCTCATGTCCCAGCATTCATAAAGTTACACATGAAGGATGCTGAACAGAGGATAAATGAAAAGAGGAACAATGACAAAATCATCCCAAATGCATGAAAGAAGCAATTTAGAAACCCGGTCCTTGATTAATATGTATCACCATATTATTTAAATAAATATTTTGTCCCTCACTAAGGTTTATTTGTGAATGCATTTGAGATGCCTTTCTTGTTTGGTTTAATTGAAAATCAAGAAATTAACATCACTATTGAAAAAAAATACACTTAATCTCCTATTCTTTGATTATTTTACACATTTCAAAAATGTGAATTGTTATTATATTAGTAAATTTAATTTGTTTGCTTTGTCACAAATGTTTTTCAGTGCCTACTGCTTTTTGGTTTTTCTGATCTTTACCTTAATTCGATGCAAGTTCATTCTAGTATCTCTCATAAGGCACAGATGGAAGCTTTGTGTGATTGTACTTGGTGGTTAACCATGAAATAATGAGACCAGACTCAGAAAATTGGGTTAAATAAAGGCCACTTTATTTGACCTAACCCATTTAAGCTGTGTTGACCTGGAAAAAAGCTAATAGGGGAGAGCAAACTGATATGAAACCAACTGTGGCCAGGTATCATTTCTTATTCTTCTTATGGGTGAAACACTTCAACCCCCAGGGCAATCCAAATTACTTTGGTTGCTTCCTGGATGGGCATAATTGGAAGGTAGCCCAGGAACTTGCACCACAGTTGCAGAATTCTATAAGTGAGAGCCTAAATCCCAGGTTAGCCTCAAGGGTAGCCTTCTAAAAGTAGATTCTAGAGCCCTACCCTATACCAAAGGGGTACAAAAAAGTGGTCACTGAAGTATTATGTTCTCCTGCTACGTGCCAAATGACTGCCTATTTGGCATCACCCAGAGCGAGTTTTCCAAGTGCCACAGATAAAGTGTGGGATAGGCCAAAACAAACAAACAAAAGTACAGGGAAACAAGTCCTATCCTGCCAGAAGTGACTACAAATATCTCACATTGCACTAAGAATAGAAGAATGGGTCATATTGTGATGAATGAAGAGGGTACATGGAAGAGATATCTGGCTTCAATAGCTTCTTGTCCCATCCTATTATGTGCTGTGATCTGGTGCCAGGCGCCAGTCACCAAATCCCAATCTCTGTCATTGATATCATCAAATAGTTAGCTTCTCCCACAGCATTGTACACAGTGCTGGTAAGCATAACTCAGCTAAGCATAACAAGCAGGTAGGCATAACTCTTCAGCTATTCTACCTTTCATTTTGGAAATAGGTGTTTGCTACATCATAACTCTCTCTCTCTCTCTCTCCCTGTCTCTCTGCAAGTGTGTGTGTGTGTGAGAGAGAGAGATTGAGTTCTGAGATGTGTGAGTTGCTACTGGTCAAATAACATTTAGGACAGAACTGTGGTTGCCACTCCTAACAGGGAAGCTTGAGCATACATGTTGAAGCCCTCTGGACACAAAGCCAAAGGGGACTCCAGTACCAACCCTGAAACCATCCCAGGTAGCTCAGCGAGGAAGACTATTATAAGTATGGGGTGGAGGTGTTACACCAAAACAACTTCAATCTGTTTTGGCAACACATACTTACAGTGCAGTTTAAGCCTGTAGATTTTAGGGTTGGGGCATATGATCAAGGGGAAGGAATCCTGATAGACCACTGCAAATCTAAATCCCTGTTCCCTATGCAGGTCCATCTGCTGCTGCTCAAAGAGCAGTGGCAGGCAAAGCTGAAAGAAATTTACTCCCTCATATGCCGTCCAACCATAGTGTTACCCTGTATGTTGGGGGTCCCAGGAGGGTGCCCAAATAACCAAATAAAAACACAAGATGGGGGAAATTAAGTTCGAGCACTCTCTTAAGCTAATGAGAGGCGGGGTAACTTTAGCTAGGATCTTGTACCCTATGTCTACGGCTTCAGGTCAGAGAGGGTAGTCAGACAAGTTTTAAAGTAACAAAAATAACATAAAAGACACCACATGCACACAGCTAACTAGAAATAGAAATGGAGAGCTTTGGGGAGCGGGTAATACGACACCTGGTCTTGTAGTCCTGGAGAGAAGAGGGGGTTCCAAGAAGGGAGGCAGACTCAGTTATAGGAAACTGAGGGGACAGCTCGCCAAACACAGTGGCGGCAAGGCTGGATAGAATTCAGGAGCGATCCAAGGAGGACTTGGAAAAGGGGACCTTTTATAGGGTGGATTTTACCTACAGGCTATGCCATGCTCGGTGAGAACAAAGGAAATTTGGAGCTGGACAAAGGAGTTGGAAAAGTCAGGTTTTACATGATGAGCTTAGCGCTGGATGACAATAGTATGGCCAGTATGCTGATGGTCCAACATAAAGGAATGGATCGGCCCTTGGCCGTGCGTCTTTGTAAAGATTCGCGCTGAGCAAAGCCGGTTTGCAAGAAGGTTTTTCCCTAAAGCATCGGAGAGGCTTAAGTTGCCTGCCTGAATGAGGTTTTGGAATGTACAAGCATTAACAGCCGCGCCCAATACGTGCTTGTTCGGTGGACCTCTGCAAACACATGGAGTAGGGTGGCAGAGAAAGGTCAAGCAAAGGCCAAATTATTTGATATCAAAAGGATATCTAGTGCTCTCACCAGACATATCATAACCGTGATAACAATAGGTCAATTCACACTATACAGATGTGGCACTAGTATTCCACTTTAACTGTCATGGTTACGTCCAGTGGAATCTTTGGATCTGCAGTTTAAGGAGGGGTGGTTAGCATTCTCAGACAGAGTTCTCATTGCCTTCACAAACTATAAACTATAGTTTGTGAAGGCAATAGAGCAGCCCATGGAAGTTAGAGCAGAATAATAAATATATAACTGTGTAGAGTGAATGCGATCCAGGTCTCTGTGATGAAGGCCATGCTGTTTAGTTAATGTAAATCTATGTGAAATTCTTTTTGAACATTTATGAGCTTCATACACTTTCTATAACATCATAACAGTCCATCTCCATCCAATAATAGATTCAGGAGAACTCAGACATGAAATCATCAGCTAGCATTCAAACAATTGCGCAGCTAAGAAAGTTGTAACATAGCTACCAAAAAAGTATGTTGCTTTAGAGGCAGTCTTTCCACAAATTGTTCCTTTATAGATTAATATACAGGGATTATTTACCAAAGCTTCTACCCGGAGATGGATGGCACTTGTTTATGCAGAGTCCAGCACTGCAGAAATTCTACACTACAAATATAAAGAAGCAAAAGCCAATTGGCACTATTCCTAAAAAAGCCAACTTAAAAATGCAATTTTTTTTCCCCTGTAAGGGAAAAACCATGTTTAAAAATGGTTTCAACTATTAACCAAATACCTTTGTAAACATTTGTTCCACAAGCACTGTAAAGTAAAATAGGTCACAGAAACTTTAGTGCATCTTAATAAAATATTTTAGTTTATACTCATGTACTTTTTATGATACAAAAGAGATTAAAAAAATGCCCATTTTGCAAAATGATCTGCTAAACACATTTTTTTTAAAAAAAATGTTTCTTTGACAAAATGCTAAACAAGTACTATACAACTATTTTTCTCCTTGTGATTTTTTTTCTCTCAGTAAGAAGGACAAATAGGTCTCAGTTCACACACTGTAGGTACCATTTTCCAGTCTCTTATTTCTGCGCTGTAGTGGAAATGTTTGCATCTGGGAATACAACTTGTGTGGGGGGGGGGGGCGGAATGGAATTCATATTAAGTTTCAGGACCCAAAAAAACACCATCTCGAAAAACACCATCTTATTCAAGCAAGTAAGCCAAGCCACATTCTTCAGAGACATATAGAACATCTTCAATGCGTGTGGCCAATGCATGAGTGACAATTCCTTCGTGAATCAGTCAAGCTATGAACACAAGTAAATATCACTCATTAGTTATTCTAAGGAAATTCACTGACTCAACACCACCCTGCATTCTTCTTGTAGGCACCACCTGTTTCTGGAAACAGAGAAGCTAAAATAAATCCCCCCCCAAAAAAAAAATGACTTTGAAACAGGCTTCCCTCAAATCAGTAGTGCTAATTCCCCAAAATAAGTACAAATAAATCTACTTAGAATCAAATTAGTAAAGAACAAGTACAATCATATAAAAATTCTTAACATAATTTGCTTGGAGAAATCTCTAAAATATTGAAAAAGAAGTGGTGACATGGTAAATGAAAGAAAATGAATGTTTTAATTGTAGACAGATGAAAGGAGGTTAAAAAATCTTGTTAATGGGGAGTCTTGTTAATTGTAGGTGTTTTGTTAGTAAAATGTACTGGATCTAAGTATTTTGTCTCCCAGCTGATCTGATTAGAATAATGACTATCTGGGATCTGGTTGGTGAAGCTGCTTGAGTATTATTATGGATGTTATTGTTATTTCCCACTCCTCCAATTAAGATTATGGAAATGAGTAACTCATGATCTTCTCCACCTCCATCTTTGGTGAGAGAATAAATGCATCTAAACATTTTTTTTTAAATAGACTCCTATCAGCATTATAGCAAACCAAAATTATGCACTATAGACAATCAGAGATAATTAACTGACCTTATGCTGACACATGAAGTCTATCTAATCTAACCTCCTGAATATTGTTTTGTCTGCTCACCTGCAATTCAAAGGGAAGCGTGAACAGAATGTTAAGTTAGCTTTAAAGGATGGAGGTTAAATACCTTTTTACTCTCCTTTAGCCTTTATAAGATAGTCTCTGCTTTTCTTCTTCTCACAGTTTATGGATACTTTCCCAATTAGTAAGGCATAAGCATGCAGGCTTCTATCAGACTGAGCAAGTCAACTGAGATTCTCATTTGCTGTGCTCTATAACCTAGCCAAGCTCATCTTTAACATATGGCACTTTTCTTCAGTTAGTTTCTCTGGCATTCAGCTGCCTCGCAAAGAAGGAAATGAAGATTTGAGTGCATATCAATAATTTGGATGCATGAAACACAAAATCCTTCCCCTTTAGAGGTGTCAGACATCTGATTAACCCTCTCACTTAAAAGCAGTAACAAGAAATCCTAGACGCATAAGCAGGTTACAAGGTAAAATATTTCTCCAAACTTAAAAAACTTTCTACTTGACTGAAAAAAGAAATTGGAAGGCAAGGACGGTGTCTTTTCCCCTCTCCTCTGTATCGTCCTAATCCCATCTGTGAGCATGAAGGAAGAGCCAACAAAAAGAATATCTCCACCAATTTTTGGCTTGATTTAAAAATAAATTCCTGGTATTTTCATTGAATAAGAGCTTTCAGAAAGTTTTCTTTTAGTATTTATGAGCCTAGATAATTTGGAGACAGTTAACAGGATCTTCGCACTCTGCAGAATTTTTTTAATGCAACACAACAGGAGTCATACCATAGCTCTTTATCACTGGAAACAATTTTAATTTAAATCATATGAAGATATTATTTTTCTTTTGTAAAATGACAGCAGTAGTATATATCTCATGGATAATAACTGAGGCCTTAGTGAACTTTAGATCCAATATTTCCAGATAATACTTACTACAATATTTAATTCTATATTTCAATATTAATTTCATTCTATCTACAGTTTTTAGTTTCTCACAGCTTGGTGTTGCAATGTCTGAAAAAAAAAATCCAATCTTATATTATTTGCTTATGCAAAGTATTTTTGATCTGTCCTCCATTCTAAGATGTTAATGTGGCATATAAAAAATAAAATAATAATATAAATACAATGATATAATGTAAATACACTAAAAAGTGTAATAGATCATGAACAAAGGAAACCGTAAACTTTAAAAAGAGAGAGAGAGAGAACAAATGAAACATAACCCATAAACACCTACTAGAGCCCTGAGATCAAGCAACCATCACCATGTACCTGGCGACTTGTGATATGGAGGTTGCACAAGTGTAAAAATCTTATCACTAATGCAGTGCTATCACTAGGAAGGTTTGCCTGATTCTTATATTTTGGTGCTGGTTGATTCTTCTTCTTCTGGTGAAAAATTCTGTTTTCTTTCTCATTCTATATTCATGATATTGCTATAGTTATTTAGAATTGTTGGGCTTACATGTGTGCCTCAGAATTTAACTTTTTTTAAAAAATAAATAATATATTGATAGCCCACAGAACATCAGTTATTGAGTAACCAGCAAAGTGGCAAGACAGTAAGTAAATAAATGAGAGGAATGTCACTCTTATGATTTCTCATCTCACTTTCTGTCTGTCTGCCATCTATCAACATGTTGGTCCATCAAATACTATTTAAGCAAAAGGAGGCATTGGTTTTCCCTAACATTCCAGACCACGCTAACTTATACCTCAAGTATTGTACTTCACTTGAAAGACTATGTTTGCAGCTTGGGAGTGCTCCTGGATCTCTCCCTACAAATGTCCAACTCAGATAGATGTGACAGTCAGGAGTGCTATTATCAGCTTTCGCTGATAAACCAACCATGCTCCTTCTTCGAATTGGAAGACCTACAGATAGTAGGGCACACACTGGTAACCTCAAGGTTGGACTTTTGCAATGTGTTGTACACTGGGCTACCTTTGTACCACGTCTGGAAACTCTAACTGGTCCAAAATATGGCAGCCTGATTGGTTACAGTTACATTGAGGAGTGAGCATATCACAGTGATATTAAAATCACTCCACTCACTGCCAATTAGTTTCTGGACAAACTACAAAGTGTTGATTATTACTGCAAAGCTCTATATGGTTTGGGTCCAAGTTACCTACAGGATTGCCTCCTCCCATACAATCTACCCTGTACACTTAGTCCTCTGGGGGCCCTTTACTAAAACCAGCCATGACTAGACTGACAACAGTCACCCAGAGGACCTTTTCATCAGCCATCCCCAGAATGTGGAACAGCTTGCCAGAAGAGATTTGACAACAAAACACACTGTCTGAATTGTGAAAATGTACTAAAGATCTATCTCTTCTTGCAGGTCTACTCAGCCAATATTTAACTATGGATTTTAAATGAGTGTATTTCAAATAGACTTATATGTTTTTAGCCATATTTTTTTAAATATTTTTATTGATTTCCATTAAAATATCAGAACAAATAGACAATGAAAAACGGAGTAAGAACAACAGATAGAAAACAACACCAACAATGCCATATAAATAACAAAAAAGGATCACAATAGAAAAACAAATAATACTAACACTAGTGAATAGCAAAACAAAGAAAAGACCTTACATATATATTGGGATATTGAGACTCTGCTAGAGCCACAGATTGGATTAGTTGCCTTCTTGTCATATACTCTTTTACATTCTCCTTTTCAATTTATATCATTCTGTCATTGGAACACATTGGTGTTAATTATTTATCTAATCAGTGGAGCATAATTTGTTAGCCCATATTTAATTACATAAATCACAGTCTTAGCAGAACTTTTCTAAAGTAATAGCATACATACAATAGTACCATTATCACGGATCATTCTAATTCCATACTATCTATTCCTTATCTCCCTTATTATGATTTGCCTGGTTGTTATTTACTAAAGAACCTCTTATGCAATTGATGTATATTTAAATCTCACATTACAATAATTCTTACATTACATTACAATACATTATATTTTACTTTACCCTTTGCAAATAATTTATAAACGGTTGCCATGTTTGAAGAAATTTATGATTTGAGTTACTATCTAGAAGGTAGGTGAGCTTATCCATTTCTATCACTTCTGATAATTTGTCCAGACATTCCCCTTTCAATGGAATTGAGACCTTCCACCAATGCCTGGCAAATACTATCCTGGCAATTGGAAGCATATGTCATATTAACCTTACTTTCCTATATATATGTTAACATATATAGTATATGTTATATGCTATATGTTCATCTATAATGGGTAAGAAATACAACATGTTGTTGTTGTAGTTGTCATCATTATCATCTACAGTAACAAAAACAATTTATTTATTTATTTATTTATTTAAACTTATATCTCTGGTCAGATCTCTAGTTCTGTGTGCCTAGAAAGTATTCCTATAAATATTTGATGAGCCTACATGTGTGTGTGCAGACTAAGAGCAAGAATCACTTTATTTACAAGACTGACCAAATGACTTATGTTGATCTTAACAAAACTGTACATAAAAACCCTTTCTCTATTTTTGTATCTGAGGGACAGAAACAGCAAGATGAAATGTGTCACCCATCCTTCAGTGTCCATGAGTCTTTGTTCCTGTCCCTTGTAACACACAAATGTCAGTCAGGAGAAGGCCACTGTAAGTACACGTGTAGTCTTTCTCATTAGTGAGAATCACGACAGAATGGTCAGCCTACAGAATACAACTGTATGGACAACTCTAACCCACTTCTGTTCACCTGTTCAATAACAGATATTTAAGGCAAAGGGAAGGCACAATTTCATCCTAGGTTGATTTACAGCAGAGAGTGAAAAATAATGCAGCTTTAAAAGCCAGTAATTTTTTGTTTGTTTCCTAAAAGAACTACAATGGGAGTTTTACCACATAGAAGCAGGCACTGAGAAGGTCTTCACATATCTTCACAAACAAGTCTGTAATATGGTTTTACCCCAAAGCTATTAAAACTCAATCAGGTTCATACAACTCATAAGTTGCTTCTTTACAAGGTTTACCAAACATCCTAGCTTTAAAATTAGGCAAAATAATGTGGTCCCTTCAAGTGGTAGATGTTGGAAGATGGCAACAAGGTATTGGTGCAGACACCTGTGAGCCAATAGTAGTCTTCCACCTCTTAGCATCACTGGTTCCCTTCAAGTGTGGTGGGGGAAAGTGTCCCATCATGACTGCTGAAGGGGGGAAAAGGACACCTAGGTGAATAGGCAAGGGCCCTGCATTATTCTTTGTCTTAGGGACCAAAATGTCATAGGTCCACTCAGACTTACCTCCAGGTTTGTAACACTGGAGAATCTAGGGTGAGGATGATAATGTTCCATTTCCATGTTACATGCATAATTCTATACAATAAAGAAAACAGTTTATGTTGGAATAAAATTAGCATACCATTGATTTATTTGTGATATATAACAGGAGCCACTATGGTTTCTCCTGCTCCTGAAAGTCAACGCAGGGAGACACAATGAACTGCAACCTCAACCATTCTCTACTTAACATGACTATTGCTGGTCCTAGTTATTGAGAGCTGTAATCCAAAATATATAGAAAGGAAGGCTACTTACACACTAACATGTGAGAAACAAAATAATGACAACCAAGGAAAAAAAGATTTTCCCCATAACCTAGGAAGATTCTTCCTCCTTAAAATATTTTATTTGGAAAATGCCAGATTCTTCATGACTATCAAGGTACAGATGATGACAGATGATATCATAATTTAAGATATGTAGCTCTTGCTTGGTACACCAGAAAGACTTTATGTGCTTGATTACCCTCTAGTAAGTCAAGAATGTCCTAATACATTGTGGATTTCTTTTGTTTTTCATGGTTGCTATTTCTCAGAAGAGCGGAGAATGTAAAAAAAAAAAAAAAAAGTGAGGCATGTTCCTTTCCACATTATCTACTAATTACAAGAGTAGTTAAGAGAATAGCAAAATCACCACAGCAACAGAGAAGAATCTCTAGAAGAACTTGCACAAGAGTTGCATTGCTTTTGACAGTTTGCAGTGGTCTGTGGTACCATTTGTTATCAGTCTTTTTGTCCTCAGCATTTCTTTTAATTTGATGTGTAAGTTCTTCTGCCCAAACATTCTGCTCATGTATTTGCTATGTAATAGCTCTATTTAATATAATAATATTCCTTTTTGATGTCTGATGCCAGCGGAATGGGGCAGGTCTTTTCTCAGCTGTGATATGGTGTGATAAATCAGGATGTGCTAGTGAAGTAATGTCTTCCTTGGCCATTATACTGTATATACTTATGTATGTCAAAAAATTATGCCCAAAAATTGACCCCAAAAACCTGGTGTGGCAAGACCTGCTTTTCTCGTCACAGACTGGTATGGCAGCTTCCTCCTGCTCCCCAGTCTGCGAAAGTGCCCTGTCACCTCACTCAGCTTTGCCTTTCCCTTCAAAACACCACCTTCATATAAAAAGGGTAAAGCCTTTCAATCATTAATTAGAAACCCTTTATTGATCCATGGTAGTGTGGTTCTGTTTAGTTATAACTACTGAAAATCATTCAGCTGAGTCAAAACTTATAAAAATATACTATAATCTTTATTAAAATAACAACCAGAATAAAGTATTGGTTTTCATATGTATGTCCAAGTTCAAACAGATCTTCAGAATGCATTTAGACAGATTCTTATATCTTTACATCAGTATAAAGGCACAAGTCTCTCACACACAGCCTTTTGCCTACTCTTTTGCCCAAAGGCTCAGTTCCTAAATCTAGGTCACTCTTTCTGACCAGATTCAAAAGTGCATTGATGTCTCTTCTGCCTCTCTCCAGGCTTTTTCAGAGAAAACATACACTCTCACTCAATCCCCATCCTTTGGTTGACTGAAAAACTCTCTGGCTGAAGGACTGACTGTTAGCCCTTTCTCCTTGAAATCTGGCCAAAATGAATTCAGTGTGCCTTCTAATTATAGTGTGCCCTCTTTGGCCTTCAACCCCTACATCACACTAATAGACTGGATTTCTGTCTTGAGTGGCAATTCTGATTGCCTATCAACCTGTTGCTGGCCAGCTCTCTCCCACTCAGAATAGCTGCTCCCCCAGGCTCCATTATCTCGGTTGCATTATATGTGGTAACCCGCATCTGAGGCATTGCTTCTGGCCTTTTGTACTGCTGTTTGAAAAAAAAATGCTAGAGGCAATAGCTCTTTGGTACTTCCCTGCATCAGCAGAGGTGGATGGTGCTTCTTTTAGTCTTTCTCCATCCTGGGACAATCTCAAAGAAGCCCTCATCACCTCCCTTTTCCTTACTGCACTGGCAGCTCTTTGGTACTTCCTCACCATAATGGGGAGAGTAGAAGGGGTCAGGAAACCCTGAAAGCAGTCTTCTTCCCTTACATTTTTCATATTGTGGCAGCAGCTCTTTGTGTTCCCTCAATATTGCAGGGAGACTAGAAGGAGTCAGGAACCAGGAGGCCCTGAAAGAGGTGCTGATCTGTGGATCCCTTTCAGTCTCTCCACCGCAAGTGGTAGCTTTTTGGCACTTCCTCACCAGATTGAAAAGAGTGGAAGGGGTCAAGAGAAGCTGAAAAAAAATCTTTGATCCTCTCTGCTCTCTCTACCACATTGGCTGCTCTTTAGGGCTTCTCCACTGAGGCAGGGAGAGTGAAGGAGATCACAAAAAACTGAAAAAAGCCCCAATCTACTCTACATTCTATCCAATTGGCTGCTCCTTGAGGCTTCCCTACCACTTTTAGGTTTTCCATGGACAGACAAAGTTAGCTTGAGAGTGTTGTCCATCCATAGACAACCTAAAAGAAGCCCTAACCCTTTCTACTCTCTCTGGTGGCCTTTTGCAATAACTCTTTGGGAACATGGTGGTGGTGCATAGGGTTGGCTAGTCCTCTGAGGTGGCACTGGTGCTTTTGCCTTTCTGTGGAATGGACCCCAGGAGCCCTGATGGGAACCCCTATTATCAAACATACTTTAAAAAAAAAAATCACTAGTGCTTATAGATAAGGTGTTCTATTCTAATTTTTTTTTTAAAAAAAAAAGGGTTTCCAGACAGACTTCTCTGAGTGCTAAGAATCAAAAGACAGCTCCACTTTAATAGATTTTTTGTAGGAAGTAAAAGGAAATAGAAGACATAACCTGAAACACACATACACAGAGACAGAAGTTGCAATGTCATAAGTACATCTAGTAAAATTTTGTGAGTGGCTGCTGCACAATAAGGCTTTGACTGGAAGCAGAGTTATGTAGGAAATCAACACGTGCTACCCTTCCCACATCCATCCTGAAGGAGGACAGTTCCAGAAGTGCTGCTCCATGTTTTTCCCTGATCATTATGGAAATGTCATAGCTCTGTGTTGTGCCAAATGTCTCATGTCTCCATGGAATCTCCAGATAAGACTAGGAAAGACTTCTTTCTGAAATTCTGGAAAGCCAAATTTAGGCGGTTGTGACAGTAGTGAAGTAGATGAACCAAGAATCTGCTGTCCGTAGGCAGTCATATATTTCTATATAGTTCATCCTCAACTTTGTCAAAATATGAATGAATGAATGAATGAATGAATGAATGAATGAAGTGATTTGACCCCAGAACACCCTCCACTTAAGCGGTGGTTACTTAACTGGCAAGACAATGTTTTGTCTGGGGGTTAAAAAAAAGTGCCTTCAAAACTGGTGAAGAAAAACCTTAGATACCATTCAAATATCACATGCTTATTTTAATAGCATTCTCTCCTTTCAATTTTTCTATCTTCTCAGTCAAGCAACTACCAATATTTACTGCCTATGTTTGGAACCCTTTTTTTCAAAATCATCTTCCTTTATCTCCATCCCATTTTCTGACATTTGCAATGAATGATTTACAAACACTCATATAGTATTCCCTACAACACCTCTCTAACATCTTCAATCTTCTATTTGGTGTTTTCACATTCTGTGTCTCTTCCTCTGTCAGTTGATTCTAGAAATGGACTTTTTAGAATTTATTGTTCACTCATTTTAAATAATCAGGCATCCATTCAAGGGGAAGAAATATGAGCTCAGATTTCAGAAGAGAAAAATGCTGTATACGACATAGTCCTACATAATGAACAGGTGTGTTTTAGTACGTGCCTATTTACAGATCTCTTCAGCTTCTATTTTTATCTTAAATTATTTTTGCAGTAAGAGATGCAAGACTAAAAAAAAAAGAAAGAAACTTCATAACCCTTTCAATCAATTTATCATGTTCCATTAATGTTCTGTGCTACTGATCTTCACATTCTTTTTGCTGAATGGCATCCTATGTATTCATTATCTCTTAATTTGTAGTTTCTTTATTTTTCTTATTACCTTTTACTTAACAAAAATGCTTACCTCAGCTCATTTAAATCTTTTTCCATGGAAATGAAGGGAAAGTTACTTTTATAATTATGCCCCTTGGTCTTTAGGTAGACAAGTAAAATGATTTCTAGATTACTTTAATGAGCACAATTAGATGTAATTGAAGGGAATAGATGAGAAAATCTGAGACATCAGTTGTGTACGCTTCATGAGTTTTAAATATCTTTGAATGGACAAAAGGATTACAACCATTTTGTCATTCAGGGAAGCTTTTTCAAGTAAGTACAGTTCTGAATGCATTGTTACTAACTATTTTTATAAATTCCTTGAATCAAATTGCAATTGGAAATGTGTAATTTCTTCTAGTAGTTTATTATAATCCATAATATTACAGTACAAACTGATATGATGGCTTCCTTGTGTTAAAAATGTAGCAGGTACATAATTTGTTGAGAATTCTGTGTCATTACAAATGATTCTGAATAAATGTTATTGTAATTTGGGATAGACAGATCAGTCTAGTTTGAAACTGTACATTCTTTCATTAATCCATTCTGAATATCTTCTTAGCAAATATGTTGGATGTATATTATATATAAATATTTATAAATAATAATGGTAAAATACACATTTCTATCAACTCATTTGTCATGTGGTGCTGGAGAAAAATTTTATGGATACTATGGACTGTTAAAAAAGACAAATAAATGGGTCCTAGAGCAAAATCTGAACTCTCACTAGACACCAAGATGACTAAACTGAGGTTGCTATTGGACAGATCATCAGATGATACAGCTTTCTGGAAAAGATTATAATTCTTATAGAAGGAGGGAGGGTTCTGATTATTAGTGAGTTTCAAAATGGTCAGCATAGACATCAATGATTCTACAGTAAACAAATAGGTTTCTCAATCTATATCTCCTTCTCTGATTATTAAACAAACTCTGAAAGTCCCTCAGGTACCATTCATCAGCTTGAGGATGTCAAGAATTGCAGTGGCCTGCACCATCTTTCGATCCACTTCCTCTACAGTATACAAAATTATATACAAATCACTTCTGTCCACCCATCCCTCACTCCTTGCTTGGCTTCTTCCCTAAATACACACATGCAAAAGAGAAAGAGAGAGAGAGAGTGGAAATCCTATGTCTAGGGTAGACACAAGAAAGCTGCAAATGAAAAAAGAACAAAAGATGTCACTGTCCTTCACAAAATTCTGTGACATAAAGGTTGACAAAATAAGAAACAATTATGCCATTGTTCACTTTGGCTGCATAACTTTGGGCTGAGAGAGATAATTTAAATATACAGACAGCAAAAGGGGAGATGCATGTAGTAGCTTCCAAGGCTCATCACACATCAGCAGAAATGGTCAACACTGATAGCCAGCTCAGCTCATATTTGCAGGACCTAAATATTTTGCTGAGTTTCTGATCCATCACCTGGTTCCCAATTAGCATGTGTACCATTTGACATCAATAACATTTTCATAACCACAATATGTAAATAAACTATAGGGTGGGGTAGAAAATACTTATTTCAAGCTTGCTTATTTTATTTTATTTTATTTTATTTTTAGATGGGCAACCAGGGTGAGATCCTGGATTAAGCTAGAAGAATGACAATTCTTCTAGAATAGTTAAGAAAGAGTCTGGGTTGTCATGCATAGAGGACAGGCATGGTTATTCTGACAGCAGCACACAGGTTCCTAGAACCACTTCTAAAATCAATCAGTAGCTTTTGATTTGGTAGGGTGAGCTGGGCCCAAACACCATCCAGGAACTGACATGCTTCTGATCAAACCTCTTGCATAAGAAGGTACCTCCTTACTTGGTGTCATAAAAAAGTACATGTTGCTAGTCCTGTTACGTTAGTATAACAACTCACCAGTATTTTGACCGTTGTACAAAATGCAGGCCAGTAGTGAAAATACAATTCCTACAGAATGTTTGTGCAATTCAAGATCTCCAGTTACGCAAAAGATGAATAAACCATGGAAAATGTGACTAATAATAATGCCCAGATTTCTATGCCCCAAGGAAATGTATCCATTTCTGCCCAACTTCTTCTGCGAAAGATATTCTATAGAGGGTTCACTGCTGTTCTTCTGAGCCCCAGCAAAGTTCACTGCTGAAAAGAATCATCTATGTGGCTGCACCCAGGCTATATAACTCACACCTTAAGGATGCTAGAGTGCTTCTCTCCTTATTGTCTTTCATTGGTAGGCAAAGACACTTTTATTCTTATTGGTATTGGGAAACTGACTGTTTTACAAGGAAACAACTTTTTATTAACGTCTGTATTATTTTATTTCAAGCCTTTTAATAGATAAGTTTTAAATAGTTCTTAAATTGTATATTTAATAGTTTAATTTAAAATAAAATATGTTTAGTATGTCTTTATATGTGTTTTCACATGGATCTCCTTGAGTGCCAGATCTTGGGAAAAGTCAGGGTATATATAAAAACAAGAAAGCAAATAACATGAAGGCAATCCTAAAACACTTATTTCCTGACAAGTCATGAGAATTTGTCAGGGTTATGAAAGTAGGATTCCAAAATACATATATTCTTAACTTTATTGGGAAAAATGTACATAAACTGGTATAACTGAAGGCACCATCACAACACAGAACACATACAATCCCCAATGGGGAAGAAATCTCCTTGAAGTTATTTGAAGATCTCTCCAAATATATGACAATACTAAAGGAAAAGATATTCTGAGCTTCAAAAAGAGCAGAGACATAGCTATGGGAAGTGGCCAAAATGAGAAAATTAGAGCTCCAAATGAGAATTCTACTCCTCAATAAAATTTTCTTGCAGCTCCCAAATTTCACATCAAAAATCATTCACACCTAGTAATCTTCTATGCAATACATTCACATTTCTTTGGAAATGTGCCCTGCCCCACAACCTTTTGGACACCTGAACTGTATTTCTAACTGATCAACTGAAATTTTAAGTTAATACAATGCTAAAAATCTAGAGACTGACATGTTTCTTTGGAGGGGTAGAATTCTTATTGGGCACAGTGCTTTCACTTTGTCACCCCTCCTATAGCTACATCCTGAAGAAGAGATAAATGCTATTTCTAAATTTATGACAATAGTGTGAAGCTACATACTAACAATGATATGTACCTGGACATTTGCTTCTGACATGCTGCATGTAATGGGGGTGGAGTCAGAGGATATTTAAGGCCTGCGTGCTCTTGCACATGGATCTTTGAATGTTCAGAGCATGGAAGCCAACAACTCCATTTTGCTTGGATTTTACAGTGTTGGATTGGAGGTTTGACAGATGTAGGCCAGAGCAATTGATTCTGCCTGCTCCTCTCAAAGTCCTTGTTCATTTGAGTAGAGCCTGTTATTCTGTGGATTGCTTCATTTCTGCTTGGCTTTCACAGTATTTGATTGGTGGGCTGACAGAACCAGGCCCTATGCACCTGAAAAAGAGGTCTAGTCCAATTAAGTTGGGCACTCTTGAATTCTTCCTGCACATACATCCAGATTGTGAGGCTTCACCTTACTTGAAAGATAGATTTAGGGAAGGGTTTTGGATTCCATTTTAGGAGCCCTGATGGCACAGTGGTTAAATGCCAGTACTGCAGCCACAAGGTTGTGAGTTCTATTCTACTGGGTTCCAGATTGACTCAGCCTTCTATCCTTCTGCAGTTCGGTAAAATGAGTACCCAGTTTGTTGGGGCAATTAGCTAAACACATTGTAAATCGTTTAGGTCCTTACCGCAGCTTACCTTTTTTGCGGAGCTGGGGTGTGGGGATCGTGTGAGCAGCCTCCAGGGAGAGGCTCTTGTGTCCCGGTTGCTTCAGCTATGCATGAGCTGCCTGCTGCCAAGCAGGCAGCACGAGAATCCCGCCTATTCCTTCTGCAGCACAGCCTAGGAGTTTCCCAGGCTGTGCTGGGGCAGCTCTGGAGGCTCCACATGCACGGCAAGTGCATGCAGGGCCCTGGAGCAATGTGCAATCATGCACCATTTTTGGCTGAAAGCCAAAAATGAAAAAGTGCATGAGCAGCACCTGCCCTACCCTGGAGCATCGTGCGATTGTGAGTGCATCGTGCAGATCACTCCTCACAATCGCACGACACTCCAAGCACCCTTTCACATGGCAAATGCCATGCAAAAAGAGCCTTTGAAAGCACCTAGCTGATAAGCGATATAGAAATACACATGCTATTGATATTGTTTTGCTAAGATACTTCATTCTGTCATTGATTAAGAACAGGTTGATAGAGATAAGATTGATAGTGAAGTAGTTTCAGGTAGGATAGTAGGCCCTTATCCTTCTCCTCCATTTATTAATTTGAGAGTGTTTCCCTTGGGGGTGGTCCCCAAGAAGGCACCTAATGAATTCAGGTTGATTCACCATTTGTGTTTCCCCAGGTGAACTTAGTGAATGAAATCATTCCTGCTGAATTTTGTTTGATGTGTTATACAACTTTTTAGTGCAGTGTGCAGGAATGGCATGAGGCAGGATTAGTGAAATGCAACATTAAGTCTTTGATTCATCCTCTTTCAGTGCATCCTCAGGTTTTTGAATTATTGGCAGTTTCCTTTGATTCCATGTATTATATGGATTAGGCCATTCCAATAGGGAGTTCGATTTTGTGTTCAGTTTTTAAGAAGTTTGGGACTTTTTTAGAGTTGGGCCTGAGGCTTAGATGAGGATTGAATAGTATAGTTCACTACCTTGATAATTTTTGATTCATTGGTAGGGCTGGTATGGATTAGTGTGCTTCTTAAAGGAGGGAATGTTATTCCCTGACTAAATTGTTGAGTGTACTTTTGGTTCATGAGAAAGCTGAGGGTCCTAGTAATTCTTTGGTTTTCTTAGGCATCAAGATTGATACCATGCATCAACATCACAAGTTGCCCTGAGATAAACTAGAGGATTTGAACATGAGGGTGTCAGACTTTTGGGTGCTAGGGAAAGCCATTCTAAGGGAGTTTCAAGAGCTTATCAGACATCTCAACTTTGCCTACAGGGTGGTTGCATCTGGTAAAGCCTTTTTGGAGATGTCTCTGTGACATTCTTGCCAATGTATGTAAGCCTCACCATCTAATTTTGATGACTAGGGTTATTAGAAATTATTTGGAAGTATGCCAAGACTTTCTTGCATCTGTTAATGGAGTATCTTTCTGGACCTATGAGCTGCACATTTGGGATGCCTTGAAGGTGTCTTCTGGTATGACAGTGTTTATAGGTTTTGGTATCTATTTTAAAGGACATTGGTGCACTCAACCATGGCATAAGGAGTGGTCTCAGATGGGCTTATTGACATATTTGACTTCCCCACCCCAGATCACAAAAAAAAAAAAAAAACAACCCACAAAAAAGCACACATGGTTATGAATATGACTTTTTTCATGAAAAATAAGTTTTGCACAAAACACAGTTTTTGAACAGAATAATTTTCCTGAAAAACTTCTAGATTCACTTTATGCAAGCAAAAATTGCATAGAAATATTAATTTTCTTCTATGGTGGGGTGGAAGCTATGGAACTTATTCATTCTTGCTTGCAAGGTCAATACCATTGAAGATTCACTACTCTAGATATGATTCCATTGTACCATAACTGTCAATATTTTAGCTGTTGCTTGTTCCCCGTCATCTTCAAGACACAGTTAACTTCAAGCTGTACATGCAAATCATTACAATAGTTTACCTAAGAGGTTACTGAAATATGGACCACTGTAGCCATATTTGCCCTAGCAATGTCAGAATTCATGAAAGACCTAAAGGACAAAGGCTTTTCTGCTACTTTTGCCTCTTCTTCAGAATTTTATCTCAATGAAGCTAATAGCATTAGAATTAATATGGTATAAATGCAATCATAAAATGATCAGAGACTTGGAAGGTCCTGCAATGGCCAACTAGTCCAAACTGTGTCATGCAGGAATGTGCAACTAAAATACTCCAGAGAGTTAATCAGTCAACACCTATTTGAACAGCTCCATGGGAAGAAAGCATCAGTCCCTGAGGCAGTCTATTCCAATGTCAAACAATTCTTACAATAAGCAGGGTTCTGTGGATGCCCAAGATATGAACTTGCTCTTTCAGGGTGGGGACAACAGAGAACCACGTGTAATTCTGCACTTTCATTCTCAGTTTTGTTTGAAAACAAGACTGAAGATATAACCTGATTAAGATACCCCATTCTTAAAAAAGTATTCAGCCCCAATGAATTTTCCCACATTTTGGAAATTTTGTGTTTGGCACACTTTTTGTCTGGACATACATATATACATAGGCCAAACAGAAAACTGTTTTCACAAATTAAACTATTTTTTTGCAACTCCCAGAACATTAGTAGAAAATCATATTTTTAATATCTATCTATCCTCTCTCTCTCTCTTTTTGCGCCACATTACCCAAATGACAAGTTTCTCACCACATATAATTCTCTTTTTCAGAGTTCCTGCATGTGTATGTGTGCTTTGAATGTCTGATTTTTTTTCCCAGCCTTTGGTCAGCATCATTGCTCCAAAACTGCATGACGAACAGCACAAACCAAAACCTGAGCCATGTGATCTTCCTCCTATACTGTATAGAAAATGCTAAAAGTAAGAAAAAAATTCTATTTACACTACAGAGAGGGTGAAATTCTCCCTTGTCAAGTTGCAATTGCAATTCAACCATATGTAACAGAGAAACATGAATGCATTTTTATACGCTTATATGCTGCCATTTGTCATAGGTTCTCAGGGCACAAATAAAATCCACTAACACCATTTAAAATTTAAAAGAAGAGGCTAATTTAATCTGCTTAAAACAATATAATGTGTTAACAATTTAACACCACAAAGACATAAAGATTTGGATGAAATCAATCAGGTCCAAAAGAGTTTAATAAATCTGCAACTGGTTACTTACAAGCTCTGTGGGAAAGGTGAGTATCACTCTGGCTCATCACTTTCAAAGGCACATATAGAGGAGAATAATCCATTAAGCAGACCTTAATCTCTGAATCTTAAAATGTGAGGGATTTCTTCCCAGAAGTAGAAAGATTAGTAGATACTGATGTCAGAGGAAGGGGGAATAAAAGTACTAGATTTTTCAGAAATTGGCAAATTGTCATTCTTGATTAAAGAAGGAAAGTTAATTAGCTTTATGAAAGAATGGAGTTTAGTCATATTATATATGAAGGAAATTAGGTAAGTACAACAGCAATTGGTTTTATTTATAGTTTGTTTTTAACAGGCTGATGTAATATAACATTATTAGCAAGTTAAATAGCATTTTTGTGTGTGTGTGTGTGAACATTTTAGAAAAAGTAGTTAGATTGTGGTTGGAAATAAATTAGTGCAGTCCTTCAGTGTACTTGTTTGGTGGTATATAGTCTGCATGTAATCTAAGTAGATTTATATAGTTAGAATAGGTTAATTTTAGATAGTGGCCCTATCCTCAGCTTACCTTCTTGTGTGGGTGTCTGGTGGCAATCCTGGCAGCAGCTCTGCCAGTAAGGGAGCACAATGGCAGCACTCCCCTACACATAGGACCAGCTTCCTGTAGAAGGGAGCGCAATGGACATGCCACTTCCCTCCTCACTGTAGCCAGGTACTTTCCCAGGCTGTGCTGGGCAGGAAATGCCACCATCATGCTTCCTGCACTTCCACAGGACAGGTAAGTATGGGATGGTAGTGCAATCTCTGGTCATTGATGGGGAAAATCCATCAATGATTTAACCCATGATCACAACCACTTGACAGGAGAAAAACAGGATCATGACAACACCATGCAGAAGCATTGTTGTGGTCCTGTCCTTCTCCTGTCCCTATGGCAAGATGGGGAGGATGTTACAGAACGGGCCTGCATGCAATACATAAAATACATATGTATTTTATGTTTTCCCTTATATATATTTTTAGGTGATAAAATTCTTTTATGTTTAATATTTTTTTAAAAAAAAATGTGATGGATTTCTCTAAGGTATAGCTATGTTGCTCAACATCCTGCTACTACATCAGTAGTAGGAAAATACTGTAGAGTTCTGTTGAGTTATTACCTAGCATGCTTTGTTCAAGGTAGGAGCAGGGGAGTCCCCACTGCAGATCAACTAAAACTATGAGTGATACATTTAAAAGGGAGAATTCCTTTCTGTATGGAGGCTCTCTACATAATCCAGAACTCTGGAGAACCAAGGATTTTCCTAGCATGTAAATTTTCAGGTGGATCTCTTTTCACATGAACAGTAATGCAAAAATTACTGCGAGGTGCTTCCTTGCTTCTGTGACAGATGAAACAGAGATGAGTAAAGAGTGAATAGAACTTCTGATAAGATGTTTATCTGCTGCCTTCAAATTAAGGTATTTTTGATTAGCTGATAGACCATGATCAGAGTCAATGGAATAAAGCTTGCTGTTTGTGTAGTTTGAGTCAGTACTCAAGAACTTAAAATAACAATGTTTGCTATTTCTAGATCCAAAACTCACTATTCCAGGTATTACATAGAACCACTGGTATCGTTTAACAGTTCAGTCTTACACATTTTATTCAATAGGTCCATAGACTTCTTTAAAAAAATCTGGATGTTCAAATTATAATTGCAAAAAGGAGAAAAGAAAAGAAAAGCGAAGAATGGAAGAAAAAAGACAAGGGAGGAATATAGAGAATATGAAGATGAGCAAGACATATACATGTGGAATCCAAAAATGTCCTCTTTCACCAATGTTCTGAACATTGTGCAATTAAGTGATCCAGCAACTTTTGGGTTTATATATGGAAAATATGACCATAAGACATTTTTGTATACTCATTTCTACTGTGTTTGGTCATCTGCACAGAGTAATGCAGAAGACTGAACTGATCTAAATGTCAGATAGCTGTTGTGTATTTTAAATGAAGGTTTCTGAAATGCTGCACAACAAAGCTTTTAAAATGTCTTTGCAATCTCAGTGGTCATTTTTTACATATCAAAAGTGCCCCACTACAGACTTATAAAGATGAATATGTAAAAGCTCCATGATCCTGTCTAGTAATGCAATTTTTCCTCTATATACTAAAAAGCAGGCAGACTGCAGATTAAAGATGACAGGACATAGTTTACAAGGCTATTAATAATATATGTTAAGGGTATTTCCAATTGCCTTCATCTGACCAGGGCATGTTTAATGGCTCCATAAAATATGGTAGACTGGAATTTCTTCAGAGTATTATAATATGCTCCTGCATCTACAGATTTCATTTTTTAAAAGATTAAGGTGGTTATTTATTTTATTTTGGAGGGCATTATAAAAATATGTTTCATGAGGGACTGAATAACAAAACTATTTCAAAGGAAAGGATTTGCTTTTTAAAGCTGGATTTTTATTCTAATTAAGTACCAGATGCTCCCATGATTATATGATGATGATGTTGATGATGATGATGGTGGTGGTGGTGGTGTGATTAAACTCTTTCTGTTTCAAGTACCTTGTATCCCTCCCTCTACCCCATCAACATTTCATTCAATACAATGTTCCTCCTTTGGCCTTTTTTCTCTTGTTCTGGGTTTGCAATAGGACCAAATGACTGCTCACTTTTAACTTTTAACTTTCAGTTTAAAAAGTAAAGAAAATCAAATTGAGAACAGTGAGTTCACTGCTCTGTAATTTCCATGGTTTCCACTGTAGGAAGTAAAATATTAAAGTATCTGAGTTATCAAAGTGCTGTGTTAAATTCAGCTGCTATATACATAGTAGTTTAATAAAATTCTTTGAACTTCTTATGGCTTGTTAGATACTGGTGGAAATAAAATAGGTATACCACACATCTGGTTTAGATTCTCTTTACTGCATCCATTATGGAAATAAGACAAGCTTAGAGAATCTAGTTGCAATTCTCTGGAGAAGGGTCCCATTGATTTACAAAATGTTGGGAAAAAAAGAAGTCAAAATTGAGTCCACTTCACTGTAATTGATTCAAGATCAGATCCTATAGCACAGAGATATTAATAACTATAAGGCTATTTATACTATTCCTGTAGTATGGGTCCATAGATATTCATGAGAATCATTTAAACTTCTTCTTAATAAAAATGCATTAAATAACACTCAGTTTTGACTTCTCTGTGGCCCTTTCCACACCCTACCGTATCCTTGTAGTGTCCTATGGTTCTGCCTGGAGGGGAATGCAATAGGAGTGCTTTCCTCTGCACTTGCAGCCCCTACAATCCAGGAAGCATTATGGCCCCATCTCTTCCTGCTTCAGTGTAGCAGGTACTTTCCTAGGCTGCTCAGGGGCAGGAAGCATAATCATTGCACTTTTGGACCCTCCGCACACCAGGAAAGTGTGGGATGGAGGTGTTATCATGCATCATTGATGGGGAAAACCTGTCAAGATATACTCCATGATTGCGCACCCTGGGACACAACAACATGATGCATAACTGTCATTGTGGTCCTGTCCTTCCTCTATCCCCATTATGAGACAACAAAGTCTTGCAAAAAGGCCCTATATTTCAGATGACTTGGGCTTTATTAGTCCAAAGTGAACCTTACAGACATATCTGTGAAGATCATGGGAAACATGTTGGTTAATGCAATCCTTGTTCCTTTGCAACCCCGCAATAGATATGTTCTGTTTAACAATGTGTAAAGAAGATGATACCAACTGTGGCTGGTCAGGACATGGGAGGTAGAGGTCAGATTGTGGGAAGCATGAGGAGGAGGAGACAGAGCTGACAATGAAGCAGGCTAAGAGGTAACACACAGTGAACATGGATTCTGGGCAGCCAGGTTTTCCAACCTGAGGAAACAGTATTGCCTTGGCCATTAGTAACAATAATCTCAATGGAAAGCCTATTGCCCTTGGCAAGGAAGACCAAGGTTTCAGAATGAGTTGAGAAATAAAAACATCCCCTGCAAATTGCAAATACAAGACCTCTGGGGGAGAGGATGTCAGATGATACCTGTCTGTCCCCCATGAAGGACTTGCTTTTGAAGGTAAGTAGTGTTCTCTGGGGCTCCTTGAGATACTTAAAGATGTCACAATACTTTGCAGTGTTGAGGAAAATTGCCCCTTCTGCGTTCAAAGAATGGTCTGCGATAGGCTGATGACCACAGTTTACTTAACCACATACCCAGCAGACTAAGCAGTCTTGCATTCTAGCAAACATACACTTTAGAATTTAAAGTAGTTTTCATAGTTATCCCAGCAACAATGCAGATCCAATCATAGGAGTATACTAGACATTTAGTAGCTAATCAGTAAGCACCAAACACTAAGTCCTAATGGAAAAGCAGTAGGTAAGCATCACATTAAGACTATTCACATTGAAACTTTCCTTCACATTTCTGATTTTTATTATTACCTATAGAAAGTGAAAGTGCTTGACAATATGAGGTTGGAATACTATATAATTGTTAAACTTGTCTGTACTTGTCCTAAGAGCTGAATAACTCCACTGCTTCCCAAATTTTCTGTTTGAGACTATCTTTCTTTTAAGCACGATTGTACCTCAATTGAGCCTTAAAGTAATAGAGAGAGCTGTCTATCTGCCTTTCCAAGTGGAGCAATCCAACTCCTGTGGCAACACACAGGGTTATAAAAGTTAGCAGAGGCCTTGTGCTCCACTGCCAACACACAGTGTCACCTGAGCAATAGAATGTGACTACGAGAGGAGAATCTGAAGGTTATAACCTAAAGTTCATGGCTATTATCCCTTCCACAAAAAGAAGTCAAGATTGACCAGGACAATGTCCAGACAACCTCTTCCTGTAACTCCAACAAAGACCAACAATTATGGCCCACGAAATATGAGCTTCGAAAGCTGTGCCCTGTGTCATGCAGATACAATGCATCTGCCAAAAGAAAAAGAAAAAAGTAGTAAATTCAGTGGCAGCAAATGCAATATTAGTCCAGTCCTCAGTTTCTTTTCCTCAACCCATGGGATATACCCAACATATCCAGTTTCTATTCCCCATCCCATGGGACATACCCAACACTGAATTAAATGTTTGAGTTGTGAAGAAAGAAAGACAACTTTAAAGCACAAAGCATTCCTTTGAAGCATACAGGGAAAGAAGGTAGTTGAGCTCACTCTGTAGGGGAAAAAATGCTGCATTTTCAGTTAAAAGTCATATTTGTAAATCTGTATATATGTTCTATATGAGACACAGTTTACTGGATGCTTGGTAATTCCTTTTTCAGAAGCACCCTGCTGAGCATGATCCTATTGGATTTCAATATTGATGCTGCCCCTAGGTCACATCTTAATTTAGCCTTCACTGAATCAAACTTAATATTTAATATCATTGTCAAATAGGGACAGACCTTTATGGATCTCTGTCAAAGCTTTTGGAAACATTTCACTGGTGGAGATTTTTTTTTTTTTAAAGTTTTCTCAGAACATCAAATACTAGAATCACAGAATTGGTACAGTCATTCTACAAAAAGAAATGTTAACTTGAAGATCCTCTGCCTTGATATTAAGTTTCTTCCTTTTGAAAAGACTTTGCTTACATCTACCCCTTCAACTCTTTGCGAGAAAACATGATCTTTCCTCTTTTTTCTCCCATCTGCATTTAAGGCAACTGTGACCTCTACCAAAACAAAGCAAAGCAAAGCAAAAAGTGTTATGGTATGGAAATACCCATTTGCTGGATATAAAAATCAGTTCCCTGATGTGTTTCCTTCAGTTAACTCCAATAGAGTCAGCAGCACATATTTCCAGCATGTGAACAGAGGGACACAATACTAATTTGCTAACATTAGAGCAATATGCTAAAGTTTAAATCAAGGTTTGGCGGATAATCTGAGGGAGCAGGGGACAATCTGTTATGTACCTGGGCCAATGCAGCAAACATTGCAGGGGATGGAAGGAGTTGGATGCCCATCAAGGGAGAGGCCAGGGCGTCTTGTATCTGGTGCTGAATGCCAGAAAGCTGCATGTGATGAGACAAAGGCCCTTTCCACACGTGGGCGGAGAAACGGGCTGCTCCACACGGAAATGGGGCTTACCTTATTCCGTCGCCGCTTGGAGCAGCCCATTTCACCGCTCCACACTCGGTGGCGTCTGCAGTGTCCGGCAGTGCCCAAAATGGCGGCTTTCAACTGGCGGAGGCCCCGCATGATCTGCAGGCACGCTTTTGCGCACACCTGCAGATCCATACCGGTGCTGCGATGGGGCTGGAAGGGGCTGCACGCCCCGTGCCTTTTAAAATCCACAAAACAAGTGGTTTTCAAAAAGCACGGGCGGCGCCACTTCCGGTCGCCCCTGTGTGGATTAGGGTATGGAACTACACAAATGTAGTCCACCCCAATCCACGTTACGGTGTAGACGACCTCCATGGAGGTCGCTCTACACCGTTTTTTTAACCCTGTGTAGAAAGGGCCAAAGCCAGAGGTTATTTAAAGCCTGCTCACCCCTTTGTGTGCCCTTTGGACCTTTGCAGCACAGGCCACCCTCCTGCCTTCAGTGTGAGTTTTATCAGTCTCTTCAGGGTTAAATAGGAATTTTATCCCCTGTACCCGTTTTTTTTCTTTTTTTCTTTTTGCATTGTTGTTGTGTGCCTTCAAATCATTTCTGACTTATAACAGCCCTAATACAAATTTGTGAGGAGGTTTACTGGGGCTGAGAGTATCTGATACCCCCAAGGTCACCCAGTGTGTTTTCATGACCAAGCAGGGAATCAAACTCTGGTCTCCAAGACCATAATCCAGTGCTCCAACCACTATACCACACTGACTCTGTTTTTTGCCTATCCCGTATCTTTTCTGTGGGACTTTGATAATTGGTTTTGGGTGGTGTCAATAAATTGTAGAATCATAGAGTTGGAAGAGACCCCAGGGCCATCGAGTCCACACCCCAAGGCAGCACATTCCACTGCTGGACAGCTCTGACCATCAGGAAGTTCTTCCTGAGGTTCAAGTGGAATCTCCTTTCCTGCAGCTTGAATCCATTGCTCCTTGTCCTAGTCTCTGGAGTAGCAGAAAACAAGCCCGCTCCCTTCTCGACATGACATCCCTTCAAATATTTAAACATGGCTATCATGTCCTCTCTTAACCTTCTCTTCTGCAGACTAAACATACCCAGCTCCCTAAGCTGTTCCTCATAGAGTATGGCTTCCAGACCCTTCACCATTTTGGTCACCCTCCTCTGGACATGTTTCAGCTTTCTTCTTGAATTGAGGTGCCCAGAACTGGACACAGCATTCCAAATGAGGCCTAACCGATGCAGAATAAAGTGGTAGTACTACCTCCCTCGATCTAGACACCATACTCCTATTGATGCAACCAAGAATTACATTGGTTTTCTTGGTTGCCTCCTCACACTCCTGACTCATGTTCAGCTTGTGATCTACCAAGACTCTTAGATCCCTTTCACTACTATCCAGTCATATGTCCCCCATCTTATATTTGTGCATTTCATTTTGGCTGTCATCTGGCAGGTAATGGGAGGAATATGTAAGACTTTGGTGTATATGTTTGGTTAGGGCTTTGAGAAAGAGCTAGTGTGGTGTAGTGGTCTGGGCATTGGTCTATGACCCTAGAAAATAGGGGTTGATTCCCTGCTCAACTATGGAAACACACTTGAGTGCATCACACACTTTCATCCCCAGGGGAAAAAAACGATGATAGGTTTGCCTCATGGTCACCATAAGTCAGAAGTGACTTGAAGGCACACAACAACAACAACAACAACAACAACAACAGCGATGACTCCAAAACTCCCATGGCCCAAAAAGTATGGAAGGAAACTACCTTTGTGGCTAACCTAGAATTTTGGCTCTCACTTGTAGAGTCCTGTGGCTTGGGTGAGACTCTGGGTTATCTTGCAATTTTGGCTGGGAGAGGCAACCCAAGCATTTGGGTTTTTGCCCCAGGTAAGGCTGAGGAGAGAGTCACAGGGTGACACCTGGCCTTAGCTGGACCTGGAACATGTTGTCTCTCCCTGCTTTGTTTTATTTCCAGGCCAATGTAACTTAAGGTCAAATAAAGTGGCCCTTATTTAACACATTTTCTGTGTTTGGTGTCATTATTTCACAACTGGTCATCACATCATTTTAGAATCTTAAAATTATCAAATTCTTTAGAATTGAAATGTCTGGTTAAATATTTTACACATGGAGCATATTCACAAACAAATGAAAAAGCTTTTGAAACTGCACTTACAGAAAATGTGCATATTGCAAATGGATAAAATGACAGCTCAACAAAAAGCTACTATCAGTGCATTAAACTGCCTCTTAAAATATAACTCTTCATTATGAGAAGATTTATACTGTTAGCAGTTGTCTATGATAACAAAGAAAATCCACTCAATAGTTAACTGAACTCTTTGCTTACTACAAATGGTTGAACTGTAGTGCATTTTCCCCCACTGTTTCACTGTCACAAAATTATCATAAGTTTAAGCAACGAAAATTTCCTTTCTAAACAGAATACAAAAGTTATGTTGGATAAACATAGGGCCAGAGACAACCCAAACCATTTTGTTGTCTGATATTGCCTCCAGATATGTGTGGGTGGGGGGACCTCATGAAGTATTGAGATTTTTTAAATTGTATCTACATATTCATAGTTTTTTTGTATCTGCATATTCACAGATTTGCATCTAAAACAAAAACAAAAACCCTCAGGTTTCTTTCACTTTCTCACTCTTTCTTTTGTGTTCTCCCTCTATCTGATACCACATCCAACCTCATGAAGCATCTCAGAAATGGTTTTTGCCAATTTCCTATTAGCCTTTTATTGTTATTATTTACGAGTTATAGTT
The DNA here is from genome assembly GCA_948474755.1 of Ctenosaura bakeri. Classification (NCBI taxonomy): domain Eukaryota; kingdom Metazoa; phylum Chordata; class Lepidosauria; order Squamata; family Iguanidae; genus Ctenosaura; species Ctenosaura bakeri. The sequence continues at coordinate 175,774 of CAOLHI010001531.1, forward strand.
AAAGTGCTGAAGCACTTTAGCAATGTGACACTAGTTAAGAGTTAGGATCATTTTGTTTTAGTGCTAACACTCTTCTTTCCTCACTTGATCTCTGTTGAACCTATCTCCTGGAAACTATAGCTGTGTTTACTTGGCATTGGCCTGCTTTACTGCTTCCAAAGCACTAGGAACACACATGCAAATAAAGATACAATTCATTTTGGAAAGTACTGGCTTAGATTAAACTTACCAGGAGACTGAGAATGGAAATGGTAATGTCAGGCACTTCCAGGAAATACTTCACAATGAGGAAAAGTCATGTGGATTTCCAAAATATAAACAGCTTGCACAGGAACAAAACCTAGGACTTCTATAGACTCCTTTTTACTCATTGGGAGATGCCCAGATACTAAAGTATGCAAAGTTATTTTGTCACCAGAGGATGTAAATCACACCAACAGTTATCCCCCATTCCTGGAAATGATGCAATAACATCAAATCACATAAATAGCAATTTGCTGTCCTCTTGTGTTAGCCAGAATCTGCCTCCTGAGTCAGCTACCTCATTCTGTGCAGTGGTAAACACAACCCTCATAGTGGGCAAAATCTCTCCTATCTCCTGGCAATAAAAAGCATTTTCCTGATTAATTTGAATGGCTCTTGGAAAAAGAGAACATTAATGTGTCTGAACACCTTAATATACTACACTTATGCTCTTGCACACTTTTCAGAGACCAACTCTAGAATAACCTTTAAAGTGCATGCAGACTACAGTGAATTTTTAATCCTTTTCCATTTGGGCCTATTTCTGATTTTATTGTCACTTTTTCTGCAATGAAAAAATAAATTAAGTAATGAAAGCACAGGCACCTAATTAGAAATGCTTCCATTGTCCCTCTTATCATATAAAGCTTTTTTCTTTCTTGTTTTTTCCAAATTGGCATAATTTTGGAGTGCTCTCTCCCTCTCTTTCTCTCTCTCTCTCACACACACCCACACATCCACACAGAGAGAGAGAGACTTCTATCAGTCCTTCTTTCACTTGGGGAGAGAGTTCATTTTGACACCAGCAGATCTATAACAATTCATTTTCCAGTAATCTAAAGGTCTTAAAATAGGTTCAGTTCAGAGTTAGTCTGGTTGTGGTAGTGGTGATGGTGGTGTGCCTTGAAGTCATTTCAGACTTATGACAACCTTAAGGTGAACTTATCGCAGGGTTTTCTTGGCAAGATTTGTTCAGAGGGTATTTGCCTTTACCTTCCTCTGAGACTGAGAGAATAAAACTTGCCACACAATCAATGAGTTTTCATGGCCAACTGTGGATTCATACCCTGGTCTCCTGTTCTAGTATCACAGAAATAGATCAAACAAGTGTGTTTGGTTCCTGATCTAAATCCTACTGCACTTTTGTGCAATTATGGAGAGCAAGTGGAACAGGATTCATTGAAACTGGCCAAAAGTTTGGGGATGTAGCAATGTTCTTTTATCTATGTATTATTCTTATATCTGAGATCCAATATTTCTCTTGTCCCTTATACTTCTTAGTAATTCACTACATTTATCACACTTTTAACTCTTTAATAGGGTGAAGTATGTTTTGGCACATCCTAAATTCCAGATTGATATGTGTGACTGTTCATTTTATCTCATTTGTAGGAATGCCTCCTCTATGTACTGGCATGGCCAGTAGTGTTAATCTTACATGCTTTTACATATATATTGAGAATTTCCAGTTTTCTACCTCTTATAAGCAACCCCTCAGCTTTCTCTTTACTCTCCCCCTTCCCTCCCAGGTAATATTAGTATAGAATCAAAAATGCACAAGACTAGACCTCATGAAAAAGAAGTTAAAAGTGTCTCTCTTGTATGAGAAAACAATATGTTTTATAAAAGAATACTTTCTATATTGGGAGCCTGAAAGCAAAAAGGAGCAGGGATATGGTGCCAAGAAAGAGGCAGAAAAAGGGAAAAGAGATTGGATAGGGTAGGGACACTTCTCCACCTATGGACAACCGTTGTATTGACAGAAAACTCACTGACTGAAACACTGCTGTTGATAGTATCCCTGTGGATAGTTGCTTTCACAATAAGGCATTCAGTGGAGTACTGAAGCTCGTAGATCCAGACTTTTTCATTCTTTTGCAAGGCTCTAAGACTTGACACTTTGGCTATGTCATTTTTTGAGCTGGCATAATTAATTTCTCTTCCTGCTTTTAACTGGATGGAGGGCTAGTTCAGAAGGCCCAAGTTCTACCCAGAGTGAGGATCTTGCCACTAATATGAATGAAGTGATGATGTGAAAGAATTTTCCTGTTCCCAAGGTTTTTTTTCACCCCATTCCTGGCCATCAAGACACAATAGGACTATGCGGTGAGTATTTGCCAGCCCACCTGAGAGATTGTGGCTCTGGCACAAAAATTGAGATGCCAAACATACTAAGAAGAAGGGGGGAGGGGCAGGAAGAGGAGGAAGAAAATTGTGTTTAAATTAATTTGCACAAATTATATCTTTAAAAGGTAAAAAATTCCTGATTAACAAAGTTAAGTATATGTCAAGGAGAGGGGGGACACTGAAGTTGATCTTAAGTTATTTTGAAGTTGCATGGGATTTTCTATAGGATGTCCCAAAGATTCATGTGCGTACAAAATATGTACTAACAATGCTTTCTAGTTTGTGCAGCTGGCAAGACAACACTTATCATATTTTCCAGTCACACAGACACAAAATTTGCATTTTAAAAAAATCCATGAAGTGTTTTTCCAGGAAAAAAACACAAAAAAATAAAAATTGACAAATCTTACTATCTTCCTCCAAGGAGAATTTCTCTTCCTGTCCTCATTTTTCTCACAAAGCTCCTGAAGACAAAATGAATCAGGATGTGCATCTCTATGAATTCCTCCTTCTGAGATTTTCTGCATCATACAAACTGGCTACCTCTGGGCACTATACTCTTGGACTTGAACATGATTGCTCTTCTTCTGCATCCAAGATATCATATCTGCCCATCAAGGATTTTCATAAGGGACACTCCACCTCATCCTCTATCAGCACAATCAGCCAGTACTTCATTTTCCATCCCCATGATGATTTTTTTTTAGTTTAAAGAGTCAGAATTATAGCTTTATTTTAATATATACCACCTGTCTGAGCTGTCATTATTTTTTTTCATAAGAAAACACTAACCTGAAAACACATTTGTAAAAGAAAAAAAGAATCATACCCCACAATGACAGATTTTATCAATTTTATGAAAAGTATTTTCAAGATTATCTACATACCTATTTATTTATCTATCTGTCCACTCATGCATTTATCAATCTATCTATCTATCTGTCGATCTACCTATCTAATATGAAGTTCCTTAGTAGGTCTCTCTGTGTGTATGCTATGTAACTGCAAATCATGTTACACAGAGTACTGTATGAAAAAAGAAATCCATGGCAGCAGGACATCAGCAATATGAAGTCTCATTAATAAAAAGTCTTATCACTGCTCTTTTCTGAAAGAAGCCTCCAAGGGAAGCATCCCTCAAGATAATGCTACATAGTGCTTGTGTGGGTGGGTGGTTGTCTGAAGCATGGCACAATGGAACACAATGAGCAGATTTGTTCATTTCTGGATCACAACAAACTTGATTTCATTTAACAGATAAGAACCAATAAAACAAGATCAGGATTTTAAGATTAGCCATGGAAAAGCTGTTACAGTTGAGCACCCACACACAGAGTAATATCGGTTGAAGTTAGCCTAAGGGAATAACCTCTACAAAAATCCTTATCACCATACTTCTTTTGAGATTTTCTCCTCATTTACAAATGTTACTGACAATCTGCTATAAAAGAAATACAATGCCACATGCAGGCCTACTGAGTACAGTGATTGTGCTGACAATGGTGATCAAGTCAGTCAGCACCTTATGGCTGTTCAAAAACTTAATCTGATATTTGAAGAGTTCATTATTGTACCGAATTCTATCTTGCACTACCTGGATAGGATGGGGAAATACTTAAATACAATGATGATTCAGTAAGTGTTTTGGGTATTGTATGACTCTAGACATTGGGGTCATATTCCTGTCCAGCCATAAATACTGACCAAGTGTTCTTGGGCAAGTCACATTCTCTCAGCCTCAGTTGAAGGCAAAGACAAATGCTCTCTGAACAAATCTTATCAACAAAACCCCACAATAGGGGGTTGCCATAGGTCAGAAATGAAAGTACATATTAATTCATGCTGAGCCACTACAGATGTTCAGACTGATGTGATACCTCCAGATACCCACCCCTCCAAAGAAATAGCTTGCTGGATTATGTACTAAATGAGACTTTAAAAAAAACTATCTGAAATTGGTTGTCCACTGTAATGAAAGCGGGAGGCATACTGTGACCACAGTTTCCAGACATCTGCTGAGGCTTTCAGCAATTTTCTGCCTCCCATAAATTTTTACTTACGTATTACCACCATCTCTTAAAGTCCAATAGAATTTCACCAGCCTCCACTAAAGATTCCCGATGCCAAGGCTCAAGAATTCTATTGGAGCCTTAAACTAAACCAGTAACAGTAATCAATTCTCCAATAATTGTGTTCACAGTTGGAAGGTCCAGAATAAAAAGAATTTCATCATAAATTAAAGCATAGGATTTATTTAAAGTAGGAGTTAAAAGACTGTTAGCACGTACATGCACACATAAATACATACCTACATAGCAACTGAACTCTGCATATATTGTTATTATGTGCAGGCAAAAACATTAAAAAAAGCCTATGAAAGAAAACAGCTCTCTATTAGGGTGATATTCTACACAGGGTCTGAGTTAATAAGCAGCAATCTTAAGCAGTTATCTTAACATAACTACTCTGAACTTGTTTTTCTAACATGATCTGGTTAACCTTCCTCAGAATATTAACACTCCATTCCCTACATATTCTTTAGCACAGCAAAGACAATATGGTTTTCAGAGCTGAAGACCTTTTTTTAAAAAAAACAGACAATATCAATGATTGCTCACCAGAAAACATAACAAAGGCCATTTCTGCACGGGGCGATGGAATCGCCCCGTGCCGGTACTTACTGGACTTCTTGGCTCCATGCTTGGGTCCAGGCTGGTCTGGAGCAGTGCATGACCGCTGCTCCACACTGCTCCAGGGATGAAAATGGCAGCTTCTGGTTGGTCGAGGCTCTCCACCAACCACTGAAGCTTACCAGCCTAATGCCCACCACCAGCAGATTACAGGCTCACACTGGTGCGAGCCTGCAAATCTGCACCGGAGCATGGGCATGGAGTGGCGTGCTCCATGCTTTTGAAATACCTCTTTCAAGTGGTCTTTCAAAAGCACACTGGACAACCATTTCAGGTCGTTCCGGAGCGGGCTGAGGTGAGGAACTACACTAAGTAGGTCTGACCCAGTGCACTCCCAGGTGCAGACATCCTCCCTAGAGGATGCTCTGCACTGTTTCTTTAAGTCCGTGTGGAAATGGCCAAAGTTTCAGCATGGCTTCTTCTCAATGCACATACTTGTGTCCACCATTCTGACTGATATTTTCTCTCTTGCTCACTTTATTTAATAAAAAAAACCTCAATAAATTTAAGATTTTGTGTATCTTATACACTTCAAAAAATAAGAAGGAGCAAAAGAAAAGATTGTTGGGTGCAAACAATACACCTAAATTGTAGACCCAAATCCAATTTTCAGCCCTTAGTAGTGTAGACTCATTAAATCAATGATAACCTAGTAATTCATCTGTTAATCAAAGTCGGAATCAAAGTTCCATTGATTTAATAGGTTTAGTCTAGTTAGGGATAATTTTGAGATTTATGTCATTTTCATAATTACTATACCTGTGGCTTTAAAAAATTCATTTTAAGAGTCCCAGTCCAGAACAATCTATATCATTTCAGCTTTCTAGATGCTCAGGAATCTCTGGTTTCAAGGGATTGATATATAAGAGTCATCAGGTTGACTTTTATATCATATGTTGTATATATGTTGTTGACAGTTTTGATTCTTGAATATTTTCCCCTATAAAGCCTATATGTTACATATCACCCTACTTACATTAAAAAAAAATCAGAGATATTCCAATGTTGTGCAATGCTTAAATGAGATGAAACCATCAAAAGGATTAACAAGTCTTTATGAATATTTTTATGCTCATTAGCAAATAGCATTTCTAGTATAATCTGGGATGAAGCTTGAATTTTTAATTCAGTAAATCCAACATGCCTCATAAAATATTTCCTATGGGCACAAGATATATAATTGCTACATTATACTCTTGCAGCATAGCACAGGAAGTAGTTCATCTGACTTGCCAGTTATTATGGGATACAAGCTGTAGGACTAAAGTTGTGAAGAATAGATGGGTTGAAGAGGAAGTCATTCCTTTTTACAAGTATTCAACCAAAACACAGTTTCCTGTATTCCAAAGTGAACCTAAAAGTAAGAGACTACCAAAAGCACAGGTAACTATGTCTGTCTTCTATCTCATGAAAAGAAATTTGAGAGAAACCAACAGAGTCAAATAATAGATACCCAGTATAACAGAATGTGTTAAAAGCACCTCCTCTCTGCCTTTTATTGGAAACCCATATAGGCACCACAAGAATGGCTGGAAGATAGAAATATATACTGTGACACAAAAAGACAACTCTTAAGGTTTATCTCTCACACACCAAAAAGTCATTTCAGTCTTCCAACACTGTGTGTGTTTTCTCTCAAGATTCTAAGAAAGAAACAAAACGACATAGGAAGAAAAAGTAAAATATCTCCATACAGCCAGTGTGAACATGGACTACCTCTGTTAGGAGTGTGCCAAATAATATGCTTAACTTTGTGAAGAGTTTATAAAGGTCTGTAAGAGCAAGCTTGAAGACTGGCAGTTCTTCAGTCAATGAATATTGGTGCTTTAATGATACCAAAATGTTTTTGTTTGTCAGCAAGATTCAAGTTCATAAAAGAATAAGAATACAGACAACATTATCTTTGGATGTCATCTGCCATGGGTTATGGAGACTTCCTAGGTAGTTTTTATGGTTATGTTCAAGTGTCCATACAGCTTCTTAGTAAAGACATGATACAAGGATAATTAAATAGGATAAGATTTTGGGTAAATGCAAGTGGAAAAATCCAACTTAACATAGATTTGAGACCATTATCAAGTTTATTTTACAGCAGTGAGAATGGTGAGCCAGCATATTGTAGTGGTTTGATCATTAGACTAGGCAGGGTTCAAATCCCCACTCAGACATAGAAACCCACTGGGAGACCCTGGGTAAGTAACAGTAGTTACAATTACATTCTCAGCCTCCAATGGCAAACCTCCTCTGAACAGATCTTGCAAAGAAAACCTCATGATAATGTTGCCTTTAGGTTACCATAAGCTAGAAATGAGTTGAAGGCAAATAGAAGCAAGAAGATGTGAAAATGAATTGCCTTTCTACCTCTATTACTACTTGAAAGTGCCATCTGGTGGAATGATTTCAAGTGCTGAGGGATCTGTTGCCATCCCTCTGCAGCCAAATGGCTTGTTTCCAAGGATTTTTTTTTAAAAAAATGATTGCCTACATTACAACTGAATATACTGATTAGAAATTGACCAAGACAGTGATCTAGGTATGATCCAAAGGAAAGAAATGCACATTGTTATGAGTTATGCTTTGTAAATATTAATTGCAAGTAGATTTTGATGTATCAGGAAGGGTGTTTCCTTTTGCCATAGTCTGCACATTTACAAGGTATGGCAATATACAGTTGCCTGGACTTCATGCTCATGTTGGAGAGATCTGACCTCGTCTTATAATACAAGCTGGAACATTTCCACCAAACCCACTCGCCTTCGCTGACAAGGCAATGACTCCTTTGTGTGTTTGGGAGGCCAACCAGTACGTACCTGACTTTTCCACTGCAGGGAAGTCCTGCAAAACTCATCAGACTGGCATAATTCCCATTGTAAGGTAATGTGGATTGTCCAGCAATGTTGGAAAATCCCATCCAGATTTGAAAGGGAGCAAATGGCTCTATCAGAAAGGCTCTCTCCTGTGTGTGTGAAACCTATTGTTTGCATCTCCTCAGACTACTTTTTACGGTCCCAAGAGGGTGATGAGCAGAGATCATATTCAATCTAAACTTTTGAAACTCCGCGATTTAACATAAAGGTCTTGTGTGTATGTTAATCTGCAGTACCTTAAGTTTAGCTTCACATGTTTAGCCCCTTTAATTTGGTCAGGAGTAGGTTTTTGTCACCAGTGCCATTCTCCCTCTCTTTTCTTCGGAGAAACAGCTTGTGTTGAACACAGATTGTTCTGTTGGGTTCTGCTGCTATGTTTTTCTATCTTTTAATAAAGACATAATTGTGTTTAATAATCAGCATGTCTTCAACCAGATTTCTTTTTCTTTTCTTGTTTTTCAGAGCTATTTTAGTTAACTGTCTGTTTCTAAAACTTATAGCCTGTAAGGCTCTGGAGTGGGGGGGTGGGAGAAGGAGAGAGAGAGAGTGCCTAGGAGAGCTTTTTCCAAACCAGGAAACCCTCATCACAACATGAGATAACTTTCCCCTGAAATCCTCTTAATTTGTTTCAAGAATCTTTCTCCAAGGATCAAGGAACAGTCTTGAATTGCATGTTGGGAGAGAATGGAAATTGTGAAAAGTCAGATGCACCTTGTTTATGTGGTTTCTGCCTATCGAAACCGCCTTTGGTGAGTTGGGCTGGTTCCATTCTGTATTGGGGTGTCTCAAGACCTAAATCAAATTATTGTTTTGCTATGGGGAAATTGTTGTTCATTAAGTTTTTATGTTAATGATTGTTATTTTACTACTATCATAAAGGTTTTCTGATATTTTAATCCTGTTGACTGTTTTTGTTTGGTATATTTTCTACATTGATCACTCTTTCTTTATCCTTTTGCATTTACATTGCTGCTTTAATTCTTTTTAAAAAGAGAGAATAAAAATAAACTGGAAGAAAAGCCATTAAGTTCTAATTCTGAAATATGATCATCAACAACACCAATAGCAACAACAGTCCATGAAAGATGACACCACAAAAGTAGCAAACATACCAAGGGACATTAGAAGCATAGAAATTCTTTTAAATTTTATTTTGAATAACAGGCTCAACATTATACTTTGTTTTCTGTAGCTAGCCACAGTAGAGAAACACTTTTCAGAGAATTCTTCTGAACTGGCTCTGAATGAATACTGTCAATTTAGAAGAGCCTCAAAAATTGTTTTCTCTCACGTCTTTCTCTGAATTCAGGCAGTCAGAGATATTTACCTGTCAAGGGTAGGAAAGATGTCAACAATGTTTATTTTTAAAAGAACAAAAATAAGCCCAAGATTCAACTCCAAAATATTTTAAATGCATTATTAAAAGACAGTGGTTATTGAAGTAGTATGAAAGAGGACCCAAAATAATCTCTCTCAGTTTGATGCTGATTTTATTGTTGTTGTTCTTGTTGTTGACCGAATTCTCAACTTGAAGGCTACATCTATCTGTCAGTGTTGGATCTTGCACTTCCTTGCAGCCTACCAACAGACACAGTTGATATGAGTAAGTCCAAAACCAGTCTGTATAATATTTGCCTCTCCACCTATCTTATAAAACGCTTCTGAGAAATGCTTTAAAGAAATACCAAGTGACAGCATCAAATGAGAGACTGTTTCCTTTATGAACCAAAGTGATGTCCTTAAGCTTGAGAACTTATGTCCTCAAGTTACCTTCATAACATTCCTTAACCCAACAGAATTACTGTTAAAATGAAAAATGTATTTAGTTTCCAAAACTTCTCTTCAGACTTTTTTTTTCAGAGATTGCTAAAAACATTACTCATTATTTTTACAATAGGATGTATTTATTTAGTCAGAATCATTACAAATAATAATGATAATAATAATACAATCCTGGGACCTTTGACATTACACGATTATAGCTGTGTCACTATACTTTAGCTGACATGGCTGCATTGCTGACCAACCACGGAATAATGAGACCAGAGAACTAGATAGAAAAAGGGGATCTTTATTTAACCCAGAACCTATTTAAACTCTGTTGAACATGGAAAGGAGGAAGAGGGAGGAACAACCTAGTGTGGGATCATCTGAAGCAGACATCATTCCTTGCCTTCCTCTTCAGCCTTCCCTAGGCAACCCACCTGAGCTATGATAGCAAATCAGTAACTGGGTTGCTCCCTATCTGGCCACTTACTGGAAGACAGAACCGAAGAACCCCACCCCCAAGACACAGGACTTAAGTGAAGACAAAAGGGCCCAGGCCGGTCCCAAAGGTAGTATCATGGGACAGGACTCAGCTTCCCCACGTGAACATCAGCCTTGAAGGAGAACATGCAGAAACAAGTGCACCAGGAGCTAATCAGGCTGGGATGAGAGCCAGATGGCTCCAGCCTTCTTAAGGAAGGCACAGGACAGTATCTTGACACCATAAACAACTTGTGTGTTTATGGCCCTTGTATTCTCTGCTCATTGTCTGCCTGGATTTTTTGACCTGATCATGTTGCCTGCTGGATTCCTGGACCTTTGGATTGTTTCTGGATGATGTTTCTTCCCACTGTGAACAGGCAATTATACTGATTGTTAGTATCTCTATTTGACTGTGACTGACCTCCTGCTGACCCTGAACTCTGGTGCCTGCCATGGATAACTGGTGTCTACTATAGATATTCTCTTTTCCTCATTGACCCCCAGGCCCCAGTGCCTAAAAAGATACAGTTCCAGATCCCTCCCCTTCACTAAAGAAAGGGCCAAAGTGATCATAGTAACTCTTCTTTTCTGCCAGACTGCATTCCAAATGATGGCCTGTTCAGAGACACCATTCTTAAGCAATTGTCAACATCCCCCAGACCCAGTGTGGGGTATGCAAACTCCAGAAGAAATAATAAAAAAATCCACCTGACCCTGAAAGGAGTAGCAAAGCTCACATTGTACTGGAGGCAGGAAGGTAGATTGAAGCATTGTACAAAGAGGAAGTGAACCAGGGAGGACAGAGCTTATAGATCCCCTATCTCTTCCCCACTATGCCTGGAATCACACGGCCCTGTGTCAAGCAGTCATCTGGCCTTTCCTCCACCGGAGGCCAGTAAAGGTAGGTCCTCTCCTGCAGTGCCTCATGTTATATGAGTCCAGATCTGCATTGCTAATGAACCATGGAATAATGAAACCAGATTGAGATAGTTGGCTGGGACTAATCATTAGTCCAACACTCAAACCACCAAGAAGCCTGTATGATACAGAACAAGCCTTCCTGGGGCTTCAGGATACAGACAAGACTTCATTGTTATGCCCTGCCTTGGAGACTGTGGCAGCGAGGAGAAGGATTCTGACTCCGAGACAGAGGCCTCCCCAGAGGCTGAAGCATCCCCAGTCCAGAGAGATATAATACATAACAACAAGGGCCTGAACCAGAGGAACAAATAGAGAAAGAAATAGCTGACATACCTACCTTGCAGCAGAGACACCATGAAAGGGAGGGCTTGCATCGCTCAGCCCGTTTTAAGTAGTAAGCGAGTCCTAATGAGGGAACACCTGTGGTGACAGCAGCCATAGATAAAAGAGGGCTTCAGATGGCCTTTCGTCCCGGGGTCAGCAACTGGTCTCTTCATCCCTGAAACTCTGTGCTCTTGGATCTGGTTGTCTTGGAACTCTGCCTGTTTGGACTATGGTTTGAATTTGCCCCTTTGGATTTGTTTGCTCTAGGCTTCCTTTCTATTTGGGCATTCTTTGACTCTCACCTTGTGAATTACTGGCTGCTCTGCTGTAGACAGGACAGTATCTATCAGGCCTGCAATGAAGCCATATTAGGCCTATTTAACCTGTATGGAGCCTAACTAATCTTGTCCAAACCTACAAGGGCCTAACTGGGTCTGCTAAGCCAAACAGGAGCCTGACTGGGCCTGTCAGACTTTCAATGTCCTAGCTGGATCTACCAGTCCTTCAAGTGGCCCAAACATACCTTTACAGTGGCCTAATTTTGCCTATCAGGCCCTATAGGGGCCTAACTGTACCTATTGAGCCTAATGGGCATATTGGGCCTTGAACAGGTCCAACTAGGCCTAGTTTTGCCTATTAGATGTACAAGGGGGCCTAGCCAGGCATAACTAGCCTCCAAGGAGCCTTGTGTAGCTTATCTGACATGCAACAAGGGGCTAAACAAGGCCTGCCTGACCTATAATGGGGCCTGTTGGGTCTGTGAAGGGTTCTACTAGGATTTAATGCCTACAAATTGCATATAAAGGCCTATGGAGCTTTCTGAGGGACCATCAGTCCTCACCATACACGGCCTATTGGGTCTCAAAATTAACAGGGCCTACCAGACCTGTCAAGATTCAGGTAACAAGCAGTCTATAGCAAGGCCTAACTGGGACCAAGAAGCCAGATGGGGGTGGGAGTGAAGTGAGATGTTATCAAGCTCTCCTTTGAAAAGCCAAAACCCTGGCCTAAATTCCCATGGCCAGATCATACAGCTGTAATGACAATCTGCTGGCCAGCTGCCTAATCCAGCACTTCCTTTACTCAAACCATATGGTGACTGGCCAAATGAATATGAAAATCTTGTCTTCCTCGAGTGAAATGTCATCCAAAGAGGGAATGAAGGGAGGGAGCAGACAGAGATTATGAACCCTCCACCTCTGACATGGCACTTTTCACTTGAAGCAATCATTCCTGGCCTCTCCTTCATTGGAGGACAGCAAAGACAGGTCCTTCCTCCCAGCACCTTCTGCTGTCCAGGTCCAGATACTCTGAGGAGGCATTAGAGATCTCTGTATGAAAATTCTAAATTCCCCTCTCTGGATGGCAAATCCCAAGATTCCATAAGATGTTTCCATGACAATTAAAGTGGGTTCATATTACTATCATTTTTCAGCGTAAAAGGGTCAATGAAGAATAAAACTGGATAGCAAAACAACTGGATAGAAAACAACAACAACACCTAAAACACTCCACAGCAATGTGGTTTAATTACTGGCAGCTGTCTCATGATCAAACTCAGCTTGTAACCCACTTTTACAAAGATCTCAATATACTAAATCTGTGGAAGAAATGAAGTAAAACAGCGTTATATAAAATAAAAGTGAACCTGATTTATGGTGTAGATTAGCTATTATTTACTTGTTCAGTTCTTTGGAAAATACGAGAAACCTAGTTCTAAGCATTTATGGTAAGTTTAAATTAGATATATATATCCAGTGTTAAATATCCCTGATGTAATATTATACCATAAAATGTTTTACCAAATCAGCAGTACATACATACATACATGCATACATATATTTTCTTCTGTTGCAGCCAGCTTCAGCACTGGACTCTTTAATTGGGACATACTATCTGACCCCAATCTTCAATATGTTATACCTCTTAAATGTTTATCTTGCATTATAAATACTTAGTGTTTCTGTACATTTACATATTAAAAAAAGATCCATATTACAATGGTTATCTGTCCTAGACACGTTGTATTTTCTAATTTGGTTGTACAGTACCTTTGACTAGCCTTGGGATGAATGATAAGAGATCTGTGGCTCAGTATTGCTATTGTTACCCTCTTAAAACTTCTATTTTAAACATTAAAGTGATATATATATACTGAAAATTGTACCACCATTTCACTTTTTTTTAGTTCATACGTTAATACATCTCAGATATATTGGCAATATAGAAAAACAGAGTAGCTGAAGCAGCATACATTTATATTATGTCAAAATTAGAATCCATGGGGTCACCATAAGTCAATAGGTGACTTGAAGGCACGTACATACACAGGGGCAGAGGAGTCACATTTTTCATTTCTTGTCTGGCATAGTTTGTCAAAAGCATTCTCTGATCTTGTGAAACAAACCACTTTGAACTCCAGTTGCTGGAGAACAACTGAGGGACAGAAAGGACTAATTCTTTCATGTCCTTCTGTGATGCTTTCCACCCTCTCCATGGAAAAGGGATATCATAGTCCCCAGTCTTTGTTTACTAACGTGGCACAAGAGTTCCATTCCACAGACACCTATTCGTCTCAGATGATTACATAGGTCAAAAAGGCCAGCTTTCCCACACTTTGTTCATTTATGTGGTTAAGATGGTGCTCAGATTTCCCAAACACAATGATAGTCAGGATAGCACTAAGACCTCTCTTTCAGTGGGTCTAGTAGTTTTTAGGTTGCAAGATCAGCCACCAGGCAGAAAGTAAGTTAGGACACCATCTGTTTCTCTCCTATTCTAAGGTCAAGCCTGTGGTAAACAGTCAATCTGTGTGGAACACTCACTATAGCTGGTGTAGCCAGACAGGGATCTCTAGTTGCTTCTCAGGATTGGTTGGACCAATTTCTTTCTCAATTGGACTATAGAGTCTTTACAGGTATGTCAGGCAAGCCTCTTATGCTTCCTTATACCTTCCCAGAAGCATCTGTCTGGCAACCAAAAGAAAAACCAAAGTAGAACTGATAGAATTCTTGACTAATCTGACAATACTTTTCTTGTATTTCAGTATATTGCATTCTTGAGAGTTCGTATATTTGTAACAAATTCTCACAGCTCCATCATGCCCCTCCTCCTCCCTCCCCTTCCTTCTCCTCCTTTGATTTCTATCCCACCTTTCTTTTTATCCACACCACACACACACACACGCGCACACACACACCATTTTTGTTGAGAAACAGTTTAGTTATTTTAGCTTCTAGTGAGTTTAGGCATGATATGCTCTCAGACCCAGTGGTTGATTGTTTGACTGATTTGGCAGTCCATAGGATCTGTAGTACACTTCTCTAAAACTACCTTTTCAATTATTTAATTTTTTTTTTTCACCTGACAGTTTGCTTCACTCTCTAGCTTTCACATTGATATATATAAACTGGAAATATTATAGAATCAATGAACCTGATTTTGGCATTCAATTGTATATTTTTACATTAAATATCTATGTAGAAAAGTTCCAATATAACAGTTGCTCTGTCTTAAAGCTCTGCTCTGGGGTGGTCAAATTGTAGAATTACATATCTTGATGGAGTGTTACTCTCATCATCTTCCACAGTTGGGTAATTTGGTTAGGGATTATGACACTGGTAGACATAATATGTGTGTCTAACTCATCCCTACTTTTTTTTTTAACCCAATACTTAAAAGACAAACTTTTGTAAATGATAATGTGCTCATACTGTAAGAACATCTAGAGTGCTAATGGAAGGTAATTGACATCCTTACATTTTAGCTAACAATCAGGTAATGACACTTTTGAAACTGTATATATCTTTATATGCTAGTATTGGAGAAAATGTGATCTGTACAGTTTTCATTGCTAGCTAGCTAGCTTGCTTGCTTGCTTTCTATTCTCAGTTCTCCAAATGTGGCTAGATAAATTATTGAACTGAAAAAGATTGCAACAGTAAACTTGTTAAATTTGATTCTTCATAGCCAGATTATGTTGGTCAATGTATTTCTGTGAAAAGATGAAGATAGATTTAATGTTGCTATCCCAGATACAATTCCCCAAATATATTCTCATTTCTTTGCCCAAAATTTTTAATACCAGCTAGAGTGGTCCTGGTGAATCATTTGAATCTTGGTAAGTACATACTTATATCAGGTCCATTGATTCAGTGGATTTAATCTAATTGACCCTTGATTTCCTCCATTGCAACCTTACCTCCATAACTGGCTAGTGTTTAATCACTTTTTAGTCAAATGCCTAAGGATAGGAAAGTGTGGACCTCACTTAACTGTAAAAAAAAAAAAAATTGTCTTCAAACCACATAGTTGGCATCTTGCTTCTGGGGTATAATTTTCACATAATATAAGTACAGCAGGGATATACCATTGCCCTGCTTAGCTAGTTTCCAAAGAGACATTTGCCTTTTCCAGCACGAAGACAATAACTACATGGAAGAGGTATTTAGAATGGCTTTAAGACTTATTTCAGTGTCAGAAGTGGATTTCACTTCCTTATATGCATGGATGGAATATGGTTACGGGATGGATTCTGATTTCGGTTGTATTTTACAGAATCTGAGACCCTGAAACCTTTATAGTGATTTTGTAAAGCATAAAATATAAAGTATAATGCTTTGTGTATTGTGGAATGTGCATGTAATAGAATGTAGGCATTGTTTCATTCCAGGCATAAAGCCAGCCTAACAAAAACAAGAAGCATAAGTTTGAAAGAGAAATATAAATATCAATTTGACATATAGTAAACCCAAGAAAGGTGTTACATTAAAGAGTCACAGGCTGATGCAATCAGATGGCTGATATAAGAACTATTGGTCACGGAGTGTTATGTCACAGAGAAAAGACCACTAAGATCTTTAGACTGATCAGAGGAGAATATCGTTTACATATATGAAGGCCACTAAAGATCTCTAAGCTGACTGGACAGAGAAAGATAGCAAAACTGTCCCAGAAGAGACAGAAAAGACACACACCATTTTTAACATGAGTGTTAGCATTCTCTGTATAAAGATAGCTGTCTATGACAGCTTCAGTACTGATAAGACTGTTCCTGACTGATAAAATGCCCAGACAAGGCCGGTGAGGTATAAGCTATGCTAATGATATTTTTCCTTTATGCTTGTAATAAATGATGCTGTGCATATAGCAATGCCTGTGAGTTCAGCCACAAATGTGAAGCTTAATTTCCTCTATGTGTTTAGAAATACTTGGTAAGAAAAAGCAATGTTCAGTATCTTATGAACATATGATCCTTTATATACAATGAAATGTCATGAATATAATGTGCATAATTGCATCTCCCCATAAGGGGAGTATATATTTGTGCATCTGTGATGACATGTGATAAAAGAGTTAGTCTTTTGACAGAGGCCTTGTTCATTCTCCTATACTGGTATCCTGAGACTCCAATACTTAAATGCTTAAGTGAAGTTTTGATCCTAATTCTCTTGTTTGAATTTTATTTTGACACAGGAGTTTGAAAACCCAGGTGATCAGATATTTATCACATTGACTTCTGAACAGATACAGATTAGCTGACAAATGGCAAAAAAAAAAGTAAGTTTCTCAGCCTAAAAGGAAGAGGTGGAGAAGACACCCATTTCAGGTCATTAATAATCTATATTTATAATAAATATTACGTAGTTGACTGGTGCTTTATACTTGAGCTATAGAAACAATAAAATCTGATTTCCCAAAAGTAATTTCCTGAGAAGATTTTTTTTTGGGGGGTGGGGGAGCTATCTGCAGTATGATCCAAATCCATACTACACATACATAGAACCATAGACTCTTGGAGTGGGAAGGGGCCACAAGCACCATCAAGTCCATGTCCCTGTCTTGAAGGAATACATAACTAAAAAACTAACACACTCCTAAAAGAGTCCCATGCAATCTCTGTTTAAAGTCCACCAGAAAAGGAGAGTCTAACATTCCCCAAGATAATCTGTTTAATGGTTCTTAAAATAAAGAAGATTTTCCTAATGTTTAGGTGGAATCACCTTTTTTGGGGGGGGGTGGGGGTAATTGGAATCCAAATTTCAGCTCTTGCTTGATTTCCAGCCACCTGCAGATCTGATTTTGTTTTAAGATGTGGGTTTAAGTCTGCTTGTTAAAAGCAATTTGTCATTTGTACACATAGAGAACAGACAGGAGAATCATATTGCTTGTTGATAACCTGACAGAAAACTCAGAGCTGATAGCCCAGCTATAGATACTGCAAATTCCTCTAGAAATTGTGAACAGGGGACATTAAAGGTTCAGACTGACATGCAAAGTGCACAGGGTTTTGATCCAGAGCCTGGACTGATGAACAGAGTTGCCTTTGTGATGGCAATTTGCTCTTTGCCATGTTTATTCACTTCTCCTTGCCATCTGGTCAAGTGTTCCCTTAAGGCTTGGCAGCTGGCATGGATACTTTGGTCCTCACACTTTTCAGAAACAGAGCCAGTAGCCATCAAATTATTTGTGCCTGGTGGAACAATGACCCTTGGCATTATGGAAGCCAGCTCTATGACTGTACAGAGCTCCAGGCTCACAGGTATATGTCTTCAGATTTGTTATCTCTCTCCTTGTCTGTGTGAAAAGGAGAGAATTAGCTTCAGGAGATGCAGGCACAAACAGGAGAGTGACCTCAGCCAGGAATAGATGGTTAAGATAAATTAGTGTGGAGAGGAAGCCATCTGCCTGTAAAAATTTATACATTTGATCCTTGATGAGGCTGTCTCTTCCTGTATTTCAGTGATTTTCATATATATAGTAGTAGGAGAAAATTTTGTCTCTATTCATACCCGAACTCTGTAAAGGCAGGGTGTCAAGCCAGCCTCCCTCCCTGGATCTCTCCATCCCATCATGCCCTCTTACCAAACTAGAGGCTGTCTGCAATCTCAGGATCCATTTTCATCCCTGACAAAGGTAGGGGGCACAGGGAGAGTGATTGGTGCTGTGTGTCTCTCCTTAGACAGATTCAGGACAAAACTGGATGTCTCCACTGGCTATACTCTCTTCTCATAGAGATGGACACAAAGAAGAGGGAGAGAGGAAAGTGTATATGCAAGTTTGAAGAAGCCACCTAGTGTGGGCAGAGGTAGGGTTGCATCAACTTGAGTAGAAGGCTGTGTGTGGATATGTGTATGAGAAAGACTCTTTTAAAAAAATTTGTGGGCCAATGGCAGCCAGAAGTTTGTCACTCTTCTCTTTATTATTTCCTTGTCATCTATTAAATTTCTGGGAAAAGAACAGCAATGCAATGGGCAATCAAAAACCTCAATGAATATTGACATCCTCTAAGAACAACTTATACTTTATATTTTTTTAACCCATTGTTCAGTTTTTTTGGGTGTAGCCCTAAATGTCTTCATTCTATCCCTGGGTGGTGGTGGGGGATATGCATGTCCCAGGTAGAGAACCACTGATCTACGACGTCACAAGCAAAATTTGCTGGTTGATCTTAAATCTTGGTTTACTGATCAGCCTGCTCAACTTCAGATTCCTGAAGTGACACCTGCAATAAGTTGTGAGAGTGACAGTGTACACAGAAATGGATGAAGTGAATAAACAGGCAAGGGCAAATAAAATCTTAAGGGAAATAGATTCACTATTAACCTTGTTCTCAATGTAAAATGTCTCTCATCCTACACCATTGATTGATGATACAGAGATGATGCTGCATCTGCAAATGCAAAGTGATCACTAAGGACTTAAAACTTACACAAAGTTCATACTACTGTTTTCAAAAATTTATGCACAAGGCTAGAACTTACCAGTGATGTAACCCAAGGCTAACCTCAGAGTTTACTTCATTTATTGAAATATATTTATCAATCCCTATAAATCCCCAGCCATCAAAGTGACAAATATTTTGGTATTATGAATACACTAAAATCACATTAAACAAAATCAGAAATTGAACAGTCTTTAAAATGTGCCAAAAACAATATTAAGCTAATTCAAACCTAGAAACAGTTAAAATTGTCTATCTCAAACTCAGCAAGGTTGGAACCATCTTCATGTCTCTTGGAAATAAGAGCTATCATTGGTGATGCTACTACATCATCATCATCATTTCCATCATCTTTATCTGTATTTGTATATTGCTTTTTGCCCAACATTGGGCCTCAAAGTACCTTACAAATTAATACAATTTAAAACATAAATAGTATATTTTAAAACAGAATTAAACTATAAAGGAATTAAAACAGCTAAAAAGAGATTAAAAGTAGCAATTAAAATTAAAAGAGTACAACGCACACACCACAGCCCGTCCCAGAAGGACAACAAGGAGGGGCCCATTCTGTCTCCCTGGGAAGGGAGCTTCAGAATCTAGGGGCAGCCACTGAGAAGTCCCTCTCTCTCTCTCTCTCTCTCTCTCTCTCTCTCTCGCATCCCCACCAACCGTGCTTGTGATGAGACTGTGAGGAAGTATTACCCTGATCTATGGGGGTCCTGGGAGGGACACCTAAATAACCAAACAACAACACATTTTGGGGGAAAATTAGCTGGAGCACTCACTAAAGCTAGCAAGAGGCAGGGTAACCTAGCAGGATCTTGCAACCCAGTGTCTACGGGGTCAGGTCAGCCAAGCAGCCAGATGGTTTAAAGTAATAAAATTGATGTTTATTAAGTACAGACAAATATTAAAGACACCACAGTCACACAGTTAACCAAAGAATCAGAGATTGACTTGAAATAGGGATTTTTAGAGGGAAATGGGTGATATGACACCTTTCTCGTAGTACTGGAGAGGTCTGAAGATTGAATTTGTTGGTATGGAGTCTCAGTACGTGGGACTGAGGGGACAGCTCGCCAAACAAAGTGGCAGCAAGACTGTCTGGAAGTTCGGAGCGATCCGAGGAAGGTCTTGGAATCAGGGGTTTTTATAGGGAGAAATGTGACTGGACACCATACCTTACTCGGTGAGAACAATGCATTTTGGGTGCAGGACAAAGCCTTGGAAAGGTCAGAATTTAGCATGATTGACTTAGAGTCGAATTAACAATAGTGTAGCCAGTATGCAAATGTGGAGTGCTTAGTACAGCTTTGTTTGGCTGCCTGCTCGGGGTAGGGAGCTCTTGTTAGTATCGTGCATATGCAATGAGGTGTTTGCCGGAGAGGTCCCTGAAGCGACGAACCGGCTTTATCTGGCCTGCCTGGGTGGAGAATGGAATGTCCAGCAATTATCGGCCATGCCTGTTTACGTGCTTGTCTGGAGGCCTCACAAACATGTGGAGCGGGGTCGCAGAGGAAAACTGAATTGTTTGAGATCAAAGAGATATCGAGTGCTATCACCGGATAGACCTGGACCGCAGTAACAAAAGGCTTATCCTGATGACCTTAGACCATGGAGTGGTTTGTAAAGGGAAATACTGTCTTTCATGTAGCCTGGATCTGAGCCACATAGGACTTTATACATCATAATCAGCACTCTGAATTATAAAAAAACTTGACATGTTGTTACACCCCAAAGTAACCCTAAGAGAGGGCCCCTGAATTGGCATGACTTCCCCCATATTAGATATTTGTTAACAAAGGTCAGTCACTGTTAAAATAGCCTTGGCGTTGAATGGGAAATCTTTAACACTATACTGTCTCCCTCTGCTGAATGGGAACGTAAGCAACGTCCTTTAGGCTAAAAGACTGACCTATTGTTTCAAGTCACCTATCTCTAGGCAGACACTGTCACACCCCAAGCTCTGTGCATAGCCAAACAAACAAAACCTATCAATTTGGAATTTTAAACCTATCAATCCCTTGGACGTTCCCAGGAGAAACAATACCGAGGAGGGGTCGTGATATTTGCCTAACATTATATTCCGCAATCATCGCTCATTAACGCCACTTTGCTAGCCGATACCTGGCCTGAGGACAGAAATTGGCTATAAAAACCCTCACGTTTTGAGCTTCTTCAGAATGCCTCCCAGACCAGACAAGGGCCTGTTTTGCTGCTATCAAGGTGTCCCACTCAAGCCTCTCAGACGCTGCTGAGAGCTAAATGTGACTCACGTCTCTTACCCCACACGAACTCTGCCGTGGCTAGCCTTCCAGTCCCGGGATCCAGTCTCCCCTTGCTGCTTTACACCAAGCCTTCGCTGATCTTCTCCCTCTCCAGGAAGCCTAGACTAAGGTCCATATGCCCTCTCTCCCAACTGCCTCTTGTTTTTCCAACTTTATTTCTGTAGCCCTTGTGTTATTGTTTTATTATGTGCTAGCGTGTGTTGTGACCTTCTCTGTTAGTTTTAATAAAATTACTTTAGATTGTTTCTCTGACTCCTGCCTGATTATGACCCCATAGACATAGGGTTAAAGATCCCTCGCCCTGACCTCTCACAAGCTCTGAGTTTCTCTGCTAATTCCACGAGTTTGAAATTTGTTTGGGTGTCCTTGAGATACCCCCAGTTTTCAGGGTAACAATGTTCCAACCAAGTAAGCTTCCCTAAATGATAAGGATATTCCATACAGCTTCTCATGAAGGTTGCACAATCCAGACAGACTTAGGCCATTTCTGCACAGGGCGAGGGAATCGCCCCGTGCCGGTACTTACCAGATTTCTTGGATCCATGCTTGGGTCCAGGCTGGTCCGGAGCAGTCGGTGGCCACCGCTCCACACTGTTCCGGGGATGAAAACGGCGGCTTCCAGTTGGTCGAGGCTCTCCACCAACCGCTGTAGCTCGCCAGCCTAAAGCTCGCCCCCAGCAGATCACAGGCTCGCACTGGTGTGAGCCTGCAAATCTGCACTGGAGCGCAGGCACGGAATGGTGCGCTCTGTGCTTTTCAAAGACCTGTTTCAAGCGGTCCTTCAAAAGCATGTTGGACAACCACTTCAGGTTGTTCTGGAGTGGGCTGAGGTGCAGAACTACACTAAATAGATTCGACCCAGTCCGCTCCCAGGTGCAGACGTCCTCCCTGGAGGACGCTCTGCATCATTTCTTTAACCCCTTGTGGAAATGGCCTTATTGAGGAAATGTCCCCACCCTTCATCCAGGTATCATCGTAAAACAAAGCCATCACTTTGAATTGTTGAAAACAATTTAGTATGTTATCAAAATAGGCAATATATGGACTCAAATTCACCTGCTAAACAACAGTCTGGTTGGTACACTTTGCTCTACCTGTAGTTTCTAAATATCCTTCAAGAGTAACCCAATGGGCAAATGCCTCAGTTTGTCCACATCCTTCAAATTTTGCAAAGTTTAGCAAATCATTATACCATGTGTATAGGACAACATACAGTTATAACGTTGAGGTAATTAAAGCATAGGTTGCTGTAAAGATGTAAATCTTCAATTTTTTTTTCCTGTACATAAGAAGATATTAAAAAGATGTATCCTCACTAAATAATCCTATAGGAACTTTTGAACTCCACACAGTTTTGAGATTGAAAAATAGAAAAAAAAGTTAAAAACATTGGCTAAATTCCAATGTAAGATGGTATGTGTACCATCTAGCTCTAGCTCTGCCTACCAATGCTAGCAGCCTCTGTATTTCACTTTTTCTGATCAGCAAAATTGCTCCAATATTGGAGAATGGGAAAATGAGCAGAGAGGCATGCAGCTATTTTCTTGTAGATGAAACATGCATCTTCAGGCACCTCAGTAGGTCCTTGCATGTCTGTGCTACAGCTACAGGAAAACAGTTGGATGCATCCTTGCTCAACTCATATTCTCCAACAGTGCAGAAATGGCCATGCTGAGATTGGGGGACTGTGCTGTTTAGAAGATGGGTTTGGTGAAGATTTTGGCCATTGTGTACTCAGAAAAGAATTCTGACCTTTGTGCTGACCAAGAAAGTGAGTTGCAATGGCATAGATCTGACTGTAGTTTACCAACAGGATATTAACCATAGTGTTATTGTTTTAAGCAAAATCCTTGTTTTGGGATAGGTGTTTTTTTTCTAGAAATCATGATGATTATAGTAATTATAATTTACAAAAGTCTCAGAATACAAAACCTCGTTACATTTGAGATTCCCACCACCACCACCAACATGTCTCAAAGTGTAGGGACATTTTGTTCCATTGAGCACATGAAAATCTGCATGTTTTCTTTACCAATATTCAAAGGTACTACTCTGCAAGTGTATCTGCATACACTGTTCCATCAGTTTCATACCATTTTAATTATCATGACATATAAGATATCCTAGGATGTGTATTTTACAGGAGTACATTAGAGTTCTTTAACAGAAAACTGTAAGTACTTGGCAAACTAGAAATACTGAAATGGATGTATTGATATGAAATGGATGTAACTGTGCAATATAGGTTGTTGTTGTTGTTTTGTGTGTCTCCAGATCACTTCTGACTTATGGTAACCCTATCACAGGGTACACCCACAAAAACAGCAGTATTCAACAAAGGGAGTTAGGAAGAACATATACACAGCAGTACAAATTGATGGTGGCATTGGGCAGAATATTATTTAGTGTATGGTCTCTTGTGTTAAACTAAGAAGAAATAGTGCATTGTTCCTGCGGTTAGATTAACATCCTAAGACTACTTGGAATTATACAGAAAGATTAAGTATATGTTCCCCAAATTGCTTGTTTTGCAGGGAAGAATGTGTTCTTTACTTTGACCTGGCCTTGGAGGAGGAGGTTAATTCAGTTAACTTACTTGCAAATTGCATTAACCATGTCAAATTTCACACAATAGCTCCAAATCGCTCACACTCCTTGAGAAACACAATGCTAAGTATTATGGGCAACTGTCAACAACTTAAGGGAAAGCTGACATCTAGGTTATAATTTAGGTCGATGATTGCCACATGCACAAATTTTAAAGGGCTGCAATTATGATCTTTGTTTTAGAGTTGATGGTGGGAGGGAACACATCATTTCCATATAATTGCTACATAAAGCACATAGATTTCAACTTTCACAGATTGTGGTGCAGTGGGTAAGGGAGAAATGCAAGAAGAAAGGAACAAGGCTTCTTGCTTCTCTACAATACAACTTGTCCATTTGTCCTTTCAGAATCATCATATAATAGGGGCACACATTTTGACATCAAGATATGAAAGGCAGAAACTGCTATATTATTTCCCTCTGACATATTTCAATGAGCCTCCAGAGTGATAATGGAATTCTCATGAGAGTTACAGCAAAGTTTCTAGTTTCCTAGAAAACAGTTGACTCTCTCTCTCTCTCTCTCTCTCTCTGTGTGTGTGTGTGTAAGAGACAGTGGAAGATTCTAGCATGTAGATTCCTACATTTTCAAGAGTTTTGGACAAAAGAATTTTTTAAAAACCATACAGTGGACCCTCTGCAAATGGCAAAAAAAATGAGAATTCCCATGTCCCATATTATTAAATGGGAGCAACATGTGCATGGACACTTCAGTGCATTTTTGTTCATGTCAGCACTGTTTTAAGTATAGGACATGATTCTCTACAATCACTGGAATTCACAGACCAGGTCACATACACAAAGGGTCCATTGTACTTACTAAATAAAGAAGTACATAAAGTGCACACAACCTGACAATAATGGGGAAAATCCTATTGGGGCAAGTTGGATTTTTTTCCTGATTTGTGTAAGAAGTTAGAAGTCTCCTTATGCAAGCAGTCTTCCAGATTTTGCAACAGACCTCAATGCTCATAAAAGGATATGCAGCAAAGCTCAGTCTTCTCCCCATCAATCTGAACACTTTGGTTTCCTCCACAATTCTACAAAATTACTCTATTAACAGGATCTTGGCCAGTAACAGCTATCATGTCCTAGTCAAGGAATATTTCTCAGGAGATAAATAGGATAAATATTTGGACTCTGATGTCCTGCATTTTAATAAATTAAAAGATGCAAATGACAGAAGTGAATAATCCCTAATTAAAGAAGACTTCCTTGGTTTAGTTTAGCTTTGGTGGTCTGCGTTCACCTTCTAGTAGTAACCAGAGGACCTGCACTGACTCAAGACCTTCTCACAGTCAAGATGGTTTATTACAGTTTTGGATTAAATAGCCCTTGTTTGCCTGTACTCCCAGAAAAAGTCAGAGTAACATTTTTTGTTTCCCCCTTGACATAATATTAAAAACTGAATATCACTGGCTTAAGAGTCCAAAACAACTATCTCCACTGCATACTCAGAGCCCCTGAGATATGACAAGATGATTTTTCGATACTCCAGACTTTCCTGTGTATAACTTGAACTCACAGGATCACATTTAATATCTGTAGAGCAGACCAGAGAGATGACAGAATTCAGTGCTGTGAAAAGAGACAAACAAAGTTTGGATACAAATAACCTGTAAATTCTCTATGTTTGTTTCTAAATACGCATTATATAAACTGACACATGACATTTTTTGCTATTTTTTTCTTGCTGTGCTCTTTGATCCTTAGTGTTTAAGTGTCCCCTAGGAGAAACCAACCTTTTAAGAATCCAAAATCTACAGTAGTTACATGTCCATGGAGATAGTGCTAATCATATGTAACAGAACAGATTTGACAAGTGTTTATATGCATGGACTTCCATGTTGCCTTTCTGAAGAAAAAGAGCAAAATCCTAGCCTAGTAGAGCTAGGAATGATTATCATAGCTCCCTATCCCCAGAATAAACAGTGAATGTGGAACTTTACTACTCTCGTACTGAAATGTGAAATCCAGAAAACATTTTTTTCAAAAATGTTCCTCTTGGAAACTCTAATGAAAAGATGTGGATTTATATGGAAAAAGAAAAGAGAGAGACAAGATAGAAAATAGGTCATATGATATTAAATGTCTCTCTAATGATAACAAAATCAGCACTAGAAAGACATTTGCAACTTCACTTGATACAGTTGAATCTAAAGAACTCTATTAGGCCTTAGAGACTACATTATGGGGACATGAATTGCCATGAATGACAGTCCATCAGACAGATGAGCTGTACTTTGGAGGTTTGAAGTACAGGGGAGGATAAATCAGATACTTCATACATCTTAATATTGTGCAAAAATAATTAAAAAATACAACATTTTATAACGTAAGCATTTCCTAAACCCTTTCTTTAGTGAAAGCATATTCCCAATTTCTAAATTAATTTTGTTAATTCTAAATTATTTTTTAAAAAAATAAAAGATTTAAACACCATCCTGGGCCTTGTTTGTTTTCCAGGAGATGAAATATAATTCCAAACTGTTTGCCAATAAAACAATTATAAATAAGCAATTTTTTTTTTAAAAAAATTACAAATAAAAATATTTTGAAGTAAAATGTGAAAAATATGAAGTTTAATATTTAAATGTTGACTTTTAAAACAATTAAATATTTATATTGAATATTAAAACCTAAAATTCTCCCTGCTGTCATTGTTCTGTGCCTTTAAGTTGTTTCTCACTAATGCCAACCCTAAGGCAAACCTATCACAGGTTTTTCTTGGTAAGATTTATTTGGAGAGGAGTTTGCCATTGTTTTCCTCTGAGACTGAGGTCATTTCCGCACTGCACTGTTATAGTGCTATTGCTCCACTTTCAACATCCTATGGAATTCTGGGATTTCTAGTTTACTGAGGCCAAAGATTTCTCCGGCTGAGAATTCTAAATGCCCCGCCCTAAACTACAAACCTCAGGATTCCATAGGATATTGAAAGTGGAATAATAGCTCTATAACAGTCTAGTGTGGAAATGGCCTGAGAAAATGTGCCTTGCCAAAGGTTACCCAGTAGGTTTCCATGGCTGAGTGGGGATTCACACCCTGTTCTCCAGGATCTTAATCCAATGCTCAAGTCACTACTCCATGCTGGCAGTAGAGGTTATTTTTTTTTAAAAAAACAACAAATATTGATTTAAATTAATGCTGTCAATATGATTGTTAATGTAATTAGTAAAGCTATTAAACTTACCTATTGATTAGCTGTATTTTGTTTTACTTGTTTTATATGAATCATTTTATTTCAATCCATGTTGGATATATCATTGAGAATAATAAATTAATCATTAACTCTGAACTATCTTCATCCATTCCTATAATCCTGAGAAGTTCAAAGTCTCAGAAATCCCTGCAAGCCTATCTCAAAATTACTCCAAATTTTGTCCACTCAGTAACCTTTGAATCTGAAATGTTACAATAGGTAAAAATCACTGAGAGTCTTAGACAGAACCAAACCAATTTCTTATTAAACCTCAATGAAATGCTGCCAAATTCTTAATTAATTCTGGCACTGGATTCTTCTGAATGTTATAGGACCGGTTGCCATATGACTGTACTTCCAAATATATAAAAAAAAGTTTTATTTTCTTCAGGAAAATAAAGTCTCCTCCCTAGTATTCTAGGTACCATAGCAGTGACTGTAAAAGAATTCCATATGATTTAATGTATGGACTTGCATATACTTGCACACACACATACACACTTTAAATGATTGGAGGTCTACGTTGTTTCTGGATATACAAGAGAAAAACTAATAGTTGAAACTAGATATTTGATCTCAGATGAAATAGCTGGACTGAAAAGAAAATCAAATTGTGGTAATGGTTTGCCTCACAGCACATATCAAAATGCATTTATCTAGATGCCGTTCATTCGGATTCAGGCTATGAAAATCTGTGATGTGAACAGATCTAAAGTAATATTATTTTGGTCAGGAAAAACCATCCCATTACTTTACATACACACACACACACACACACACACACATATGCTATCTCAACTCTCCTTTGTACAGCAGAGGTTGAACAAGTTCAAACACTAGAAACACTTTTCACCAAGATCTGTAAGAACTACAACCTCCTTGGAAATAAAGTTCTTTAAAACTTAGTTAAGTCTGATTTTCCTGAGTCCACGGATCATGGGGTATTCTAAGGAGTTCCAATTTGGGACAAAAGTGATATCGAAACTTACACCAATTTTTCTTTCTTTTCATATTATTTATGTTGGAAAAGGGTAATTGGAAGGGTGTAATGTCTCAACCTATTAGACTGGAGAACAGCAAGCACTTTAAAAATGATTATGGAAATTCTCTACATCACTTGGCTTTGTGGCTAAATAGAAAGTCTGGTTCTGACCTGCTTTTCAGCTGTTGAGAACAGCAGGATGACTTCTGGACAAAAAAAATAATGAGCTCCAAATCGCTGCATATGACTGATATATATTGTGTGACTTATTGTTCAAAGGCTAAAATTAAACCAACTTAGTGCCTAAATCAAGATGAATAATAATAATAATAATAATAACAACAACAGCAGCAACAACAACAACAACAACAACAATATACATCCTGCACCAAACTACTGAAAATAATTGCCACTCAAAGTTCTTGTATCTAATCTGACCGTGGTTGTGTAATTAATTTTCCCCTATATTCTGAAAGGTGCTGCAACACATGGTGTGGCATATCTCCTGCTACTGTCAGGAACTGTTAGCATATAGTATATTATCCTTCCATTCCTTAGCATTCTAGAACAGAGATTTTCAAACAGGGAAGTGACACATGTTGTTGGATCTCAACTTCTGCACTAGTGGTTCCCAATGTTTGGTCTTCTAGATTTTTGGAACTTCAATTCCCAGAGGCCCCAACCAGCTTGGCTAACAGTCAGTAATTCTGGGAGATGAAATCTGAAACACCTGAGGAACCAAAGATTTGGAACAAATGTCCCACATCCTTTGCCACACTAGCTGTAGCTTCTGGGAGTGGAACTGAGCACAATGCAGAAATCCTTCAGTTGAGAATCACTGCTCCATAAGATTTCAGTTATATCTCA
Organism: Ctenosaura bakeri; assembly: GCA_948474755.1. Classification (NCBI taxonomy): domain Eukaryota; kingdom Metazoa; phylum Chordata; class Lepidosauria; order Squamata; family Iguanidae; genus Ctenosaura; species Ctenosaura bakeri. Next base: position 204,868 of record CAOLHI010001531.1, read on the forward strand.
CATCCAGACACCGGATTTTGTCTGAATTTTTGGACATGAAAACTGATGTTAATTTGACCAGGGCAGACACTAGGTAGGCAAACTGAGAAAGAGGAGGAAGTATCTCATCTTTCATTGGCTTGTATGTAGAGCTAACCTTCTGCCGGTGGAAGAGACAGTGACAAGTGTAAGAGATTTCCTCTCATGCAATAATACTTATGCTTTCCAAAACTGCTCCACAGGGACAGATTTTTGTAACTGCATTAGGAGATGAAGATAAAAGTCCCACTGCATGAGTAGAAAGTCATTCTGTGCAATATTGGATGTAGCCTATCAGCTCCCTTGTCAAAGCTGAATGTGCTGTTTTAAAACCCTGAACTCCAGAATAGTTTGAGATGATAAAGATCTTCCTGCAGCCATTCTAGGCTGAAAGATCATCCAGCTAGTTCATGATACTTTGGACTAAGGCCCTTTCTGCACGGGGTTATTAACGTGGGTCAATGTGTTTTGGCACAAAGCTGTTCTGCACGTGAGAGCAAATTAAGTTCGCTTTAATTACCATCATTTACATCATTCCCAAGTTAATGCACCCCCATGTGGTGGGAAAGCATGCTATTTGAAAACCTGAAAAAATCCAAAACAATTTTTAAGATCGAACAGATTTGGACTTTTGCAGTGGTACAGATATGTACATTCGCACCGATGCAAATTGGTGGGCAGCAGAGGGTGGGCTGTGGGCGTACTCACCTTCTCCACCTGTCCCCACCCATCAAAGGACAGGCAGGGGCCATTTTTTGTTTTGTTCAGCAAACTTTAGAAAATGGAGTAACCAGACAAAACATGGCACAGGCATGTTAAAAGGAGAGAGCTGTTTTCCATTTTGTAAGTGCTTTACCATATTTGCTGGCACTAGACACACAGTCCTATAAGAGCACCCTATTTTCAGACTATATTATTTAGGAAAAAATATTTTAGTACCCTGTTCCTGGTTCCTGTCCTATCTGCTTGGGTGGGAGGACCTCCCTGCCCAGGCAGAAAGAAGAGGCTCTGTGTGTGTGTGTGTGTGTGCATGCAAGGAGCTCCTTCTCCTCATTCCTCTCCTACTCGTGAGGAAACTTTCCTGCTGAGGTTGGAAGGGTAGGGAGGGAGCGTGTGTGTGTGTGTGTGTGTGTGTGTGTGTGTAAGAAGCTCCTTCCTCCCTTTCCTTTCTGGGGCAGGATCCTGCCAGTGGCAGGGAAGAGATGAGCGGGGAGTACAAGATCACTCTCCCAACTTTGCTTTGCCAGGTGATCTGCCTGGGTGGGGGAGTTATCATATTCGCACCCCATTTTCAGTAGGCATTTGGGAAGGACAGTGCCTCTTATACAGTGACAGATACGTACCTACATAGGTATACAGGTACATACAAATGTACCAACCCAAAAGAGAAAAAAAAGGCAATCACAGCTGTTGGGGCAGGGTGAGGGGACTAGTGGGAGCAGTCACTGCTAAAATAGTGCGAATGCATGAACTCGCACTCCTCCGAATCAAAAGAAAACATATGGAGGAGCCATGCAGAAGCAAATGAGGGAAAGCTCGCATTGTTTGGATCCAATAAGACATGGTAAGAAACAGCACGAACCACTTCATGAGCCTCGTGTGGAAAGGGCCTAAGGATGTGAAAAATATTGTCAAATTTGCTTGACTAAGGAGGCTATTTCTATACACTAAGACTGTCTATCTAGAAATCACCAGACAACATGAAGGTTCTTGCTTCCAGTGCAACAACAAGATAGGGAGGGTTTTCTTTGTTGGTGACTCCATAATTTGCAGAAAATACATTTAGGTCCAACTAAAAACTTCAGAAGTATATAACACAAAACAAACACAGGAACACTCTTTGATTAATAGAAAGATACAAACCAACCAACCAATGTTTCTGATCTGTAACAGTTACAAGCATCTCACCAAATGTTTCTGATTTGTAAAAGTCCATGCAACAAAACAAGAAGCCCTTATAGTTTGTGTAGAAATAGTTCTTGTGATTTGTGCAAAATATCACACTTATTCATTTTAAGAGGGTTAGGAAATACCTTGCCATTGTGGAGAGGCAGAGAAAATGAGATGAGAAAACATTCACATTCTTACTTTTGCTCTTCAACTTACTTACATTCATCACTCACATGCATGCAAAATCCTTACATTCCAGTGTCTCGGTTTCCAGATGGGTTGCATTTCACCATCTGAAAGGATTTCAGGGTGGTGTGCAAGATGAAAGAAAAATAATAATAATAATAAATACATCATAGAAACCACACAAACAGCCTTCAGTTGTAAAACTGAGTAGTGGACATAAAATATACATAGGCAATGCTATTTTGTTTTTGTTTTTTTTGAAAAATCACACGTGGGCAAAATAAGAGAACTGTAAGCCTAATGGCAACATAATCAGTATAAAATGCAAATCAAGGTTTCCTGTGTATGAGGACATGTGGATATGAGGAAATGCAGTGCAACTATTCCTTTTGCAGGAAAAAATCCATGAGAGTATGATGAAATGTAATGCAACTATTTATCTTGCAGGATAAGATGCCACAAGTTATGACAAGCTATGGTCTCAGTATGTGTTTGCTAACAAACTTAGTGCATCAATGAAAAGTTTGCATTTTTCAAATGGAACCAAAATACATTTGATTTCAAAGATGGTGAAATTCATTAGTACTTGGAAGGAAATGTTATTTAAGTGTCTTTAAAGATCTGCTGATGGCACATCCTGTCATGGTTCTGTGGGTTCACTGGTAGTAATAAAATTATGAGCAGTTTCTAAAGTATCTGTGTAGATTCAGCCTATTGTTAAGTTTGATATGCAGGGAAAGCTTGTTATGATAGATGATATCTTATTATTTAGACCTTTTAAATGGCCTTTTGACATCTGCTATGTAATTACAGGACTCTGTTCTCCACAGATAACAGTTGGGGAGGTGGGAGAAACTCCTTCAAACCAAAATTAATTAGCACAGAAAAAATGTTTCAAAACTGAATCATCAACAGATTAAGTTCATACTTTATATAAATGTGTGGGAGAACTTTCTTTTCTTTATTTTTAGACAGTTATACTGCTTCAAGTGATTAAAGATAATGGAAGCTTCCAAAAGACTTAAATTTACATATTTTGAAACAAATTAGTACAAGCTCTCATTTTCTGAATATTTGGATACTTATAGGAAAGGAAGTGTATGTGCATTGTAGGTCTCACATAAAGGCAGGATGGACATTCAGGTTTTACCTTTTTTCAGGTGAGACCCAGAAGTATGGGGTGACAAAGGCCCTTTTTGCACGGGCCTTTGCTCGCGCGACAGCCCCGTGAGCCTCGCGGGAGTGGGAGCATCGCTCCGCATGACGCACTCCCACTTCCGCCTGGCTCACGGGGCTGAAGCAGCGCGAGCGCGGGTTTTTTGATTTTCGCGTCCAAGCGAAAATCACCCCGCGCTCGCGCAACGCTCCCAGCGCCCACCCGCACTTACCTTTCGTGCGGAGCCTCAGAGAGCCGGCCGGGTCGCACTTCCTTCCCTCCGCCCCTGCGGAAGGAAGGAGCGGGGTGGGGAGCTAGCGCGACGGACGCGACGCCCGCTTCGCACGCGGAGGGGGGAATCCGGCGCGAGGTCTCCCGCTTCGCACGGGGGGAGGGCGGCTTGCGCAGCAAGCCCCCTTCGGTGCCGCTTCCCCGCTCATTCCTTTGCCTGCGGAAGGAAGGAGGGGGAAGCGGCAGCCTCCCGGAGGAGCCTTCTTGCGCTTGCCAGCCTCCCCCGCTTGCGCTAGAAGCCTCAGTGCGAAAAGGGCCAAAGTGTATTCTTTGGAATAATGTATGTGAAGCAGTCAATCAATGACCCTCCTGGTTGAATCACACATATATTCCAAAGAATATATCTTCATAGATATTCAAAGAAAATATCTTCATAATTATAGCTGTCATGGCACTCCATTCCTGAACTAATGGTACTGCTTTGCTTGTTCCGAGGAATGATTCACGAACATGAGTCAGCGGTGTGGCACAACAGCCAAGAAAGCCAACGTGATTCTTGGTTGCATCAATATGAGTACGATGTCTAGACTGAGGGAGGTAATGGTACCACTCTATTCTGCATTGGTTAGGCCTCATTTGGAATACTGTGTCCAGTTCTGGGCACCTCAATTCAAGAAGGATGTCGACAAGCCGGAACATGTCCAGAGGAGGACAACCAAAATGGTGAAGAGTCTGGAAGTCACACCCTGTGAAGAATGCCTTAGGGAGCTGGGTATGTTTAGTCTGCAGAAGAGAAGGTTAAAAGGGGACATGATAGCCATATTTAAATATTTGAAGGGATGTCATGTTGAGGAGGGAGCGGACTTGTTCTCTACTGCTCCAGACAATAGGACAAGGAGCAATGGATTCAAGCTGCAGGAAGGGAGATTCCACTTGAACCTCAGGAAGAACTTTATGACAGTCAGAGCTATCCGGCAGTGGAATATGCTGCCTCAAAGTGTGGTTGAGTCTCCTTCTTTGGAGGTTTTCAAGCAGAGGCTGGATGGCCATCTGTCGGGAATGCTTTGATGGGTGCTCCTGCATAGCAGGGGGTTGGATGTCCCCTGGGGTCTCTTCCAACTCTGTGATTCTATGATGCTATGATTCTACCTCTCAAAGGACAGAACTGCTGTAGGGATGGAAATAATATTTGAAAATATTTTTTAAAAAAATTATGGAAAAAAAAATAGAACAGGTTTCTTGAGTGTCTGAAAACCCTGACAAGGAGAGTTCTGGACTGACCAAAAACTTTGTAAATCTAGCCTCCGAATCACAGGCAGCCCAGAAGGTAAAACTTTTTAAAAAGCACCAAGGAAGCCATAACTTCATCAAACCAATCTCTTCCTGATTGGGTTTTTTCTTTTATATTCATTCCCTTCATCAGTCTTCCCTAGATTTTTCTGTATTCCAACTAGTTAATGAAAATTAAAATTAATCACAGGGGACTCCACAGAGATTTCAGATGCTGGTAGTGGACCCAAAGGCACAGAATTTCATAGTCTGGTTGTCTTCTGTTTCAAAGGCAGATCCTAAAGCTCCTGGCAGAAATACGTATATTAACAATATGCATAAATTCTTTTCAAAACAGTCCTTAAAATCAGAAAGGAAAATATTATTTGGTTTCGTGATCCTAAGGATGTATGTATGAAGGGCTTTGATCACTTAATATCTGAGAAATATTTCACCTGTTGCATGCAATATGACTCAGCTAAATCCATCATTAGCTGTACTTCTAGCAAGACCCATTGAAATGAATAGTGTTATGTTGTAATTAGCACATCCAACATTTCAGTGGGTCTCTGCTAAGCAGTACTAATGTTGTAATCTTTTATTAGTTATTTCTCATGGTTATTTTTTTTTTAATGTGCATAGTGTCTGAGACAGACAAGTGGAGATCTCAAACATGGCTGTAAGGCATAATGAGAATATGCTACACTGGGTCAAGATTCCTTGTTCTTAAAAGGTGAGGGCTCTACACCATTGCACAGATTAGATACACTTTACTTATCTTATGCCTTCCTTTTTGGTCTTTTGTGTGGTGTATTGAATATTACTGAATCATTCTTGTGTCACTGAAGCTTATTATACCAACCTGAAAATGACTCACTTTGAGTACATCGAGTGAATAACAGGGATGTTACTCCCTGTACGTTTCAAGAATTATAAGTGTTTCATGTCATCTTGCTGCTAGCAAAGTTTAATCTTTTCACAGCTGTCACCTTGCTTAGAACTGGTGAAATCCTGCAGGTCTATGCAGTGAAAGATAAGTGGGAGCTGCCAAGCTCCTGTTCTAGGCTGAATTGCCACTTTGCTCTTTCCAAGATCAACAGACATTTCCCATCTTTCTTCACTTTGGTTCAGTAGCATGGCTTTTATAGGCCATAAGCAAGATATTGCATTCAGCCTTTTGCTCTGCCTGCTGGGCAGATTATCAACTCCAATTTAATCTGCCTCCCAGGCAGTTTCATGTAACAGCTTTCCTGGTTTTGTCTCTTATCTCTGATCATTGTTTAAAGTTAAGAGCAAGAGAAGTTTGCTTACTGGATTGTAGAACATTGCAGGCTGCAGCCAGCTCATGAGCCAGTGGTTCTTCATTCCTGCCCTATGAAATACTGCCAGTATCCTTTGTTGCAGGAGGGCTTAGCATTTGTTTGTTTGTCAAAATTCCAAAACATTCTCCTTTATGTGAGTAGGTTCATTCTTTCTCCAGATGTTTTGGGGACCACAAAAAGCACCCTTTTAAAGAAGATTCCAGTGGATCAAAGAGCTTTCCATGAATGGAAAGACAACACTGAGTAGAGCCCAATATGTATCTCTATGTTGACATTTACAGTCACTACACTGTCCCAGGCTCTGAATTTCTTTATGCACAGTCACAGATAGTATGGAGCATGCACAAATTTATTATAATAAAAACAAGTATTCCATGAAATGTAATGCCTTTTCTTTTGTGCAGGAAAAAAGTAGAAGTGACTGTATGTATACATGTTTGTGCGTCTGTATGTATGCACAGACATTAAGGTTTTGAAATAATTTAACATAAATACGTTACTTGTAATTAGTTCCTTCCACATTAACAAAGATATAACTGCAAGTGAGAAGTAGTGACAGTGAAACACACCATTTTTGCTTATTTCAAAAGTAGTCCTTTGCTTATTTCAAAAGCAGTGCGGTGCTCACTCAAGCAGCCTCTGGAGAGAGGCTCTTGCTTCCCTGCTTCTTCGTCTCTGCACGAGCTTGCTGCTCACACAAGAGCCCCACCTCTCCCTTTCACAGTGCAGCCTGGGACCTTCCCAGGCTGCACTGGACAGGAAGCATGACCGGCCCAGCTTCTGAGGCTCCTCACGCAAGGTAAGTGTGCGTGGGGCCCTGGATCAGTCCACGACCACACAACATTTTCAGCTTAAGCTGAAAATGAAAATGCATGAGCGGTCCCTGTTGGGCCCTGTAGCATCACGCAAATGTGAGTGTGTCATGTGGACTGCTCCTCACATGTGTGCAATGCTCAAGGGGCCCTTTCGCATGGAAAATGCCGTGCAAAAAGAGCCTGTGTCTGTCAGTATTAACAACTTTTATATGCTTATATTCACTATATATACAGTACCTATCCGTGTGTGCACAGCATCTGTTCAGACTTTCAGCTGCAGGGTTCCCATTGCATCTGGGCCTGATCATGAATCTCAAGGCATTGCACTCCTCTCACAGGCTGACAGGCAAGGTGAAGAATCTCTTGATGTGAAAACATCACATCAACTTTACATTTTTTTTAAAAAAAAAATGCTGCTGCTGATGTTGTTGGTGTTGTCAGATCATCCAAACCACCAGCGTTCTCCTTTCTATTGGTTAGGGCAGTAGCTCCCAAACTTTGGTCCTCCAGGTATTTTGGACTTCACCTCCCAGAAAATACAGCCAGCTTGGCCAACAGTCAGGAATTCTGGGAACTGAAGTCCAAAATACCTGGAGGACCAAAGTTTGGAAACCATTGGGGTAAGATAAAGGCTGCTCTCACAGCTTCATACCTCCTTTCTCATTCGGAGTGAATACAAGGGATTTCTCCTCAAAGTGTCTTGCAACAGGCTTCTCATCACTTGAGATAATTCTTCTGGGTGGCATGTTGAGGTTGCAGTGACATAGATGTAGTATGACTGTTGGCCAATCTCATTGCTACATAATAAGCACAAGAAAGAGTTCCCATTGATCTTTGGTTATATTCCGTCTGAGACCAATGCAACTTGTACTCTAGCCATCACACAGCCTATTTCATTGCCTGTAGTACTTTTGTAAACCAAGATAGATTATGAGGTGAAAAGGGCTTACATGACAGATTTTGCTGTCATGTAAAATGCCTTTATTAATATAACATGAATATAAACTAATTGTAATGTTGTAAGGACAAGCACTATTAACAATGACCAAGAAACCTTTCCTTTAAGACTGCAGTCCTATACATATCTAAAAGTACGCCTCAATGAAGTTGTGTATGTGTGTGTTTGTGAGAGAGAGACTAGATAGGCACAGAATTACACTGTGAAAGTTCTATATAAAATAATAATTAGCTGAGATTTTCAACTGCTAAAAATGATACTTTATTTTAATGTTTAAAAGACTTTGCTAGATATAAAGTCTTCAAATGATTGAACATCACAATTCTCAGTTCAGAATCATATACATTGATAATGTATTTTGGCCTCACTGTTGATTTTAGCTTGTGAATTTTAAGTTTTATGAAAATTGTTATTGGAAAGGAAAGGAATGGAATGCAGGGTTGTGGGGGGCACTGCAGCACTGTTTCTTCCATTTTTTTTTTAGGTTGAGAAATGAGAAAATCTGCTATAAGGTGTGAAGAACCCCTTGCTTTCTCTTGCTCTCTGCCCTTCAAAGTTAATACATATCCAGGGAAGTAATAGAGTTCTGAAAGGGAGAAAAAGTAGTACAGCCCTAAGCAAGGATATTGCTGAACTTGATTTTGCTAGAAATAGTAGCTAGCAATGTAATTTTGTTGGTGTTCTGTATCTACTCATAATCCCTTGGCAACACGTATTTCTTACCCATTCGAATGAAAACATGAACCTAATGTAAAGATTTTTTAGATTAAAGAATCCTGTGCTGGAAATGAATGGTAGAAAATGCATTGGAACAAATTGCTTACTTTTCCTTTCCAATTTGGAAAAAAACCATATATAATATTTATATATAATTATCCGTAGGGTGATATAACTTTTATTTCAACAATAGTATCATATTCCCAACCACCCCCCAACCTTGCTGAATGAAGCTGTCAGTCTAGGTACGCGGGATTCATAGATAGCCATGCTTCATTTTATTTTTAACCCTGGAAAATACAATATTTGTTACTGACGCTGGAAATGGCAAGGCAAGTTCTTTGGGGAATGGGTCTATTTGAGGAAGTGGGAAACCTAAGTAGAAACCTGAACATAGTTTCATAGAAATATTTTCAGGGCCCATATATAAAAAAAATGCGTTCGAGTTGAGAGCACTTTCAAAAAGTGCTATTTTTAACCGACACTCCCTGAGAAGCTTTTAGGATGGAGCAATCATGAATATATAGTAGGGATGTCATTCTTCACTTGTCTCAAAGATAGCAATGAGTAATTTCAGCAATTTCCTTCCAGTTGTGGGAAAATTTTCAACAAACCATATAGTTTTTGAAGAATATTTGCAGTTTGGCACTTATTGTGCACACAATTTTTGGATTTGATTCACCAATTCCTAAATTATTATAGTGGCCAGGCATTCTGGGGCACATTGGAGCAGGTGCTGTTTGCCACACCAGTCTCTTTCTTGTCTTATGTTGATAAGATTTTGTTATACAAAAATAATATATCTATATATCATTATTGTTGTGTGCCTTCAGGTCTCTTACAATACATGGCAACCCTAAGGCAAGCTATCACAAGGTTTTCTGGGGCTGAAAATGTGTGTTGTGCCCAAAGTTGCCCAGTGGATTTCCATGGCTGAGTGGGGGTTTGAACTCTGGTCTCCAGGGTCATACTAATACACTATGGTGTCTCTCAAATATCTATTTACATCTATACCATCTATACTTGTATCTCTATCTATATACACTAAACAATAAAATAAGCATTTGTGAATAATGATGATGATGATGGTCATCACCATCATCATTTCACTTATATCCTATATTTTCTGTGAAACATGTCTCCCAATAATTAAAACAACTACAGACAACAGGACAAATTAATAAAATATACACAAGGCCTTGTTAAGTGGCAGTTAAAATAATTTAAAACATTATATGTATTCCCATCAAATGGCTTGTCAAGGTGGTGGGGCAGAAAGAGGGTACTCCCCAAAAAACTTAGAGCTCAGTGAAGCTCATTAAGGAAGACAAAATACTTCAAATAGCCTGGACCCAAGTCATTTAGGGCTTTATAGATCAGCAATATGACTTTGTATTGTGCCTGGAAAAAGGTCAGTAGGCTGTAACAAGGGAGATCTGTTCTCATTGGAAAGCACAATAATTGATAGTAGGTGTGCCGCTCTTTGGACTAACTGAATTGTCTGTACAGTATGTTCACGTTATTGTTGTGTGCATTCACATTGCTTCTGATCTACAGCAACCCTAAACTGAACCTATCATGGAGTTTTCTAGGGGCTGAAAGTGTGTAGTGTGCTTGAGATCACCCAGAAGGTTTCTGTGGCTAAGTGGAGAACTGAACTCTGGTCTCCAGGGTTGTAGTCCAGTGCTTAAAGCACCACACCACACTGGTTCTCGTGTTCATTCTATTTTATTCAAATTGGAATATAACCAAGTCATGTATCATTCTGGCAAGATTTTTCAGAATGGGTCAGCTGGCCCACAGGTTTAATTCTGGGAATGCATTCCTGACTGTCACAGAAATCTGAGCACTTGGGGTCAGGAATGAATCCACAAGTACATCCAAGTTGTGAATATGCATTGACCTAGGGTGACCTCTTGGATTTCATAGGCTTGTCTTAGGCAAGAAATACTCAGAGGTTGTTGTAATAAATGAATTGATTGATTCAATGAATACTCAGAAGTGCTATGTCATTGCCTTCCTCTGAATTATAGCCTATAGCACTTGGTATTCCTTGGCAGTCTCTCACACAAGTATTATTCATAATGAATTGTCAGCCATCTGCATTGGCCATATTCAATTGGTGGAACTGTTACAAGTATGGAGAGGATTAATTTGTGCCTATGGGATACATAAGAACTAAAGACGAGGAACTTGTCAGAGGGAAAAAAAAGATGATCAAAATTCATCACTATAGTCGATCCCCACAGAGATTTAAAGCCAAGATTTTAAGAGATCAGCTCACAATGGTTCCTGCCAAAGTGGGTGAATCTGTCAATTTTGATTTCTGCTATGTTCAGATATTCTCACATGATCTTGGCATCAGATTTTATGAAGAAAGTTTGTGAACTTTTGTAAATTAAAAACCAAACCAAACCAAATTCTCCCTGTGTCCCTAGCATGTGATTGAATTATGATAGCTGTTATCTTTTCTAAGAATTAGGCATATTGATCTTACCTAGACCTATAATATGACATGTTTACAAAATCCTACTGTAGTCTGGAAAAAATAATATGGCAAAAATTACCTGTATTCAGTGGTTCTGTTTTAAACAGGATAATGATTTTGTCTGGTTAGAACTGTCTGTACCTACTTAGTTTCTTGCAGGAAAGAAATTGGCTGCTCACTTGTGATAAGGTAATTAATTTGTCACCTTGGAAATTAAATTACCCATCCTAGTTTACCTTGAGGAGCAGTACTATATAATACCTATTTGTTCCATTATATACCTGTACACCAAAAAGCTCTCTTCTACAAATTTAGACCAAGCAGTCAGAAGCATTTAAAGGAACTTAGAATATTTTATCATGTCAGCTATATTAAACATGAGTTAAATGGAGCCAAAGAAATATCCAAAAGAAACATCTGAATTACTCTTTAGCCTAGGATGGGCAAACTCTGACCTTGCACATTTTATTGAGTGTGGCTGCCATTTTCCTGGACATACTACCTAAGGCTAATAGTTGTTGGTTTTGTTTTGGTTTGGTTTGGTTTTCATTTTCCAACATCATCAGGATGGCCACAAGTTGCTCACTCTTGCATTAGGTATTGGTGTTTTCTGATGCACTGACATGCTTTCATTACATTGCAGTGGTTCTAAAGTATATAGGGGTGTGACCATTCAAATGAATTTTTTTGTAAAAAAACAAAAACAAAAAACCTTTGTTATATAGGACTTGAATGTGCATCAGTCCTGTTGTGTAAGATAGTTCTAGACACCCCTTTGTCTTTCTACTCAAGCTTAAATGTTTGTTCAGTCACCTAGCTGCTGTGGCTTTGTTTTGAACATTTTTCTCTCAAGATGAATAAACAGACATGGCAGCTGTTGAAGGAAAGAAATCACTTGAAGAGAAAATATTTTGAATTGACAAGGTTGATAGAGAAAGGCTGAACTTATTCATCTGCTTCACTAATGGTTCTACCCAATCTGTTCTGCATATGGAAGTAATTATTTGCTCATTTTCTTCTTGAAGAAAGCAAAGAGTAATTTGAGCAATGTTTTTCCTACAGCAAGAAAGTCTTTGAAAACTGTTCAGTTTGGGACTTACTCTGCTCAAAATTTTGGTACAGTTCCCCAGGTCAGACTTATTTGGACCAAAGTTTGCATGTGGTATTTTTGCGCAGAAGGTAACATTTTCTGAACAGGAAACAGCATGTGAAAAATATTCAGTTTCCTTCACAGGAACTGCTGCATTCTGTACATAGCAACCATTTTGTGTGTGTGTGTGTGTGAAATAAGTCCACAAGTGCAACATTTTCTATCCTCCTCCAAAAAACAGAATTTGTCTGAGCAGAACTATTAGTTTCACAGGAAAATGTCTACTGCACAGATTTTTTTAATGCAAAGCAACCATGTTTCTATCCTTATTCCTGGGTAGAATAAGACTCAAAATATGAAAATTCTCATTAGTCCAAGATTTTTCTCATCAGAGTTTCTCAGCACTGTGGAAACATTAAAAAAAAAACCACACAAATATTTTAAAATATTCTTTCTGTTCCTAGTTGTACCCTTACTTCTTGAATATAAGGTAAGCACAGAAACTGCATAATCATTCATGATAATTTTCCTGACATTCCTTTGTTTTGCTTTGTTTTTAAAAGTGATTTTTTTTAACGTGGAAGAAATTTTGAACACAGCAATGTATTCCTTGACATAATGTTTTGTTTGTGAACACAGATCCACACGTGAATCACTGAAGAAAGAGAACTTCATTGCACAGAAGCATGTGAAGATGGCTTTTGTGCCTTCATCATTGTGCGCATGCACAATGGCAATGTAGTAGGGGCAAACACTAATGAATTGAAGTACCTGTCTGCTGCTATAAAGTATACTGAATCTGGGATTAAAACAATGAAATACTTGAAGATTCCTAGTATTTCTTCAACTTAAGAAGGAAGACAGGTGTGAGATCCTGCATGAAGCTGGCGGAGCACCAAGTTCTGTCAGCATACTTGTGCACAGTTGAGCTGCCAGGAAGGACGGATGAAGATGACCAGCCCAACAGCTGCTGAGGGAGCTTTCTCACACTACCACAACCACTCAGTGCCTCTTTGGCTGAGGGACAATTGAGCTACTGAAGTACCTCTTATATAAGGATTCAGGCTGCAAGAAAGGAGATTCCACCTGAACCTCAGGGAAAAAATCCTGATGGTCAGAGCTGTCTGGCAGTGGAATATGCTGACTTGGAATGTGGTGGAGTCTTCTTCTTTGAAGCTTTTTAAGCAGATGCTGGATGGCCATCTGTTGGGAGTGCTTTGATGTGTGTTCCTGTATGACAGGGGGTTGGACTGGCTGGCCCATCTGGTCTCTTCCGACTCTATGATTCTATGATAAGGAAGTACTGGCTGCTTTCTTACACAATGTTGTAAAAAGAAGATCCACTAGCATAGACCCAGTGGTTGTTGCTATCTGCATTCCAGTCAATCCTGATTATAGTGACCTTCTTCACTTTTCTGGGCAAGATTTATTCAGAGGAGGTTTTTCACTGTTTTCTCCTTAGGCTAAGAGAATAGGACTTGTCATCCAGTAGGTTTTTGTGGCTGAGCAGGGATTTGAATCCTGGTCCTCTGGAGTCCTAGGCCCTTACCACACCATGGCTCAATAGCACATTGTTCTGTTTCAATTTCAGCGTTCCTACTTCTATATTACTTCCCAGTTCTGAATGCTCTCTGCCACAAAGGAAGCACTATCAAGTGCAAATGAGGAATCACACTTGCCCAGGTGATGGACTTGTGGTGGTAAAGGAGGCCATTACTGGATTTTTTTTCTAGTAATGAGAAAGTGCTGATTAGCAATGGGAAGGGATGGGAAAGCAGCTGGTTAGGGAACAATATCATATGGTAGGATGGGTCCTGGACTGGGAACAATGTGTGGCTTTGTTGGGATAAAGACTTTGTGAAGAAAGACCTTAGTCTAACACTTAAACTACTAACTAAACTATGCTGGTTTCTAACCCCAGTTATACTGTGTAATGTTTTCACACAACTCTGATCTGGGACTTTGATAGAGATGAAAGAAATTTGAAGTGGACTCCTGTATTTTCCAAAATTCTTTGCTTTTAACTAGGTGCATTTTGGACACACTGCTTTAAATACTAGTATCATGGCTAGAAATCTATCGGTGTCTCACATGTGCACACATTTCCCTGAGGAAATGGATGTTCATTTTTGTTCATCACAGAACATCCCTGTTCAGTTCAAAGTTGCCAAAGTGGAGCTCCACATGCATTGCCATTGTCCATAGTTGTGCAGGGTGCATGGCTGTGTGGGTATTGTGTGCATGGTTCTACATTGTACATATAGATGTGATTTAGTTGCCCATTTGGTTGTACAATACCACAGTTCACTGACAACAATAACAGGAGCAGTGTTGCCAACCCACATAACACTTTGGGGATAAAATGACAATTCTTCTTTTCAGTGTAGGATTTTGATCCATTATTTAGTAAAACTTTGAAAACATCAGATCCCAAACCATTCACCTAAAAGTTATCTGCTTGAGTCACTTTTGATGAAAAGAGCCAGTTCTTTGAATTGGGAATGAAATAAAATATGAAGAAAGTTGTAAAATATAAACACACCATACTCTATGCAAAAGTGGATCCCTATTCTTTGGTCATGAAAAATCTCTAGCACAAATACAGGAGCCTTATGTTTGCATTATTTCACAAGGCAATGCAATTAAGGTGAAGTGTGCTTAGTATAAAGATTATTCATATGCAGGTTTATGCGCTCCTGACACCTTGAAAAGGGACTGTAATAAGAAGGCTTAGGGAGGTAGGCACTGTTAGCACACATTTGTCTGTACAGCAGTAATAATAGTTGGCTTAAGCCACAGACAATGTTAGTACGCATCTGTGCTCTTAGGAAAATCCCTCCTGTTCTGTTTGCCCCTCACTTCATTTTGTAGATATTACACTCCATATTATTTGACTATCAAAAGGAGATTATCATAATTGTATTATATCCGGCTGCACAAAACATTCCTATTTGGGAATGGGGACCAAGAGATGAATCTAAATTTCCACAGCCTTGTTTCTGTGATGTCATCCCAGCAGGTAGGTAGTGACATTTTGAATGCTTGATGACATTTCCCTTTGTAAATAGACAAAGGAGTCAGATGGCATTGCACTATTTTACCATTCTCAAAATGTCAATGCACTGAAGAAAATGGAAAAAAAAAACAACCTCTCTTGGTTTCAATATTATTATTTCTATATATAAAAAAAAGTGTTGGGAGGAAGATAAAAAAGGCTTGTAGCAATGTACACTTTCCTTTTTGCTATTTGCCTATATCATCCTTAAAATTAATTTGAGCTGAACACATTGTGGATTTTCCTGATCAGTAATCCTGACTTCCAAACATGTGCTTATTACATTTTCCACTGTATGTTTTCTTAGGCCGCATAAATGGCACCACAAATATCTATGACCTCTATTCTTTTCTTATACTCCCTTGAAGAAATACAGCTTGAACATCACCAGCTGCTCACCTCTGTTACTCTGTGTGTTGGGGGGTCCCGGGAGGGGCTCCCAAATTGCCAAATATAAATACAAGTTGGGGGAATTTAGCTGGAGCACTCTCTTGGCTAAATGAGAGACAGGGTAACTTTAGCAAGGATCTTTAACCCAATGTCTATGGCTTCAGGTCAGGGAACAGGCACACAAGTTTAATGTAACCAAAAATAACAGTTTTATTGAAAGATAAACAGAGAATAAAACAACACACACACTAACTGGAAAGCAGAATTGGAGAGCGTAGGGATGGGTAATATGACACCTGGTCTCGTTGTCCTGGAGGGGAAGATGGGGTTCCGAAGAAGAAAGCTCAGCGTGGCTGGCTGAGGGGAGTTCCTTAGACAACCAGCAGCAAGGCAGGATGGCAGTCCAAAGTAGTCCAAAGAGGGGAAGCAGACTCAGTTGTGGAAAACTGAGGGGAAAACTTCACTGGACAGAGCGGCAGCAAGGCTGGATGGAAGTCCAGAGTGATCCGAAGACCATTTGGAAATGAGGGGTTTTTATAGGGGAGTTTGTGCCTACCGGCTATGGCAAGCCAGGTGAGAACAAAAGGAGTTTTAGCGCTGGACAAAGGATTTGGCAAAGGTCAGGTTTACATGATTGGATTTGCTCTTGATGACAATAGCTTGGCTGGTACGTTGATGGCCCAACATAAAGGAATGGCATGGCTGAGAGCCGTGCCGCTATTGTGAAGTTTGCAGATGGAAGTTCCCTGAAGCTACGAGCGAGGCTTGAGTTGCTGGCCTCAATGGGGTCTGGAATGTAAAACCATTAGCGGCCGCACTCTGTCCGTGCTTGTCCGGAGAACCTCGCAAACACGTGGAGTGGGGTGGCTGGAAAAAGGTCAAGCTAAGGCCGAATTGTTTGATATCAAAATGATATCTGGGGTCCTCACCGACAGTGCCATAGCTAGAGTAACACCTCTATGTGGTTTAAGACCCAATATCAATAAATTACATGGGTGGAGTTGATTTAGGTGCAAAGCCAAGATGGGTATGCATGATTTTTATTTTTAGCTGAAGTAAAGAGTGTAGGTTATACTGTTGGGGGCTCCCATACCAGGTTTAAACGTATCAAAATCTGTACCCCAACATACTCCATTATCACCATCAGACTTTTTTCTCAACAAATATGGATCCCAGAACTGACAGGGTATACATCTAATATATAAAACATCAAAATTTGCCTGTTTGTCTGTATCAGGCAAAAGGCCACATATGATTGGCTGCATAAGAAGATTTTATGGAATCCTGGGGTTTGCAGTTTAGGCAGGGGCCTTTAGAATTTGCAGCCTGAGATCTCATAGGCCTCAGTCAAGTGTGGCCATCTTGATTAGGCCAGTTGCTATGGAGATGAAGCCTAGCAGCAGGAAGGAGGAAGGCAGTGTATTCCCTCAAGAATCCAACCTTTGTATGTACTCTGAATACAGACTGGATTGGGGAATATGGGGAAAAGTTAAAGGTACTGGCCAAGACAGTTTGGGGAATTAGAGACACAGGATCTCAATTTTTTCTATCAAATGTTACCCATGAGAAAATAAAACCCCTGGCAATGCCAGGTATATACGCTAGTTATATATATGCACACAAGGGTTTCAGTTCAAACTGGAAGTGCACTAAGTTACTCAAAATAATAACAAAAAAAACTGATAGAAAATGGCATGTTGTATATTTAGTGTAGCATGTAGTTTCATTGTTCTTGTCTCACAACTAAAGCTATATTTAAAATAATAATTTAAAAAAACATAAAGGAAGGCACTGATAACTTGCATAACCATTAGGATCACAACAAAATGGACTGCCTTGAAACTGCCCAAGCTCTTTGATTATACAGCTGAAATTTATCTACTCTGACGCTGTATCTCAAGGACTTCAGGCTGAGATCTTTATCTGCTACCCGATTTCATACTTATAGTAAGAGAAGTCGGGAATGAACCTAGTATCTTTTGCAATAAGGCATATGTAATCTATGGTGTCCTCATAAAAATCCTTTTTAATCTGTCATGAAACTGTTATGTATTAATGTGTCTTACAAGAAAATGGAGAAACCACAATGCATGATAAAATGGAAGATTTGGCACACGAAGCGAGAAAAGTTGAAAATGCTGAGTTTTGACTGTATAACAAGAAAAGAATGTGCATAAACAACTTAAAGATAAGGACTGCCTGGTTCGAACAGGAGAAGAAGTCCCAAGAACCAGAATGTGCCAGGATGTGAATAAGGGTGGAATGTGAAAAACAAGTAGATCATTAAGAAAAATGTACCTGAGATGTACCTGCTAAGAAGGTTTAAAAAGGGACCTTCCGGACAAAGCAAGTGTGCCAGAAACAGTGCTGCCCTTGACATCCATGCTCTTGCGGAGAACTGATCAACCTCTGTGAAGGGTCAAGTGTGTAAGTATTGTGTGGATGTGTGTGTGTGAGTGGCCTCTTGATTTGTGATTTGTAACATCCTAAATAAAAGTTACATGCAAGGTGTGTAAACCCAGATCTGGTCTCTTATGTGTCTTATTGAAAGTTCTATAGTCTAATTCTGTATTTACTCATTTCTCTGGATCCAAAATAACAATGTTCAGATTGGTGACAAAACTAAAGCAGTATATTTATTATAACAGAAAGTGTCATGGGTTGCAGCTTTGACAACAAACTAGTATTTGGCAGCAGCATGTTACAAACTACAATGTAATGTATTTGTTGTTGTTGTTGTTATTAGGTTTATTCTGTTACTTTTAGAAATCTTTTGCCTTAATTACAGTAAAGTGTTGCTGTCAAAGGTTTCAGGATATTTAGTAGACCTAAGGGTCTATTGTTGTTGTTGTTGTTGTTGTTACTACTACTACTACTATTATTTTCCCAAAGTTTTAGAAATTAAGTTAAAGTAATGTATTATGCAATGTGTTATTAACCGAGACAGGGAGTGGAGGGAATAATGCTAACAATTTGTTAAAGTAAAACATTGCAAATAGCTTCAAAAATCCAAACTATATTTGGTTTAGGAATATAATAAAACTGTATGGATTATGAAGTAGGTGATTGTGTGAGTTTCTCATCAGTCACAAAACAACACTTTGAAGAAGGTTATGGTGAAAGGTCAGAATGCTATTGAAGAATTGGTGGTGTTAACTTGAGTTTGCATTAATCAGCTACCTCAATTACAAATGCTAAATAAGAACAAGAAATAAATAAGTCATAATCTTTTTGGTGGCATACTCAAAGTTATATGCACATTTGTAATCTTTTGGAAGCAGCATAAGAGGTTTTCACTGAAAGATTAAAATCTATTTGAAACCTTCCCTAGCAACTGTCAAGACCTGTGGGACACCTTTATGGCTGATAAATAGATGGGTTAGGGAAGTGAACAGAGCCAACCAAGCAGTGTAGACTGTCTCCTATCGCTAGTTCAAAATTATAGACAAAGGGAAGAGAACCAACAATATCATTCCTTTTCCTTCTTGCTCAACTATGGCTTGAATCCTTTACCATGATGTAAGTTACACAATTTTACATATACTTAGCTATGCAGCTATATCAGAAATTCTGTTAGTAAATTGTGAAAATGTGTAATGGGACTCTGCCAAGAATGTTGCAATATTCATTGGCACCCTCTGGTCAGTGTAGTAATACACAATGGGACCAGTGCACAACAGGAAAAATGTATATTAGTCCCAATGTCCATTTGACTTGTTGTGCATTGCAAATAAATGTATATTGTTTATTGCACACAATTCTTATGTATTGTTTTGACTTGGACATTTTACTTCTTTACTTTATGTGGATTTGTGATCTTTTTGACTTTATTATGGGATTCAGTTTTCTGTATACAGCTGTCCTTTCTCACATCCTTTTGGGCTGTTCTTGCATCTGACTGGAACCTGTTTGATGAGATGAAGCCTGCATACCTGGGTGGGGTTTCCCTTGGCAAGCACTGAAAGGATTTGTCTTCATGTTTTGCATATCCTCCAACACTTTAGACAGCAAAATCAGAATAAACATGGCAGAGCAACATCAGAGTGCATTCAAAGGGTGTCTCAATAAGAAGGCAAAAATGATTAATGAGGAAATACACACAAAGCTGATGTTTTTACTCCTGATTTAATGCTGAATTTAGAAAAATCCGAGGGAAAAATCCAGAACAAGAAATACAGTGCTTTCTCTGTGTGTACACATATACAAATTAACAATAAATATGATATTATATAATGCACTGTAAAATCAAATTGCCTTTGTCAGAACTGTTCAAAATTACAGCTTTCTCTCAGCTCCATGGTCACTGAAAGAGTTTGCTTCCCCCACTCTGACCCAATGCACATTGTAGATCCAGTCAAATTCCAGCTTCCTTCTAACATAAAACTCATGTGTTTATATTTGGTCACACCCTTAACCACTTCAGAGACTTGTTGTTAGGATAAAAAGAGGATGAATAGGGTTGGAGAAAGAAGATAAATGAACTGAAAATAATTAAGGAAGTATGGTTGGAAGAAAAGAGCACAATTCTCCTAAAGAAATGTTTGCACTCCAATTTCATTTCAGAACGTCTCCCTTAGGCTACAATCCTCCATACCTTTATATAGTAGAAAGTCCATTGGGTCTTACTTTTGAGTGGATTCATGCACAGTTACAGCATTGATGTAAATAGATTTTTTCCCTTTAGAAAGATTCAATGTAAGTAGTTTATCTTGATCAGTGCTGGACCACAGTAATCCTGGACCTCTATGAGTTGCATTTGTATCCCTATGTTTCTCCCTGTCTCTCTCACACACACAAATACACAAAGGGAGGTGAAAAGAAGAAAACCAGTAAAACTAAGGCTTTAAAATATACGGTTTATTTCAATACGAATCTCAAAAACAAGTACTGTATTTCCTGGTGTATAAGACTCACTTTTTTCCTGAAAAGTACTGTTCAAAAATGGAGTGTGTCTCATATGCTGGTGTGTCTTATACACTTGCAAATACAGTATAAGATCTGAAGAACAGACAAAAATATTTTCAAACCGAAAAGGCTTCTCTGCACCATTGATCCTAATTTCAGGACATTAAAAGCTTAGAAGATACATATGTGCATGAAAAGCTCAAGATAGCCTAGTGCACAGTTTTTCAGGATGCTGTAAGTCCACAGAAGTTTCCTTAAGTAAAGCTCCCCTTTGTGATTGGACTCTCTTCTCTGTGTGATTTTTACAAGGTCTGTTTATACTTTCTGCTTACCTGAGGGTACAGTCTGGGATCATATAGTGCGTGCTGTTCTGTTGAAAAGCTTTGAGAGGCTGCATCATCTTCTGGTGGTTTTGCTTTTTCTTTTTATCTCATTCTGACTTATCCATCCCTCTTCCCCTCTACCTCCTATTGAGTTAACTTGCTGCGGAGTTTTGCACTTTGATGTCAGTCTGCAGCCTCTAGTAAAAGCAACTTGATGGCAAATAACAACAAAAGTAATCAACCCAGGGGATGAGAAGGAGAAAGTGAGACATTTTAACACCAGCTGAGAAACCAGTAATGCAGGAAATAAATTGTGGACATCTTGGCCAATTTTTGTTATCACAGGGTAACTTCCTAAGGCCTAGGAGGTACGCAGGCAGAATAAGAGCATCAGGAAGGTCATCCAGTGTCTAGCTGTGTGTTAGGCCAAGCACCTCAAGCTATACATAATAAAATTATAGCTTCTTTGTTTCTACAAGATATTTTATGGGTTCCTTCATTGTCAAGTGATATCCCACAACAGATCCGTGTTTCTTCTACTTCCCTCCTCTTCTTCATAGTTAAACATTAAAAGGAATGTTTATTCCCTGCAATTAACAAGTTTTCTTTCCAACAACAGAAGACACACGCATCAGCAATCAGACTTGCAAATTAATCCTGTATTTGCCTTCCAATGATCAATCATAAAAGAATCCCACTAAATTAAGATGAAAAAAGCACGTTATGTGATAGATATCTTTGACCAACTGAGGTACCTTTTTAAAATATGCATTGAACATATTTATCATTTGATCCTATGTGTTTGCTAAAGAAAAATATGTAATACTGACTGCAAGTGGCAGCCAATAAACAAAGCAAGCATGCTAGTAATGACATATGAGAAACATTGGTGCTGCATTTCTCAAATTTTAGAAGAGAAATAAGGTAATCTATGACTATTGCTTTGGTGGTAGCTTTATCATAGATGTGATGCATATGTCTGTTCTAAAATGGAGTGATTTAAAATGGAGTTTTAAAAAAAAATTCTATGAATTTAAATAAAAATGATAAAGAGAAATAGGGATGCAAGAACTTAATAACTATTACTTGCCATTAAGGCTCTGGGAAATTAGTATGCATTTACTAACACTTGGTAGATTCTGCTTGTGCTCTGAGATTATTTATTGAACTTCTGTGTTGGACTTGTGTTGGGTATGTCAACTTAGAATTATAGGTAGGGCAAATGAATCCCAGGGACAGAAGCTTTCCTGTTGTCTCGATCTGGCTGAAGAATGACCTCCTCAAGTTAGAACTTGGAAAATTATATCTGGACTTCAACTCTCTATATTGTCACCCCTACTGATGGGGGATTCTGGGACTTTCAGTCCAAAAATAAATTTTCCAAGCTTTGCTCCATACTTGTTTTCTAGATGCCAAGTGAAGATGACTTGATTTATTGAAGTTTGTAGCAGGTTTTAATTGTGAATTGATGTTGTCTGCTTACTAGTACCACAGTTTTCCACATTTGTATCTCTATTGCATTTAATTTTGGCTTAATTCTTAGTTTTGTATTTGTTTCTAGTTTTTGAATGATCCCTTGAGATTCAGTTTGATTCAAAATTTACAAAACATGCTTAAATTAAAATCAATTAAAACAAGTAATTAAATTAATGAAAGAAATTTTCCACCCCATGGGAAATTTGAAAAACCAAACTTATTTTTCTCACTTAACAAACAGGATTTCTTCAAATTCAGAGTTTATATTCACACAATATTTAATTTTTCCCCCATCAATATTTAAAATGGAACAGTGATTTTTTTTTCTTTGCTTAGATCCTCTTTGACTGAGTAGGCTGAAGATATATTCCCATCCAATCTATCCTCCTCGACTCTCCAATACAGAATCAAATACTGAATAGCTCTGTAAGGGGTTGAAATGAAGAAAAGGTTTCTAAGCCAGGTAGATTAATCTCTTGGAAACTTTCTGCTTGAGCCTTCTTACATTAAGTGGCATTTCCCATGATCCAAATAATTTATTCATGAAAGTTAGGGAGGTTAATCAAAAGTTCATATAATTGTAATAAACAGAATACATAATGGACTAATCATGCAATTCAAAGCATTTTGTAATTTATTTGAAATATCAGATAAAAATAGCTAAGAGGTGTGCTAGGAAGGAAGCAAATAATTTGGAAACTGATGAGCATGGTCTACCTGCTGAACTATGAATAGATAAGGTAATGCGGAAAAGGATATAAATAAAGAAAAGAAAGTAGCAAGTGCTTTGTGTGTAAGAACATTTATAAATCATTTTAAATTGAGCTTTTGCCTCAAAAAGTGAAAAATCTTACCTGTCTATGCAGTTGGCTTTGGAATATACTCCCTGTACTCATTCCATGATTATAATCAGAAAGGATGAATTGGTAGAAAACTACATATTTGTGTATTTAGAAAAATCTAAGCCAAACAAAAGGAAAACTCCTTCTTCTCATTCCCAGAAGTGCATGTAGCATGCTGGGCAAAAGTTACTCCAGGAAGCAAATAATGTTCAGATTGGCTCAGATTTGCATTTAGTACAAACAAATGTATGAGAGAAAAATAGCATAAGTAATGTCTTACACCTGCCAGTTCTTCAGCATTATTTCTTTCCCATTCAAATTTAGACTTTTCAGCACTCAAACTGTATACACTGAACACTACAGCTGTATTCAGACATTAGGAATCTGGGTATGTATATGTATGTATGTATATGTATATGTATATGTGTGTGTGTGTGTATATATATATATATATATATATGAAGAAAAGAGTTCACTAGCTTGATCCCTGCTTTGTTGCTCTCTGTATGTCTGAAAAGGAAATACTCCATTGTCCTCAGAGGTTCTCCCTATGAATGGCAATCTTATTTTTCCAAAGTTTGAATGGCATAAAGAGTCTACACGTATAGCGAAAGCTCTCTTCTTCAGACATGTTACTCCCCACATTTACTTCCAACGAAATTCCCAATTCCCAACAGACCTCATGTATATACCATATATGATATCTGAAAACCAGAATAGATTCTACATATGGAAAGCCATATGCTCCTGACCATGGATTGACAAGGTATTGTTTGTGGGCTGCACATGGACTTATTACTCTAAAAGGTAGATGACTCAGAGTTCCACCCACAGTGCCAGTGCCTCTGTGGAATGGTGAGGAATTAAAGCTCAAAGAAAGGCCTGCAAGAGGGGGGTAATCTTAACAGGATCTTTCCACCTGTGTATACCAGTACTAATGCAGTGACACCAATGGAAATTAAAATAATGTTTTATTGGAGAAATCTACCCCAAAATATCACCCACTTTTTTTTTACCAGACCATTTTTGACTTTTGAATGAGAAGCCATGTAGGGGGATAAATAAATCAACAAGAAAATACAAATGGAGAAAAATTGCTAATAACTCCTGCCCTGGGTTTCAGGAAGCAGTTTTAAACATTTTTAGTGAATATGTTTTGGGGATGATTAGATGATACAAAGAGGGATGAGGACTCATGCGTTCTTGTGGGGAGCAGATTCTGCTCCCCAAACTTGGAGATTGGGAACAAGTAAGCAACAAAAACTTCTGATCACATGTGGATGTATACATTTAGCTTCTGTGCATGCTTCAGGTCAACCTGTAAGCATGTACAGAATATGTTATGTTATCCACTTTCTCAATTAAAAGAGTTTTCGTCCTATATAATTCAATGATATAACATATTTTAAAAAGGCAGGGTTTATTTTAGTCTTCCAATTTGGGTTCATCTTCCAATATTATCTGGTTTCATTTATGAAAATAGTAACTGTGAGGGACAGAAATGTTAGGATGATCCAATCTTAAGTCTAGATAGCATATAATATAGGATGGGGTTACATTGCTAATCTCACACACATTCTGTTGGTTTTCTTTTGTGGTTTTGTTTTTGTTATAACACTGTTGAAGAAGCCAAGTTGTGGAGGTGTCCAGAGAGTTTATTTTAAAACACCTGCTTTGTTATGATGTATCCCTTATATTCTTATCACTTCAATCTGTTTCATAATGTTTGATTTTGACTTCCCTTCTTTCCTTTCCTTTGCAGAAAACCTTGGTTCCTGTGCAGAAAAATGGTGCAGGAGGACTGGAGAAATAAAGACTGTCTCCCACCTCCCCTAGATCCAGATGTTTCTCCACAAAAATTGAAATCATAAGAAAAATGAAGACTGGTGAGAGAAAAAAGAATAATCTCTGGATGAGTTTTGTAAGAAGCTTTCAAGTGGTCTCTAAAAGTTTTGACATGTTTTGGTTTCCTTATGCAAGGCTTACCTGACCTGAATTTCCCATTTAACACATGCACATTGTTCATTCTAGATAAAAATTTGCTGAAATTGCTCTTCTTTATTGTAATGTAGGAACCTATTCCTACACTTCCCAGGTTATTTCTGCCTCTAGTACCAAATTTTTGGTTAAAGAAATAATGGCAGGAAACATCTATTTTTTTAACTGAGGTATAACTGTACTGATAATGCAAGAAACCTGTTTTTTGTACAGAAAACAGTTTTTTTTCCATAGAAAAACTCACTGTATTCTGTTTTTCTCCATATAATGATTTTTTTTTTTCAAAACACTTTGAGTTGTTCAAATACAGAAAGAATACTATGGCATTTTTCCCACAGCAGGGTGTTAGCTACCATAATTGTTCATCCTCAGAGGAAATAATTAAGCATTTACATCAATGAGAGAGGGAGTAATGCCACGATGACTGTTGCTGATGTTGTTGTGTGCCTTCAAGTTGTTTCTGGCTCATAGTGACCTAAGATGAACCTATCACAGTGTTTTCTTGACAGAGTTTATTCAGAGGGCATTTGGCCTTTGCTTTCCTCTGTGGCTGATAGAGTGTGACTTGCTCAAAGTCAGTCATTGAGTGTTCATTGGGTTTCCATGCAACTATGGCTCTCCAGAGTCATAGTTCAACATTCAAATGGCTGGCACTGCAGAAAAAGATCGAAAAACATTGTCATTCTGAAACAAGAACTCTAGACCTTGTACCAAAAATTGGTCTGAATTTATATTTCCTAAAACTGATATGAAGAGTTAGTCTACATTATGCAATCTATGACTGTTCCAAAGGTAGTGATCCTATAGTTCCTGTTAGAAGAAATGTAACTGATGAAAAGTGTGAAATTTTAAGAAACACAGATAAAGGAGTAGGGAGAATTGAGAAAGGAGGGCAGCCTTTACTTCTGCCATTGTCAAATTGACACTTTATATTCATGCAGGATGTGAAAATGCATCAATCAAGAAAGAGAATTGTTATTCCAGAATAAAAACATTGCTGTTTATGACAGGTAAGAAAGCTGGATTGATTGGAAATAGATGTGTTTTGTGTGAGATGAGAATTAAAAAGGGTGAAGTATTTATGATACACGCCTTGAAATGTTACACTTCTCTGATACAGATCCCCCCAAGTGGATTTCTCCCTAAGTAGAAGCAACAAAACATAACCACCAGCCTTTTTGGGGGGAAGGGAGGGAGACTATTTAATACAATTTACTACTGATAGGAGTTTTTTAAAAAAACCTATTCCAGACTTTGATTCAAGCTCTTTGTTTCCAACACAGAGAGACATAAGAACTACATATAATGCAACTTCTTATGTTCGAGGCAACCAACTCCATTGAAGCTTTGAATATACCTATTTCTCCCAAGGCAACTTTTGTCAAACACACACTTTTTTTTAACCTGCAGGCAATTAAATTCATTTCCAGCCTGTAGTAAACCATTTTTCCCACAGGTATGCAGTTTCTTTTTTCCCCCTCAACAGTACAGAAACAAGAATGCAAGTTTTTCTAACCATCAAATCCACATTTAATGAGAACTGTTCCTGTAATGCAATTCTTTACTTAAAACATGATTTTAAACCACTTAGGTGGAAATAAAGTATAAGTATGAATGACTGGCTTAGTATTTTTTTTCCTGCTTTCAGGGAAACAATAAGTATGAATGAGTTGCCTCTGTTTGCTTGCACTTCTCAAGACTGTAAGAAACAGCATGCTAGAATAGTCCAAAAGCCTTGTTAGATGTTTTCCACAGTGATTGTCCATAGACATAGGGGAAGTCATAAGCTGATAGTGTTGTTCTAGATATTATTCCCACCATCTGATGTTTAGAGGCATACTACCTCCAATATCGTAGAGCCATTTTGACTGCTGGTCACAGGTAAATTGATCCTCCATGAATATGTCCAATTAACTTTTGCATTATCTTTGAATTTGAATAGTCTTTTTCACAGTAGCTCACAGCAGGTCATCACTGTCATTCAGTTATCCAGTGCAATCACACTTTCCATTAGAATGTATATGAAGTTAGGATTTCTTTCCCAGTGTTTTATACTTGTTTACACTACACTACTCCTGGTAAAGTTCATTTGCCTACTGTTACTGTAGTTTCTAGTCCGGGCCTGTGGTATATTAGATATCATTTGATATCAATAAATTGACCATCCCAAACCGTTCCTCTTCACGTGTTTGCGAGACCCCAGACAAGCACGCACATGGGCACAGCCAAAAATAGCTGAACTATACAAAACAAATCCAGGCAGGCCAGTAATTGCTGGACTGCAGCTTCAGGAGACCTGCAGGCAAGTACATTTTAAGATCACATTATGTATGCACGCAGCTTACAAAAGATCCCCTGCTCTGAGCAGGCAGCTTGACGAGCCAAATATCCAACTGTCAAGCACTCCTCGTTTGCAGACTGTCTGTGCTATTGACAATGCTGTCATAATTCAATCATGCTAAACACTGACCTTTCGGAGGCTTTGTCTCCAGCCCAAAACTCATGATAGCCATGTTTAAATATTTGAAGGGATGCCACGTAGAGGAAGGAGGGGACTTGTTTTCTGCTGCTCCAGAGACCAGAACAAGGAGCAATGGATTCAAGCTGCAGGAAAGAAGATTCCACCTGAACCTCAGAAAGAACTTCCTGACAGTCAGGGCTGTCCGGCAGTGGAATCTGCTGCCTCGGAGTGTAGTGGAGTCTCCTTCCTTGGAGGTTTTTAAGCAGAGGCTTGATAGCCATCTGTCGGGATTGATTTGACGGTGTTCCTGCATGGCAGGGGGTTGGACTGGATGGCCTGTGTGGTCTCTTCCTACTCTGAATTTCTATGATTCTATGATTGTTTTCCCCGGGAACGGACTAGCCTACAGGCACATTTTCCCCTATAAGACCCCCTGATTTTGAGCGCTTCTTCAGATAGCTCCTAGCTTCCATTCAGCCTTGCTACCACTCCATTTGCCAAGCCTTCCCCTCAGCTTCCACGTGCTGAGAATCTTCGCTCCAACTGACTTCTCTTCTGATACCTGGGCTTCAGGATCAGGTGTAGTATTTCCCCTGAAAAATCCCTCTTAAAATCCCCTATCAAATTCCTACCTTTCATTCACTAGGTCTGTGTGAGTGGTTGCATACATACGTTTTGACTGTATTTCACAATAAAGAAAGCAATTATTATTTACTTCTGCTTGATTATTGACTCGGCCGGACCCCGTAAACATTGGGTCCAAGATCTCGTTAGGTTGCCCTGCCTCTTGCATTGCTTAGTTTGTGCTCTTGCTAATTCCCATTCCCCAGTAATTGGAGCACATTGAGGTGTCCCTCACGGGACCCCAGAAATCAGGGTAACACTACCCTTCTGGAGACATCATTTTGAATTTTGCTATCTTCCCCCAAAAACTTAACTAAGGCCCTTTTCGCACGGGCCTTTGCTCGCGCGACAGCCCCGTGAGCCTCGCGGGAGTGGGAGCGTCACTCCGCACGACGCACTCCCACTTCTGCCGGGCTCACGGGGCTGAAGCGGCGCGAGCGCGGGTTTTTTGATTTTCGCGTCCAAGCGAAAATCACCCCGCGCTCGCACAACGTTCCCGGCGCCCACCCGCACTTACCTTTCGTGCGGAGCCTCCGGGAGCCGTCCGGGTCACGCTTCCTTCCCTCCGCCCCTGCGGAAGGAAGGAGCGGGGTGGGGAGCTAGCGCGACGGACGCGACGCCCGCTTTGCGCACACGCGCGCGGGGGGGACGCGACGCCGCCTGCTTCGCGCGCATGGGGGGAATCTGGCGCGGCGCCACCCGCTTCGCGCACGAGGGGGAATCCAGTGCGACGCCGCCCGCTTCGCGCGCGGGGGGAATCCGGCGCGAGGTCTCCCGCTTCACACGGGGGGAGGGCGGCTTGCACAGCAAGCCTCCTTCGGTGCCGCTTCCCCGCTCGTTCCTTCGCCTGCGGAAGGAAGGAGGGGGAAGCGGCAGCCTCCTGGAGGAGCCTTCTTGCGCTTGCCGGCCTCCCCCACTTGCGCTAGAAGCCTCAGTGCGAAAAGGGCCCAGGTCTTTTTTACAGTCATCAAGCCATTTTTTTGAGATCTGAACTGGTATCATTTGTAGTAAAAATAACATTTTTGAGAGGACACTCATTTTTATTGAGGAAATCCTTCCCAACTAAGTAAGATCCAAGTATTTCTATCTTTCCAATTTGTTTTTGATTTGTTGCCAAACAGGTAAGTAGTTATTTTTAAACAACTGAGTATTGTTATTTGAGATAAAACATCTAAATATTTAACTTTAGTAACACATTGAAATCCAGATATTTCATCTAGTTGGGTCCTTTCCTGATTCTTAATATTTTTGGTCAGAATTATGGTTTTTGATTTGTTAACTCTCAGTCCTGTCAGTTGACCAAATAAGTTAAGCAATCTGTTAATTCCGGGGAATTGTGGAACTGGGTCTTCCAAAAAAAGAACCACATCATCTGCATAAATTCTTAATTTGTACACTTCTTTCCCAGGTTTCACACCCCTAATCTTTTCCTGTTGCCATATGTCTCCGAGAAGGACTTCCAGCAACAATATAAATAACAACAGGGACAATGTACACCCTTGTCTGGTATCTTTCTCTATATGAATATCTTCAATTTGGTCCAAATTAATTATCAAGCATGCTGTTTGCTTGGAGTAGATAAGCTTTATCCCAGTTATAAATGTTTGTCCAAATTTCATTTCCTCTAATAATTTTATAATAAAATCCTATTTAACAATATCAACTGCCTTCTCCTCATCAAGAAAGAGTAGTGCACCCTTCTTATTATTGTGAGATTCAAAGTAATCTATGATATTAATCACTGATCTCATATTGTCCCTCATTTGTTGATCTGGGAGAAAACCAGATTGGTCTTTGCCTATATAATTTGGTAGAATCTTCCTAAAACGATTAGCCAGTATCAAAACAAAGATTTTACAATCATCATTCAGGAGTGAAATTGGTCTGAAATCTTTACAAGCACACATCTCTGATTCTATTTTGGGAATGAAAACAATATTCTCACCCTGTCACCTATAAGGAATCTGACCTATATCACATAAGGGACTAAACAGTTTTTGCAACGGTTTGATAAGTTATTCCTTTAAATGTTTATAATAACTAGCCAGAAGGCCATCACAGCCAGGCACTTTCTCAGAATTTGCCTCTTCTACTTTTTCATTAAATTCTGTCAAAGAAATTGGTCTATTCAATATTTCATTATGTTCAGCTGTTAACTTTAAAAGCTTTGAGAAGCATAGGTAATCTTCCACTTTTTCATTCTCCATTGAAGAACTCTCATGATACAAATTCTGGTAACAATTGTGTAAAACTTTCTTTATTTGTTTACCATCTGTGATGAGATGCTCACCATCTTTAATTTGAGATATTATATGTTTTCTTTTCTCTTTCCTTAATTTATGAGCAGGTCATCTTCCATGTTTTTGAGCATTTACAAAGTATTTCTGTTTAGCATATTTGAGTTTCTGCTCCATTTCCTCACTCGTCATCATGGATAATTGTCTCTGCAGTACTGTCAGATTCATATTTAATTTTTTGTTCTTAGGTTCAAGTTTCAACCTTTTTTTTACCTCTGAAATCTTACTCATTAAGTCATTAAAGTATTCTTTTTCTTTTTCTTGCCCTTTCAACAAATCTGCTCACCTGGTTTGAGATAATTTAGGAACAAGTCAAAAAGCACTGGGCAGTATCCTATTGGCTCCACTGGCAGCATGATATGTTGGTAGAGGTTAAGGCTAAGGTGACAGAAGTAGAGAAAAGATGGAAAAGGTGGGCACAATGGATGGTAGAGAATGCAGCCAGCTCCATGCTGATCTCAAATCTAGTGAAAGAGGTGTTCGGAACTATCAAATTCCTTATCTTTCCAAGTCTAATTCTTCCACTCATTTATGTCAAGGGTATGATGGTTTCATATACCATTTGTAATCTTTATTGATCTTATCAATAGAACCAGATTTTGTTTGTTGTTATTGCAGCTTTTGTTTTGGGTTTCAGTAGATCATTTTCAGAGAAGCATAATTCAAGGGCACCATTAATCTGTCTTCAATATTGCCTGGAATGACACATTACCTAATCCTTGAATATGGAGAGGTGCCAGTTAATATCCTGTTTCAATGTTTACCTTCATGACAAAAGAAAATGTTAATTTTACATGTTCAGATTTTTAAGTGACATCTATATGTGTTTGCATAGATAGTAATGAAACTACTTTTTTAATTTAATGTGCAATGCCTGTGTCAGAGTTTTCAATAAAATAAGGAGTAATGTAGAAGCAATATATATGAAAGGAAATAGGAGGAGGGCTTTATCTAGTTGATGCTAGATATTCTCAAATCTTCTAAAAAGAACAACTGAAGAGATTATTACAATGTTGCTTTAACCAACATTTTTACAAATGTATGCAATTCATGGACTACAAGACTTTTGGCAAAAGTGTGAACTAATCTTTGGATTTCCATAACGGGAAAGAAACCACAAGAGGTAAATCCTCCCTCCCTTCCCCTCCTTCAAATTATAAGAATATAAAAGAAGAGATACATTTTCTGGTCGATGAGGAAAATGTGTACACAAATGTGTACTTTAAGAAAAATGCATAGGCAGCAAGCGTATTCAGAATCAAAATCCACACAGTTTTCCTGGGAAAGGTGGGACCAGAAAATCCAGTCCCCAAGATACTGCATCGGGGATGCATTCCTTAAATTTCTGCATGTGGATTTACATATTATTTATACTATGCAAACTTTGTGTTGAATGGCAAAATTACTTAACCAAACCAAGACACACATCAAAATGAGCATCCATGTGCTTTGTACAATACACATCCATGACCAATGTGCATCTATATATAATGACACCACATATACAATATAAGCTTGCCTGAACAATATATACAATATATATACATATGGAATATCTATAAGATATGTGTCCTTACGAGATGGACCTGTGAGGCTGGGAAGGGAATAATATGCATTCCATATATATATATATATATATATATATATATATATTCAAAGCCCTGCAAAGCCCTGCAAAGGGCTACATCTGCACATTGATATATATGGAATGCAAATTTCCTTCCCAACCTCACAGGTCCATCTCGTAAGGAGACAGCCTTCTTACGGCTGCTCTTAGGCCATAAAACTCTTTTCTGAGGGAGATTTGGTCAATTGCTTTTTCTGATCTTTTTTCACCAGCAGGTAAAGATCGGTTGTGGTAGAAAGATGGACAATTCATATCATATGCTTAGGTCGTGGGATTCCTCTGAAGATGCCAGCCACAGATGCAGGCAAAAAGTCAGGAGAAAATACTAATAGAACATTGCCTCAAAACCCAGAAAACTCACAACAACCTATGGATTCCGGCCGTGAAAGCCTTCGACTTTACATCAATGCATAGGCTGTTTTTCATATGTAATATATTTCATAGGGAGACACTAACAAAAATATCATTGTTGTTGCCCTTTAATACTTTTTAAAAATTTTGTTCAAGATTTGTAGTTTTTAATTTTGTTTTGTTTTAGCTATTTTGTTTAGCTGTTTTGTTGTAACCTAAAGTATAAACCTCTTTGGGTCCCATATTGGAGAAAAGAGAGAGATAAGTAAAATAAATGCATAAATATTTAATTAAATATAATTTCCACTGAATGAACATTTGATATGGGGAAAAATGTCCAGCCAAAATGTGTGTAAGGCAGCAAGAAAATTCAGACCAACATTTCTCAACCGAGACAAGGAGGGAGAAATACATGTTTGATTTAGGAAAATCCAACAAAATCAAAGCCCTGCAAAGGGCTACATCTGCACATTGAGTAGTTATATTACATTATTTTACTTTTAGAAGACATGCAACTCATACTTTTTTAATGGTTTTTCTGAAACCAACATATGGGCATGCCAGTCACAGAAAGATAATCCTGTCTCAAATGGGGAAATTAGTTTAGAAAATATCCCTAGCTTGCCTAAATACCATGAGAGAAACATATTTTAGTAAAAAACAATGTTAAAGTGGAATTTGCTTCAATATTGTAAATAATAAACTTTTATTTATTATAATTCATTATTCATTGTATCTATTTTTATCCTAACTTTCTCTGAAAATTGAGACTCAAGGTGGCTTATGATTTCAAAACATAATACAGCTAAAACATGCAAAAAGTGAACATTAGAGTGAGTTTAAACTATTGAAAGTTTCAAAAATGATTTACAACTACATTTAAAAAGATACCACTTAAAGTTAAATAGCAGTTATCATATGCAGTTTTCACATGCACAGCAACACGATTGTGTGAGTTACCTGTCTCCCCATTTCCATTTATTAGAATATATTTAACTAGAGAGTTCCAAGGTGAATCATTATATTAAAAAGCAGTTGGGGGCATTGTTGGGGTTAAGTCTAAATCATTATAGCTGTTTCTACGGTTACATACTCCCCAAATTTCCCTTCTGGCTGTGCAAAGAGCTTGACAGCTATGGGCTTAGGTCATACCACTTAAAATCAAGGAACTGTCAAGTCTTGTTTTCTCTCTGCTGTTCTGCTCATTAGATGAACCAGAGTTTTTGCTGCAATGGGTCTGCATATTGCTTCCTAACTTAGCATGTGATCTAAAGACAATGTGCCACGGAGGAAGGGGAAAAAATACCTAACCCAAATTTGTTTGTCATAGTGAACCAGCTATGTCTTCTTCCTATACGAGTTTCACAAAAATCTGACTGCTCAGCATGTGACAGCAGAAAAAAGGCTTCAGGATTTCTCTCCCCCCTTTACATTTTTTTCTCTTTCCTTTTTTCCTCCCTTCTTTTTTGGTATCTTTTGGAATCAAGGACATTCCCTAGCCCAAAAACACATGCAGCAAAGATACTTTTACCAGATGGCTAGCATTTGACACTCTAGTGGCTGCATGACAGTGCTTGTTGATTACCTAAAGGAACTGAACCATCATGTATAATTAAAAATACAGAAAATGTTCAGAGGGGAAAAAAACCAGTCTCTCTGTCTTCTATATTCTAAGTTCATTGAGGCTTTGAAATAAACCAAAGCTGCTATAGAGAAGACAAAATATAAACAAGTTACTACAAATAAGACTGTGTTCTTTGGTGGAAGTGTCCAGAATATTGGACAGATGGGGAAGCAAGAATAGTACTCTTTGTGTTTGTAATAACAGAACACAGTGATCACACATAGAACTGGAAATATGAGATTTGATGTCTTTAATAGCTGGTGTTGAGGGGAAAAACAAAAGTAAGAGTCATGTGGCCATAGGCAAGGTACTGCATTGAGAGGCTGGCAGTCCACTCATACAAAACAGTTACAGGACTATGATTCTACTTCAAGTGGCATGGCTGTGTCTTATGTAATTTTGGGGTTTGCAGCTTGGTGAGGTACTAGAGATCTCTAGCTGAGAATTCTAAATATCTCTACCTACATTGCAAATCCCAGAATTTCACAGGATGGTAATGAAAGTAGAATTGTAGCACTATAACTGTATAGTGTGAAATGGCCCTAGGTCAGGTGAATCACGTGCCGCCATTATGAGTAGAAACAGGAAGACGTTCCATATCAAGTAGAGGTGGCCAAAGTATCTTCTAGTAATACATGTGATATCACTCAAGCTGTCTCTGCATCTCACTGAACTGATTTTTTTTTTCTGGGGAAAAAAGGGGGAGCTTGCCTCTTCTGGAAGGATTTGGGAGTGGTGGCTTACCATTCCAATATGTTGCAGGCTCACTTCAGCACTACTGAACACCAAATACTACTTTTTAAAAGCTGAATGTGGCCTTCTGGGTACTTTCATTTTTCTTTCTCTTGTGGGGACAATTTTGCAGTCCTTGTGCCCCATCCCCAGCACGTGTTCCAGGGACAGAGAAATGGGCTTCAAACCCACCAAACTTGTCCAGGTCTGATGTAGACCATGTTGATTGCCAATGCAACTATTTGTCCCTTGGGATGATATTTCAAACTTGCAGTACCCTTGGTAAGATCTTATTCTGTACTTGTTGAAATGAATGCTAAGTATATGCATCCACTTCAGATAAAGCCCAAACACTAATTCAAGTTAGACTTCTTTGGAAGTATTCAAATCTCTTCTTCGAGAGGGAAAGGCCATCCCTAGTTTGGTCTGATCATAAAAATTTCATAGCCACTTGAAAATTTGGAGGACATTAGGCAATACTTTTCCCATTGCCTAATATTGAGAGAAAGAAAAGCTGCATTCCTGAGGGAAGAAATAATACTGAGGGAAAGAAAGGCTGGTAGGGTAGAATTCAAATTCAAAGCACTCTGTTGCCCTAAAACTCTTTGGGAAGGGATCCCAGTCCCCTTTCTTGTATAGAGCCACTCTTTCCCCCCAGACATGTCAATGGGAACAGTTCCGTTAAAATAACAAACATTCATAGAGTCATAGAACTGTAAAATCATAGACTCTTAGAAAGGGTCAGAAGGGCTACCTAACCCAACCTCTACCATGCAGGAGTATACAATCATAACTCAAGTCTTGAGTTATACCCATTTCAACCTCTGTTTAAATCCAGAACCTCCCAGGCAGTCTTTTCTACAGTCAAACTGTTCCAAATAAACATCAGAAATAGCTTCTTCACTGTCAGACTTCTTACAGTGAAGAAGTTATTTCCAATGCTTAGTTGGAATCTCTTTTCTTGACTGGCTTGGTTTAATGATTATGAATGAGAAGACAAAACTACTTACATTTTTGATTGCAAGGTGCCACTCAAAAGGCCATTATCTGAAGGCTATATTTACATATCTTAATTTTACAGAAACTGTTCATTGTCCTTCAGATTCCAAAATTGAGGTCCCTAGTCCCTATTAGCATTTGGCTGGTTATAATCTGCCCATCTCCTCTGTTGTATCAGATTATTTAAACCATTCACTGGCAAAGGAGTCCTGACCCCTCTACTTGCCCAGTTCTATGGCTTCAAAAAAGATCACTTACTCACTTTCGAATGACACTTATAACCTGTAGGTCATAACTATGGTAATCACTGTTATAGAAAGCAAAATTATTGCAGTGAGTCAAAGGGAGAATTCTTAACTATGCTAAGTTTCTCCCACTGATTATATGGGTTTCAGATTGCCTCCTTAGCTTTGTACTATGAAAAGAACCTTCTTGACCTTCAGGGCAAAAACTGCAAATACAATGTTCATTATAAATGAAGCTCATAAAGGCAATAAAAAAAATCTCATGTAACTTTAAAATAGAGTGTGTGTGTGCGCGCGCGCGTGTGTGTGTCTAACTCTAGCACATAGTAGGAGATTGTTAACAATGAATTTCTTCTCTAGTGGTTAAAAACTAATATTAACTTCAAAAGGACCCAACTTTCAATGCTGTTTCCCACACTACATACTAGAGTTCATTAACATAAAAATAATATTTTACATCACATTCATGACAGTTATTCTGTTCTAACTTATTTATGATATTTAAGAGACTGGAAAAAATGAAGTCAGGGTAGCAATAAATGTCTTTTTGCTTTCAACAGTCTCAAATTGTTTTAAATCTATTGGGTTGAATTAAGCATGATACGAGCAGAAGGATGCTTTCACAGTAGATGTTTTCTATTGCCCTCCCCTTCAGTCCCTGGAACTTTGACTTGATGATCAGAGTAGTCCCTAAACTGGGTGTGTGCGACTTTGGATACGATAGGGACTGCATTCTTGAGTCTTAGAAGTACCTAACGACTGAACTTCTTAATTTCTAAAAATATTTTTAAAAAGTCAAGAGACATGCATAAAGAACAGCAATACTGGGGCAGAGTGTGGAGTGAGAAAGAGATGTATTCATGTAAAGTAAATATTCATGTAAAGTAAATATTTAATATATACGAGTACACTTCATATACATATTAGTAACTGATTAATTGATGAACAAATATTTTCATTTATTCAGCATTTCCCAGTGACTTGTTTGGAAATGATGACATTTTCTATTAATTATTTGAATTTCATATACCTTCTAGTGTAGTTCATGTTAATATAATCACCACCCCTGTGGGGAAGACCCACTACTACCAAGCCATACTTTATAAGGAAGTTTTGGCCATAAGAATAGGGATGTTGCAGCCCCTTGAAGCAGATTGTTCACCATTGTTCAGTGGCAAAAACCATGTGCAAAGTGTGTCCTACCGCCTGGGTGAGAGCAATAATATACTGTAGCATCCATATAGATGTCATTGTAGCTATGGAGCCCTGAGCAGGTCCTGTCAAGGCAGCCTCAGCGTGCATGTTGAATTCCCTCAAATCTATCACCTAGGAGCCACCTTGAGCTCATAGTGGGCTGGAATGTACACCAGCAGTTTCCCCATTCTGTCTCTTTGGCCTAATGCAATGTGCAGATTCTCAAATCTGGCATTAAAGCAGACAGGATTCTTTGAGAGGGGGATGGATGATAGCTGATGGATGATGACAACTTCCCTGTCCTATGCTCCAGTCAGCAAGTAACCCAGGAGTCAGGAAGCTGGAGTGCAAGACCTGTCAGATAGTTAATCCAGCCCAGATCATCAGTCACAGGTTATCCAGCAAGATGATGGGAGAAATAAGAGAGTGATTGTTAGCCAGACCAGAAGCTGTCACAGCAAGTCAGTAGTCCAGATGAATAAAACTAGCAAAGAATAAAACAGATTCATCAATTATAGCCAATCCAAGATTAAGAATACACTAACACTGAAGAGTACTGCCAGTCATCAAGAAAGAACAGTCGCAAGCAACAAAGATGCCAGGAAGCTGCTGAGAGATGTATGGGTAATTATCTTTAGCCACCATTTGCTTACTGAATATTTAACACCTATTGGGATTGGCAAAGTTTCCCTATATCTCTTCAACTATCTTCAAAGGATAGCAATGCATCCCCAGTGTCTGCCACTTCCTGCTGGGGAGAAGGTCCCACAACTGCCTGTCTCCAGCTGTTCAGATTCAGAGAGGCCACCATCAGCAGGAGGTCTAAATGCCTGGCAATCTGACTCATCTGGATAGTCAGGGCTTGGACAAGTCCATTTCACAAAGCTCATCTCTCCATGGGTCTGTGACTCATATCAAGTCATCCCCTTTGTCCACAATCAAATTATGAATGGTGGAAGAAGAAGAAGAAGAAGAAGAAGAAGAAGAAGAAGAAGAAGAAGAAGAAGAAGAAGAAGAGGAGGAGGAGGAGGAGGAGGAGGAGGAGGAGGAGGAGGAGGAGGAGGAGGAGGAGGAGGAGGAGGAGGAGGAGGAGGAGGGGGTGGGAGGACTGATCTGGTTTTCAGTGCTAGCAGAAGCAGACCAGATGGTAACCTGAATGGCTGATGGTAACCTGAATCTTGAAGGATGACAGAAGGCCTGAAACATGGGACAAGTTACACTTGTCCCATCTTTCCCTTGCCTGATGTGTCCATCCCCCAGAGAAAACTCCCTTTGTTGAAAACTGTATTGGTAGGGAACCCCATTTCTCCTCCAATGCACATGTATGAACATAGTATATACAATCAATAATAAGGTGCCAATGCAGCAGGTCAAAAGATAAGCTAGATATGTTATCAGTAGGGAAGTCAAACCCCTGCACCCACAACACTAAACTCTTACATGAACACTTCTTCCACCTAATCCCTGCCTCACACTCAAGGAGTCTTGAGGTGGTCTCAGTAGTACGTATCCATATTCTCAATGCGTACGATCCTGTTTCACAAACCTTGACTTTCGCTAAAAGCTGGTGTCCACTTTCCAGTCATGCTTCATCAACAAAAAAGGGCATGTCGCTATCCATGAGGCCTAAAGTGAGGGGGGCACCCCTTTGATCTCACTCTTCCAGAGTTCGTTGAGCCTCAATTGGTGATCACACACACACACACACATTAGTGGTGGGGTCTGTGTTTGTTTTTATATCTCTCTCCACCCAGAAGCTGAAGCTCCTAAGTGGGAAAAACAACTGGTCCTACTTAAAAATCAGCAATCTGTCTTTATGGTCCTGCAGAGCACAGCACCAGCATAGCAAAGAGAATGTACTTCTCTTAGAATAAAGTCAACAAAGCTTGATATCAAAAGCCTTCCTCCTTCTTTTCATACTTGCTGACCTTGTTGCAAACAGCTGACTGGATGCTGACTTGGTAATCTACTTCTTATATTTTCTTATATATGTATGGTCTTATATATTTATGTAACTTACTTTTTTCTCTTTTATATAGAAATTGATCAATTTATATTCCATTCTTTTTCTAGAACTAGGATCAGAAAGGTCTCACAACACACTATAAACACAAACACATATTGCTGTATATTCTACCCTCTCAGCTCCCTTCGCTTCTAGGTTCATAGATATCATACAGTTTAAATAAAGCAACCCTGTGACATTATGTACTTGCAGATCCTTCAAATGGATTACTGATGCATTTACAATGAAGATTTATAAATCCAGATGTAAGAACTATGCAGTTCTCCAGAAGTTGTTGAGTTGCAACTTCCAACATTCTTAAGCATTAATTCTTGATTGGTCCCTGCATGAAAGGATGAATAACCACCTTAGTTTCTTCCCTCTTGTGGTAGAAAACTAGTGAATATTCTCCTTCTGTCTTATATCTGGGGAGATTATTCAGTGGAAAAGTTTATGTAATGGATGGAGGAGGGTGGGAACAGCTTGGGATTATCTGGTATGTTCTGATAACTGGACACATCCTTGGCTGCCACTGCCATCCTTCAGTCACTACATGGGCATGTTGGAAGGGCAGAAAGCAGCCAAACGATGTCTGGGTGTATTCTGACAGCTGGATACATGATGATGCAGGCATGTGTTAGGATCTCTAAGAGATCCTGAAGAATGACACGATCATGCATCTAGCTATGAGAACATAGCCAAACAATCACTGGCTGTACAATGCCCTCTGGATATAGCAACATGGTAACTGGGGTTGGGGGGGCAGAAAACTGTTGAGCCTCTTGGAGTAGAAGAGAAAAGAACTGATAACTTCTTCTTGGCTATGGTACATTTCCTCAGTTTTTCCTACATCTCCTTACATCTTGTTTGGCCCAGATTTTAGCCCGAATGCTCCTTGTCATAGGCCCTTTTTGCACGCAGTTTCTGTTGTGAGAGGGCTCCTTGAGCCCATACGATGCACTCCCATTTACACGAAGCTCAAGAGACAGATGCAGAGCAGACACATACCTTTTTATTTTTGGCTTTAAGCCGAAAATGATGCTCAGTCGCGCAATGCTCCCGGGGCCTGCACGCACCTACCTGCTGTACAGTGTGTTGGGCAAGATGGGCCAGTCGCACTTCCTCCCCCAGTGCAGCCTACAGCTCCCAGGCTGCACTGCGGAAGGAAGGGGTGGGGTGCTCACACTACAGTCGCGCAACCAGGAAGCCAGCTGTGGGAGAACAGAGGAGTGATGCAGGTGCCTCGTGCAAGAGGCTGCTTGCGCAAAAGGCACCCCCCACCTCAGCGAGCAGGTAATGTGCGGAAAGGGTCATAGTTTCCTGATACACCAGAACCTCACCTCCACCTTTTCCCCCCTCTGAGGATTTCACAAATATCCTCTACATCCCTATCTCATCATTGTCTATTCTGCCTCACACAGCTGGGAGTTGCAGTTCAACAATCCAGAGACCTATGTGATTTTAACTTCTGTCACAAGTGCTAATTATAATCTTACAAAGCAGTGAACTAAGGGTCTGTCTCCAAGAATATTATACAACATAAGCCAAGTATATGAAGTAAAGAATTGACATGATGAGAAATTCCCTTTGAACAGGAAAACCTCAAACGTTGAATTCTAATAGTATGAAACTTTCAGTTAGAACACTTTACATTTAAATATTCCTAAACTGTTTAGGATTACAAAGGCTGTTCTAATCAAAATGTAAACACACACCAAGTGGATTCTTCTGCCCCAAGAGATGAATCATGATTGCGGCCAATAAATCTGCACAGTACTGATTTGTGAAAATGCTGGAAGCAAAGAAATAAACTGCAAAACAAATATTGTCATTTCCAAACAGAAATAAAGCAGATCTGAACAAAAGAATGTAGGCTAATATGGAACATACAGGGATTTTAAAGTATGATATGTATGAGCTCACATAAGTAACTTTGAAATGTTAACAACAAAAACAATTTAAAACCTTTTCTCCTATTTTAGATGAGTTCTTTTTTAGGAAAAAAAATTAAACATTTAAAAATGTAACCAGATGCACACAGAGGCTCCCTTAATCAAGCCTGATAGCTATTTTCACTTGCTGAGGGGAAATTACTTGGATGCCTTTCCTATAGTAATTCTCTCTAGTAGCTGTAGTCTGAGCTCATGTACACATGAAATTTATCCCTTGTTTCCAGAAACAATTCTGTTTACCTCTAGGCAGCTATAAGCCCAGAACTGTTGAAGCTAAGTACACTTTAAGGATCAGTAAACCTTCCTTTAAGCAGTAGCTAGAGGTAATTCACTCAAGGTAAGCAATAATCTCCCATGTAGTGAAGTGCAGTCTACATATCATGTAATGTGGTAATGACTACTCAGTGTATAATATGAAGACAGGGTTGGTCTTCAGGAGGGTACAGAAAGGGTACAAGTGTAAATCCCCACCCAGAATGGAAGTGAAATATTTGGTCGTTACTGTAGTAAAAACAGTTGTGATGCTGAAACAGTATATTTTAGACTTTCAGGACATTTTTAATGTAGAAATTTCCCACCAGTCATCATATAATTCCCCACCAGTAAACTCAACTTTCCCCCTGAAGTGCCCTTTTAATTCTGACTTGCCCTGCCTTACATTTGACAATTTGGAGAAGGCAAAAATTTTAACTGCTTCTTGGTTCACTAAAATCATGGTATATTTCTTTGACTATGTCATACATAATGGAGGAGGGAGTGAAAATATGTCCTTGAACATGAAATGCAGGAAACATAAAGAGAAGGTACCCAGTGCTATAAAAGATTGGTGTGAAGTCCTTTCAGCTGGGTTGATGTCTGAAGATAACATGATTCTCCTCAGTTAAAACAATCTTTGAAAATAAGAGCTTACCCTGTGTAGTTCTTTTCTGGCTATGAAATAATACAGAACAGTCTAGAAAGGGTAAAAGAATTATTTTTAGAAAGTTTTATGCTCTCTTTTGAATTTTATCATTTCCATTATTGACTTATGACTTTCCTCCATGCGTTTAGAATGTTAAACACCATGCGCAGAGGGAATATATAAGTGATTTAAATTATTTCTCATTTCTGAGTGTTCAAAAGTTATTGTTCACTCAACTCATACATTTTGAGTATAAGATTGTTGATTTGATTAACCCCTAATTAATAAAGCCAAGGGAGTCTAAAAGCAAATTTTAAAGGCTGCAAGGAAAATTTATGGTATCTGATAGGGCCTTTTTATTCACTTAAATATCTTTGAGGGTTGATCTTTAGTTATGATAATATGATTCCTGGTTTTTCATAAGGAAGTTTTGGAATTGACTAGAGTTGTGATGGGAGATTAAAACTGGCAAAGCAAATAAGGATGAGTTATGTCTATCTTCTGGATCTGTGACTGCAAATGTAAACTCTTCTTCTGTACATATCCATGCCTCATGTGAGGATGTGGTGGTGGGTACCACATAAACTTAGTTTGAATGTCAGCAGCACTGTCCAACTGCTTTTTGTTCTTGTAGATCTATCTCCTTGAATATATGGCAAGGAATGGGCTATTGCTATTATAGGTTGTACTGCATTTAACTTTCTCTATAGAGCTGTCTAGTATTTAATCTATTATCTTAGAAGGAAGAAAAGAAATAATGTGCAAGTGGACAAGCTTGAGAAGCCATATTTACATTTGACCTATCTACAGCCCCACTTATAGTCCAGTTTGAGAAGCAGTGGCCCTTTCCACACCGGGTTATAAAACGGTGCAGAGCGACCTCCAACGGAGGTCATCTGCACCATGGAGTGGATTGGGGTGGACTACTTTAGTGTAGTTCCACACCTCAATCTGCTCTGAAGCAACCAGAAGTGGTGGTGCTCCATGTTTTTTAAAAAACCTCTTTTCAGATTTGCAGGCGCACACTAGTGTATGCCTGCAGATCTGCTGGGGGCCAGCTTCTGGCTGGTGAGCTTCTCCAGTTGGTGGAAAGCCTCTGCCAGCCAGAAGCCACCATTTTGGATGCCGGAGCTGCCATTTTGGATGCCAGAGACTGTGGAGCAGCGAACTCGCGCTGCTCCACATGGCGACGGACTTACCCGGCTGCCGGTAAGCTCCATTTCAGTGCGTTTTCCCCCATTTCTCCCTCCACATGCGGAAAGGGCCAGTGTCTTGATAGCACTGACATACCCAGTTTGATCTTGGAAGAGCTATGGTTTGCAGCCTCTATGATATATGTAAAAATATTTAGAAATTATTCATGAAACTAGAAGGAAAATAATCATTTTACAATTATTCACTCCAAATTAACTATTGGAGAGCTTGTTCATCATTGGTTCCAGAAATGACATAAAAACAGATATCCATCCTGACCAAAAGAGTTGCTAGACAGATTTTTGAATACAAACTGGACAGTTCCGAAGTAGAAACTTCAGGTACCCTTCCATACTTTATCTATAGGAATACCAGTGACTGGGTGAGGAA
Organism: Ctenosaura bakeri; assembly: GCA_948474755.1. Taxonomy (NCBI): domain Eukaryota; kingdom Metazoa; phylum Chordata; class Lepidosauria; order Squamata; family Iguanidae; genus Ctenosaura; species Ctenosaura bakeri. The sequence goes on from CAOLHI010001531.1 coordinate 248,593, forward strand.
TAAGTACCCCCATTCTCAAAAAGCAAGTTGCCACATTTTGGCACAAATTGCTTTTTAGAAGCATTCATTGTGTTATAGAAAATAATGTTTGCTTCTAAAACATTTCATTAAACAAATGCATTCAATATGCATTGACAGACACAGGAAGATGGAAGTGTCAATACAAGTTAAGGAAGAGGTTTTATATATCTGTACGTAACACTATTCTTTTGGTTAAGTGCTTGTGTAATAAGAAGGCCCATATGAATCACCATCAATTTGTCTGTTCCACTGGTGGAGAACACATCTACTTTCCCCACCCTGATCCCCCCGCCCCCAGCAGGAGGAAAATCACTAGGAACTGCAAAGGAGGTTCAGAGTTTTGCTGACAGGATTACAAAGGAAGAATGAGATCCTGCTGCTACAATGAGCTTACATCCAGGACCTTACTTGTTTTGTCATATGAAATAGTGGAGGAAGAAACAGTAGAAGACCTGCTGTTTTTTTAATCCCATAAGAAAGTAAATGCTGTAGTAATATCTGATACTTTACTCCAATTGTTATGAAACAGAGGGGTTTTTTTTAATGAGATTCCAGGCAGAGAATTTATTTGTCCACTTTACAGATTACTGTTTCCAATAATTACTTGAGCCTGGATCTTCTTCTAAACTACCATTCCACACAATTTGTTCTGAAGAAAACTGCAGTCTTGTGTTGTGTTCTCCTCACCTTGTCTTGAGACCAGTCACATCCTTATTTCTGCATATAGAAAAGAATATGACCCAGCTGTCAAGGCCAAGTTGAAACTGTCTTTCTCTTTCTGTGTACACATACTTAGACACGTATATAATATTCTCTTCAAAATTGTTTTGTTCCCCAGGTGCCTGTTGCTATAATTTCCATTTCTTTACTTCTTCCCCCTTCAAGGCCCCCCCTTGTTTGATTAGATTCTACTTCTTTTTGCTGTATTTTTTACTCAGCTCAATAAGAATAATCATTATACTTCGGCTTTTGCTGCTCTCCTGAAATGTTGTTTCCCCTTCTGTGTTTCATGTCTGTTCTTTCTGATTTCTACCTATTTTGCCTGAAGCTGTCTTCTGACAATATGTTGCCACCGATCTCTGTGGATTTGTTCATTGCCTACCCAAGTAATTTATTTATGCATTCACATCCTCTTTCCCATTATCCCAGCTGTGTGACTCTCTGCATTTGGCTTTTCAGTCAGCTAAAATCTTTAATATATTATTAACAGTTTGAAATTGTGTAGAAGTCCTCCTTCCCCCATAAGCACCTTTTTTAAACTGTATTTTCACAACTGCTCTGCATTTCAAAGTACTCCAAATACGGCATGTATGCATACACATTTATATGTTGGTTAATGTCATGTCTGCACAGAAGGGCTAGAGTGCTGAATAAGAAGAGTGGGGAAAAGCAGAGTTGTTTGTGTTTCTTTCCTGGCAGCTCAATTGCTTATTTAGAGTAGGTGCCAAAATAAAGAAAATTCATTCACTGAATGAATATCATTATACCAAAATAAATAGCCCACCAGTCCACTGAAAACTTTGACACAGACTCTTTGCGTATGATAGACACTTTGCCCCAATATATATCCCTAAATTCACAAAGCAACCTGAGAATCATATTCAACTAAAGACTTTTTTTCTTGCTTTCTTTGTTTTCCCATGTGACAACAGTGAGATGAGAAGCAATATAGAAAATCAAGTTGCAAAATATCACATAAGCCCTATGTTTGTTTGTTTGTTTGTTTGTTTTGTTCTATGCCAAATTGCTAACATGTTGAAAGTGCCTGATCTGACATGGGCAAAATATTGATGACTTGCTATTTAATTAGATTTCCATAGGAAATAGGCAAAGAATGAATTGCTTCACCTTCTTGCTACTGCAGACACAAGCTGCTCTGTATACCCTAACACTTTTCCTAGCACATTCAGACTATATGAATTCCTGCTGTTAATGGTCAGTTATTGATATGTGCAAATCTTTGGAAGGTAGGTGGATCAAAGAGTTGAAATATCTAATTGGCCATCCAATTTATCTAGAGACATGGGAAAGGTCATGGCAAAAAACAAATAAATGGTTAAAAGCGTGTCAACTTAAAGAGAATTATTATAAAATATTTAACAGATGGTATTATACTCCGGTTAAAATCAGTAAGATAACTAAAAAAGCTGATTATAAATGTTGGAAATGTGAGTGCAAGGGAACACTATTCCATTTATGGTGGGGTTGCATCCAAGCTCAAAGATATTGGAGAATATTACATAAACAGTTAGAAACGGCGTTAGAGAAAAAATTTAATTTATCTCCGGAAATATATCTATTAAATATGATCGATCAAATTCCGGATTTGACTCCACCACAACAAAAATTGATATTATATAGTATAACTGCGGGAAGGATGATTTATGCGAAAGCATGGAAGCATAAGAATGCACCTTCCCTTCAGGAGTGGTTAATCAAATTATATGATATGATAGAGATTGATAAACTTTCAATATTAGTAAGGGGAAAGGACTTAAAGATAATTAGGATAACATGGGATCCTATAATGAGAATTTTGGAAAGAAAATGGGGACATATTGTAAATATCGGAAAAATAACTATTGGAGATAGTTAAACTAAGAACCATGAAAATGAGTGCAGTTAAAATGAAATTTTTTTTCAAATGTAGCCCGTAGCAACAATTAGAAGAGCAATAAAAGTTTGAGCTGGTAGTAAAAAAACAGGGTATCAAGAAAAAAAAAAAAGAGGTGATGTTATTATAGTGCTATAAGTAAAATAAAAGATAGTATATAGAGATAAATGTTAAATGAGTGGTTTTGAATAGTATAAAGGAAGTCAGAGTTTTATGTTGTTTGTGTTGTTTAGGTTGGTATGTTTAAGATGTTAAATTGTTGTGATATTGATTTTGGGATTATAGAAAGGGGGAAATAGGAATGTAGTATTATGTTAAGGATGTTTTGTTGTTGTAGGGATAGTATAAGGGGGATAAGAAAAGTGTTTACTTTGTAGCTGTATGTGATTGTATGTTTATGTAAGTTATATTGAAATTCTAATAAAAATTATAAAAAAAAAAACAAAGAGTTGAAATATCTAGAGTATATGTTGTTGGGAGTGGCAACCTTTGCATGCCTAATTAAATGGCTAGTTTGTTTGCATGTCTATTGTAAGCATAGAGAGATAGCCTAGAGAGAACTTCCTGTTTGTTGGTTAACACCTCTTCCTCAAGCATGTACACATTCTTTGTTTTTAAAAGGTTCTCTTGCTGTTTACTCCCCCTTTTGTCTTTACCTTTTGTCCTGAAAGCATGCTCTGAGATCTCCTAACAGGGATTATTGTCAGCAAGCATGTGAGTGCTTAATTTTTCTCCCTACCTTCTGTATAGACTATGTACAAGATTTTGTGAGTAAACTCTTTTATATTTTTAACCAAACTGTTTTTTGTGTTTATTTTGAGCTAGATTAAGTGTGTTTGGGGTGGAGTTAAGAAGTGTGACTGGTAATCTGTTCAACTTCCATTTTGTGCAATTACTAAAATACTCTGCTGATTGAGAGTCTCATTACCAAAGTCTCTCAATATTCAAATATTTTCTCTCAATTTCCCCAACATATGTTTGTCATAGAACCATATAATCAGAGTTTGGAAGGCCCCATAAATATAATCTAATCCAATCCCTTGCCATGAAGAAACAAACAACTACAGCACTCCTGAAAGATGCTTATCCAACCTCTGTTCAAAGAGGGAGAGCCCCAGTTACACCCCAAGGCAGCCTATTCGTATGTTGAACAACTCTTACAGTAAAGAAGTTCTTCCTAATGTTTAAGTGGAATATCTTTTCTTTGATTCTATTGGTTCATGTTCTAGTCTCTGGAACAGTAAAAAACAAGCTTGTTCCATGTGTTACATGACATCCATTCAGATATTTAAGGATGGCTATCATGTCAACTCTCGGTCTTTCCTTTCCAAGCCAAATATACCCAACTCCCGAAATTGCTCATCATAAGGTTTGTTTTTCAGGTCTTGGATCATTTTGATCACTTCTAACTGTCTCTTTCTGTGTGTGTGTGTGTGTGTGTTTAATTGACTCAGAGATATAAGCCAGAAATCAGCATGCTTCCTTGCATCTTCTTTTTCTTTAAACCACAATGACAGAAAAAAAATTCTGAAATTTTGACAAAAAATTGTACAGGGTTAGTACCACAGGATAAGCAATGTTCATTGCCAAAAGATAGAACTACTTTTTTTTTAATGACTTCTAATGACTGACTCAATGGGAATAAAGAGCCTTACACAAGTTCCTGTCTGTAATACCATGAAAGAGTCAAGAGTTTCAGGCTTGATACTATTTACCCCCCACTACCAGTTTTGTTACCAAATATCAGGAAGGATATTGACCAGCTGGAACATGTCCAGAGGAGGGCAACCAAAATAGCAGAAGGCCCGGAAACCATGCCATAAGAAGAGTGGCTTAGGGAGCTGGGTATGTCTAGCTTAGAGAAGAGAAGGTTAAGAGGTGACATGATAGCCATGTTTAAATATTTCAAGGGATGTCATATGGAAGATGGAGCAAGCCTGTTTTCTGCTATTCCAGAGACTAGTAAGACCATTTCTGCACTACAGTGTTAAAGTACTGCTATTCCACTATCAACCTCCTGTGGAATTTTGGGGTTTGTAGTTTAGGGAAGGGCACTTTGAATTCTCAGCCAAAGAGTGATTTGGTCTCAGTAAACTACAAACCCCAGAATTCCACAGGGCGTTGAAAGTGGAATAGCCGCAGTTTAACACTGTAGTGTGGAAATGGCCAAGGAAAAGAGAGTCCCTTTAAATGTTAGAAAGAACTTCCTGGTGATAGGAACAGTTTGACAGTAGAATGTGCTGCCTTGGAGTGTGCTGGAGTCTCCTTCTTTGGAGGTTTTTAAACAGAGGCTGGATGGCCTTCTGTCAGGAATGCTTTGATGGTATATTCCTACATGGCAGGGGAATTGGACTTGATGGTCCTTATGGTTTCTCCCAACTCTATGTTTCTACAACCTTAGAAAATAGTAGATAATGAAAGAAAGTGGGAAGTTGTCATGGAAGACAAATGGTGCAAAGCCAAAGTCTGTGATGTTTAATGTGCCATACCATGATTGCAGAATCATAGAATCATAGAATCATAGAATCATAGAAATGTAGAGTTGGAAGAGACCACACGGGCCATCCAGTCCAACTCCCTGTCATGCAGGAACACCCTCAAAGCACTCCCGACAGATGGCCATCAAGCCTCTGCTTAAAAACCTCCAAGGTAGGAGACTCCACTACTCTCCGAGGCAGCAGATTCCACTGCCGGACAGCCCTGACTGTCAGGAAGTTCTTCCTGAGGTTCAGGTGGAATCTCCTTTCCTGCAGCTTGAATCCATTGCTCCTTGTCCTGGTTCCTGGAGCAGCAGAAAACAAGCCCCCTCCTTCCTCTACGTGGCATCCCTTCAAATATTTAAACATGGCTATCATGTCCCCTCTTAACCTCCTTTTCTGCAGACTAAACATACCCAGCTCTCTCAGTCTATCCTCATAGGGCATGTTTTCCAGGCCTCTCACCATTTTGGTCACCCTCCTCTGGACTTGCTCCAGCTTGTCAATATCCTTCTTGAATTGGGGTGACCAGAACTGGACACAGTATTCAAGATGGGGTCTAACCAAAGCAGAGTAGAGTGGTACCAGTACCTCCCTCGATCTAGACACCATACTCCTGTTGATGCAGCCTGAGAATTGCATTGGCTTTCTTGGCTGCCGCATCACACTGCTGACTCATGTTCAGCTTGTGGTCTATGAAGACTCCTAGATCCCTTTCACACGTACTGCTATCCAGCCACGTGTCCCCCATCCTATATTTCTGTATTCCATTATTTCTGCCTAAGTGTAGGACCTTACATTTCTCTCTGTTGAATTTCATTTTGTTCGCCCTGGCCCAGCTCTCCAATCTATCCAGGTCATTTTGAATTTTGATCCTGTCCTCTGGCATATTAGCAACCCCTCCCAATTTGGTGTCATCTGCAAATTTGATGAGCATGCCCTCTATTCCTTCATCTAAGTCATTGATAAAAATATTGAACAGCACTGGGCCCAGGACAGAACCTTGTGGCACCCCACTAGTCACTTCTCTCCAGGATGAAAAGCAGCCATCCGTGATCACCCGTTGGGTTCGGTCGGTCAACCAATTACATATCCAATTAACAGTAGCCCTGTCTAGCCCACATTTTACTAGCTTCGATGCAAGAATGTCATGGGGAACTTTGTCAAAGGCCTTACTGAAATCAAGATATGCTACATCCACAGCATTCCCTTCATCTATCAAGCTAGTAACTCTATCATAAAAAGAGATAAGATTAGTCTGGCATGACTTATTTTTGAGAAATCCATGTTGACTTCTCGTGATTATTGCGTTGTTTTCTAAATGATTAGAAACTGAACGCTTAATGATCTGCTCCAGGATCTTTCCGGGTACCGATGTCAGGCTGACTGGGCGATAATTATTTGGGTCCTCTTTTTTCCCTTCTTGAAGATGGGAACTCCAGGTTCAAATCTCCATTCTGGCACAAAGCTCATTGGATGGCTGGGAGCCTGTCACTATTCTCAGCCTAGCCTTCCTCATATGTTGCTGTGAGGACAAAACAGGAGTGGAGAGATGCCATGTAGAACAATCAATCTTCACCTTCTCTCAGCCTCAGAGGAGGGAAAAGGCAAACCCCCTCTCAATAGATGTTGCCAAGAAAAACTCATGAAAGTGCTAAATATTTAGCTGAAATATGTTCATATTCTGTGTATATTTTGCTAAGTGGTCTGCATACACAATGAATGATTAACCATTCAATGTGGATTTCTTTCTTGGGGATAACTCTTAAAATTGTGGGCTCAGATGTGCTTAACTACAGTCAGTGACTTTTTCTGTAAATACTTCATTTTCTCTCTATGAAATCTAGATAGTACTTTTGACCTCCCCCTTTTTATTATTTTGTTCAATATGTGATCTTTAAGTGCCATCTGATGTTGGTCTCACCTCCTATACAAAATAGAAAGAAAACTGTTTCACATTCCATTTTAGATCTAAAAAAGAAAGCCAAATATCAAGAAATACTGAGGTTAGTTAATCAGAAGTATTATGGCTAATATTTCCTCCCTCCCTCCCTCCCTCCCTCCCTTCCTTCCTTTTTTTTTTTGCCTAACTCAGCTTTTTTATGAAATCTCAGGAGGTATACTGTGTTACTTTTTTAATGGAAGCCTTCCCAGACATTCATTGTGTGTCTGTGTGTGTGTGTGTGTACTCTGAATAAATATTTGATAGGAAACAGACTCAACCTCACTGGTTTTGTGAACATGGCTAACTTGCAAACTGTTTCACTTTTTTCATTCTCAGTTACCACCTTAAGAATCATCTATTCATTATCATGTTAGAAATGGGAAAATTAGGGTGAGAAAGTATCACATCTCAATAAATTACTTACTGGAATGAATCTACACTAAGATATCTAAGTTCATCATTCCATCTGCATGTCCAAAATAAGTTTGGAAGGCATTTATCTTTGCATAAAAATGTTTCATCAGATGAAATATAAAGCCAAATATAAGATACATGTGCATATTATAACTGCTGTAAGAATCAGTGGAGATCCAGTGCAGTTAGTGCTTTGAGAGTTGGACTTTTACTCTCTCAGCCCCAGAAAACTCCATGATAGGTTCACCTTATGGTCACCATAAGTCAGAAATGACTTAAATACACATGTAAACAAGAATCAGTGATATTACATCTGTTTTTTCTGCAATGGTCAAGAATCCCATTAAGAAAGAAATTAGTTTTCATTACACATTGTAATGTTGTTGTTGTGTTACTATGTTTAGAAAGTAATTGTCTTTATAATTATGCTGTAACTTTTGATCATGTGAACTTCTATCTCTACCTGTTTTAGCATGTGCAAGCTATCTTGAGTCCCACTGCTGGGGAAAAGGTGGGATATGAATAAAATAAAATAAAATCTCTACCACACATACACATATGAATCCAGGCATCTGAAGACTTTGGCATAATTGAATAAGTGTTGTCTAGTTGTTATTGTTGTTGTTGTTTCAAATAATTGCAATGGATTGTACTGCACCAGTCAGGGATTGGAAGCATACTGGGGGGAAAAAGGGGTTTCTTGAGTGTTGGAAACCCTAACGAGAAGAATCATAGACTGACAAAAATCTTCACCATTCCAGATTTATTCTACATAAAATTTCCATTTTTTAAGCAGCATTTTCTTCACAGGAAACATAGGTTTTTTGCAGAAAATAATATAATTTTTCTATGCAGAAAATGTTTAACAAATGCAAATGCAGTTTTATTCCACATAAAATTTCCACATAGCTGGTTTGTGCAGAAAACAGCGTTTTAAGCAAAGAGCAATGAACAGTCTTTGAACATGGCAGTCTTTTGAAAGCCTTTCTCACAATGAAAGGAAAGTGACTGAAATTATTCATTTCTTCCTTCAAGAAGAACAATATCCCTAGTATGAGCAGATTCCAAAGTCTAGGGTTAGTAGCCGCTTTCAACCCTAACATAAGAAAATCAGAATGGCACCTGTCATTTTTCTTTGTCCAGCAGAACATTTCTTTCTCTGTGTGTATGTGTGTGTCTGTGCGTTCATTCCACTGCCCTTTAAAAACAAAATAACCATCTGCTCTAATAAAGTAAAATTGACAACCCAAATAGGAACCCGAGATATGTGTCAATCATGTCCTTCTGGTCAGTTTTCCTTGTGCTGTCAACTCTGCCACCTCCTTCTTCCAAATGCCTCATTTAGCTGAAGCTGTCTCAGCAATGTTTTTTGCTGATCACCCTTTCCTCAGGGATGCCAGCTAGGGCCAACCCAGATGAGGGGAAGCCAAGATGGAAAAAAGTAGAAAGATAAGAATGACAACAAGAGGTTAATATTGAAGATTGACTTGGAGACTGATGTGGGAGCAATGCCCAATTAATCAGGCCCAATATTTTAATTGAGCCAAACACTTTTAATCAAGTAATTGAGTCAATAAATTGATTTGACACAGCAGTCTTACAAAAAAGTAATGGCACAGAGAAGAATGCTTGCAATCTATCTAGAGTTAAACACTTTTATGTCCTATTGATTTCAGTAACACAATTAAGGATACTCTTTAAGCTTCTTTTGAAGAAGCGTTTTACAAGTTTTGAGTTCAATTCACATCAAAATACCACAAATGTCAATAGCTGAGAATTTAGCATTTAGATTTCAGTCCTGTTGTGACTTTACCCTGACATAAATGTCATTAGGCAAGCAGTTAGATTCACTGGGAGGTTATACAAGGGTAGCATCCTATTCAGGGTTTCAGAAGCCCTGTGATATTTGTGTTAGACCATTACAAAATCCTAAAATAGCAGTCTGATGTTCAGTAAATATAGCTCTTAACAACAGGGTGAGGAGTTAGAATAACTATAGCATAACATGGGAGTGCATGGTCATTTTACCTGTTATTTTTCCTTTTTTAAAAAAAGGAAAAACATGTTTCCCAAGTGCAGAGAATCCTTGACAATAAGAATCCTAGACTGACAAGAATCTTTGCAGTTTGGCACTATGCAAAAGTCACACTTTGGGCCTTTCCACACTACACTACTATTGCACTATGATTCCACTTTAACTGCCACCATTCTGTTCTATGGAATCATGAGATTTGCACTTTAGGGAGGGATATTTAGAATATTCGGCCAGAGAGCTCCAGTACCTCCCAAGACTACAAACCCCAGGATTCCACAGGTGCAAGTCATGACAGTTAAAGCAGAATCATAGTGCAATAGTTGTGTAGTGTGGAAAGGCACTGTGTGTGTGACGAAAACACATAAAATATTAATATCTGCCCAAGAAATACTACGTCTTGCCTATAAAATGCAGTTTCCTTTCTGTGCAGAAAATGTTTTCTGTGCAAAAGTATCAAGTGAGAATTTTGCACTAAACAAGCTATGAACTGTGAACAGTCTTTGAAAACTATGCAGTTTATGAACACTTTCTCACAATGGGAAGATAATTCCTAAAATTTAGTCATTGCTTCCTATAAGAACAGCATTTGTGAAGAATTACATTCCCAGTTATGTGATTGGTTGTGCAACAACATAGACTTTTGCACCATAGTTATGCCTATGTAGTTTTACACTATGCAGACAGTGAATAGGATCTCATGATTCTTTAAGTTTGCTTTGGCTGGGCTATGTTCCAAATGTGTAAATTATAAGTTGGAAGAATTTCAAAGTACATAGAAAACTTATATTAAATTTGTCCAGACACAATTTATGAGTAAATCAACATCCTATAGATCACAAAACTGATAGTTTGAGTGAAGTAGAAGTTATTGTCAGTAAATGATTCTGAAGCCACTGGAGTGAAAAAGGTCTAGTAAGAAATAGTCATTGTTTGGATACTTTTAGAAATAATTTTAAAGAGAAAAATCTTTACAGTCTTTAAACTCCTTAAGAAGATAAAACTTTAAACACTTTTGAGAAAAGTAGCCTATGATGCCTTGTGTGCTTGGATAAAAATGATAAGGGCCTTATCACATTACACTGTTATAATGTTATTATTCCACTTTAACTGCCATGGCAATATCACATGGAATCATGGGATTTGCAGTTTAGGGAGAGGCATTTAGAATTCTCAGCCAGACAGCTCCAGTGTCTCACCAAACTACAAACCCCAGAATTCCACAGGTGCAGCTAGGACAGTTAAAGTAGAATAATAGCTTTATACCAGTGTAGTGTCATAGGAACTTTAGTGTTATGTGTCTATGATGTTGAACAAATACATTAGTTCAAAAGGGTGGTATCATCATCGTCATCATTAGTATGATTAGCCATCATTTCTTTAAAAATGTATGTAGGTTCTTCATTGTAATGATAATGAAAAAAATAAATATAGCCTTATTTTTAATGGCTTTATATTTTGATGGTAACAGGAAAAATTAAATAGTTCAGTATTTAGCAAGGCATGGGACTGGGTTCTGCACCAATGTAGGCTGAGAGGCTGTGATGGTCAATATCATTGTAATGGAATAATTTCATTCATACAATACATAATCACACTAATGACATGTGATGATGAACAATGAGGCACCAGGCAAGATGCCCTTGTCATGCCCTGTCTCCAGAACATGGACTCTTGACTCAGAGTCTGAAACAGGGGGCATTCTAGGACCTGCTGAACGGAGAGAGATTACAGGGCCAGAAACAGAACAGAGGGTGGTGCCAGCTCCAATAGAGAGTCCTACCTCCTCAGATAAGAAGAACACTTACCTAGACCCAGCTTCACACAGCACAGGCAGAAAAGAGAGATTCAGTGTTGCTCTCTCAGAATGTATAACCAGCAACAATCAATCAAGGGTCTATTTACCTCATGTCCTTCCCCTCCAGGAGTTGTCAGAGCTTATCTGACCTGCTACCCTGCTGGACGCCTTCACAAATGGTCAGATTGACCTTGGACACTCCCTTGCCATGAAACTCTGCTGGACCTTGTTTATATTGGACTTTATTTATGACTCTTTGCTTACTGCCTGGAAGTAACTAAAAGCTGGAAGACATTCAGTTTGTTTTGTTTGATTTATCAGCTGTGCAGGACTGAGATAGGACAGCCCTGCTGTGTCACAAGGGGCTCTCAAGACTATTGATCAATGGCCACACTGCTGGTGTCACTTCTGAAATGGTTTCAAGGGTGTTGCTGTTACCCTGATCTCTGGGGGTCCCGGGAGGAGTGCCCAAATAACTGAACAGCAACAACAATGACTTGGGGATAATTAGCTGGAGCACTCACTAAAGCTAGCGAGAGGCAGGGTAACTTACCAGGATCTTGCAACCCAGTGTCTACGGGGTCAGGTCAGTCAAGCAGTCAGATGGTTTAAAGTAATAAAAATAATGTTTTATTAAATATAGACAAATATTAAAGACACCACAGGCACACAGATAACTAAAGAATTGGAAATGGGGATTTCTAGAGGGAAGTGGGTGATACGACACCTGTCTCGTTGTCCTGTAGTTTGACAGCGATGTTGGGATGCAGGGAAGAAGCTCAGCGTGGTTCGCTGAGGGGAGCTCACTGAACAAAGTGGCAGCAAAGCGGTCTGGAACTCGGGAGCGATTGAAGGAAGGTCTTGGAATCGGGGGGGGGATTTATAGGGTGAATTGTGACTGCAGGCCATGCCTTACTTGGTGAGAACAATGTGATTTAAGAGCGGGACAAAGCTTGGGAAAGGTCAGAGTTTAGTATGATTGGCTTAGAGCCTAATTAACAATAGCGTAGCCAGTACGTAAATGCGGAGCGCTTAGTACAGCTTTGTAAGGCTACCTGCTCGGGGCAGGGAGCCTTTGTTAGTATCACGCATAAGCAATGGGGTGTTTGCCGGAGAGGTCCCTGAAGCCACAAACCGGCTCTGTCTGGCCTGCTTGGGTGGAGAATGGAATGTCCAGCAATTATCGGCTGCACCTGTTTACGTGCTTGTCCGGAGGCCTCGCAAACACCTGGAGCAGAGTGGCAGAGGAAAGCCGAATAGTTTGATATCAAAACGATATCAAGTTCTATCTCTGGGTAGGCCTAAATCGCAGTAACATTGCTACATTTCCTTTCCCCTTCTGAAAAAATGAACATTGCATAATAGCACAATTCAACTTTATGCAATTGTAAGTTGCTTTATGATGACATAACTTCACAACAGGATGTCAGCCACAATAAATTCTGTTTCACCTGCATCAAATAATGAGAGCAAGTCCTATGTCCAAGACAACAGAATGCGATATTCGTGCTGCACAACTGTTCCAGAAAATATCCATTGGGAAGGGTTTGAGATTTGCTGTCAAGAACAGTATTTGGTGTTCTCACTATATTTCCACTTGTTCATTTCTGATGCATGAACACAAGTGTCCAAAGGTGTAATAAGAGGATCAAAACTAAATGAAATCAGCAATCATTTTAGCAATCCCGTTGTTATCAAAAAGTGTACATCGTGAAAAAAGTTGCCAAAAAGTTGCCAAAGCTGGAAGATCCAGAACATTGTAATCCAAATTGTTAGCTGCTTGAGGAAATACTTAACAAGAGACAGCTGTGTGTGATCATTTCATTTGATTGGCTGTTTGATCCCGCTGTGCTTTCCAAGTATAGTTGATGTTGGAGGATGATTCATAAGCCAGGTGGAGTTAATTATGATAAATATGAAAAAAAAAATCTAGCCTTCAGAGACATAGACTAGGTATACCTAGTTATAAAACCTCACAATTCAGTTCTATAGCTGGAGATTACAAAAGGTTTTGGGAGATTGTGTTCTCTCTCTCAGAGTTTTGAAACCTCTAGGAAGTACAAAAGGGCTTGAGAGATATGTTTTTCATGGACCTTTGTCTTTGTTCTATCAGTTGATCCATCCTATAATTTTTGTGTTCATAACTGAGGTAGAGTTTTACTAGCATTACAATCCAGTGTTAGAGGCATGTACCAAAAGACCTAGAATTGTTCAAAGATAACTAATATTCTAAGCCCCTGAAGATGTCTGTCTGATGTTCTATGATATGGTATGTAACCATTAATGGCATAAACCATGCCACACTAGAGATCAGAACTTGAACAATTTACATTTGGGGCTGTAGTTCCCAGAAAATTGCTCTACACAGCACAGCCAACAACTGGGAGGATTCTGTGAGTTAAAGTTCAAAAATGTAACTTTTCCATGCTTTGTTAGGAGTGAAAAAAAATATTTTCACCTTAAACCCATTCTGTCCCATTTTGTGGATTTTTGTCTTTAAATTCATTATTTCTAAAACAAAACAAAACATTGTTTCAAAATAGGCACTTTGTATAAAATTTTCCTCCAAATCATCCATTTTCACATTTTTAATGAGTTTTGAGGGGAAAAAACATTGTCAGAATATTTAGGGAGTGTAACTACCTTCTAATCTGCACAGTCTACAAGAAGAGATTAGTGTCAGGGTTGGCAGGATTTGGCTTCTCTGAGCATGAGCAGAGCGCAACCTGTGAAGCAAGGCTTCACCGCAGCAGAGAGTCCCAATGAAGCAGAAAACATTCCAGGGGCTTATTAAGTAAGACTTAAAGGCTGAATTTAATGACACACTCTGAGATAAGATAAGGCTTAGCAAAAACATGCTAGCACTCCAGCAATTAGATAAACAGGAATAACAGAAGATAACGGAGAAAAACCGGGCAGCATCTCCCCTTATAATCAGTATACTGCCAATGGCATGGCAGGTCCAGCTAGGACATCTAACTGGCGGCTGGTCAAGGCAAACACCAGCCTTTTTATGCTACCTTGTCACCCTGGAACAAGTGGGGTGACCCAGTCAGTGCTCAGGCATGTGGCCTTCTCTAATACACAAGACATAGCCATAACAATCCTGTTGGCCTTACACCTGGCTGTCTGGCCACATCACCTCTTCCTTCTGCTGTCCACTCATAGGAAAACCTTGCCTGCCCAGCAACAACCTTGACCATTTTTAAAACCAAAATTAATGATGTGAACATTAATTACTAATTATACATCTATGTTTAATATCATATTGTAAGATAGTGTTTTCTTTGTGTTTTAGATGGACATTTGTGCATTCACAACATTTCCCCTTTTATTTGTGCACTTTGTTTATGTATATTACTTATTAAATGCATTTCCCCAGTTTATTGAAGCATGTTTCTGCATTTTCTTCCAGCTCTGTATATTTCAGACACTTTCATTTTACAACATGTATATTGTTTTATGTAGACTTTATTTCTCAAAAAAGTCCCCAAAGTATCAGAAATGTACACATTTTTGAGATGAAATGTATTTCTACTCACAAGTCTCAAAAAGTGCAAAAAAAAAAAAAAAAGCTATTTCATCAAGAATACAAAATAATCCTTTTCTACCTTAACAGCAAGTCAAAGAATCAGCTGGCTTCATCACGCTATAGTTTTATGTCTTTCCATTGCAAAGCCTATAGATTACACAAAATCAGCAAAGTTCTAGATTGTGAGCTGGAACAGTCAATAGAATCTGTATGTATACTAACTTGATTCCAGCATAAATTTTCCAGACTGTAAATCATAGCTTTTACCACTTTACACTGAGTCAGCTTCCCAGATGGAAAAAAAAGTTCCCATGCTATTAATCATCACAATGGAACTTTCAATATATATCCATTGTATATCCAAGCTTCTAATGTATCCTTTTTGTATGCACCTTATCAAGTATATGCCATTTCTTAGTTGTGGGAAACAAGAAATTCTTATCAATCCAGGAACATAATTGGCATAATTTAGCTTCACAATCTGATACAATCATGTTCCAGCATAGGCTATGCTTCAAATATATGCTCCAACAAAACTGTTTGTATAATGAATGGAAGTACCTTTCTCCCAGTGCTTTGAAACTTGAAATCCAACCTTCCTGCATCTTTAATAGATTGGGCTTTTTAAAATATTATTATTAAATAGTTTGGTTGAAAGTTAGCATTCATATTTTGAACTGTTTGTATGAGATATGGTGTTGAACTTAAGCAATTACTGGCCAGATGCTGCTGAGTAAATTTAATATGCAGTTGGACTATGGCCAGCAGGGTAAGAACTAATATCACAGGGATAGAGTAAGTTGCAAAATGTTAAAATGTGATTTTTCACAGGCAAGCATAAAAGAGATTGCTTGTAAATGTAGACTGGTTCAATTGCAAGCAAATAAATTTAGCCCTACATCAAATTACTCAAGAAGAGAGATTTTAGTTAAGAATAAATAGGTGGCGTATAACTTTAACAGCAAACCTGTTAAAAATAATTTAGGTATTGGCTGCTCTGCTCTTTGGGAGAGAAAAAGCCTATTATGGCATGGGGCACAATGATTTTTGATGAATGAGGTGAAAATCCCACTGGAGCAAAATCAATCTCAGCTAGGGGGCTTATGCTATTGATCTACCTAAAGTATTATATTACTAATTTGAAAGGCTTGGGATCCATGGAAAAAACAAGGAGATGGAGAAAATCACCTCCATAGTTTTCAACAGTACAATTTTGGTACAAAATGAAAAATAAGCAATTCTACATTTAAGATTAGTTTTGAACACTATTTTTTCAAGCTGACTTCAAGAACCAAAACTAGTTTTACAACTCATTTCATACTCTTCTGTACTATTAGAGCTTAGAGAATGCAAGAGAGGGTTTGGGAAGTACTGTTATTTATAAGCCTGAGTGGTGAACCAAGAAAACTTTTTTTTTAATCAAACAGTGATTCTTAAATATTTTTTCCTTCATGTGCAGCCCATGTGTCCACAGCCAAAATCCAATTTGGGAAACACAAAATCAGATAACAGCAAATTGTTCAAACCAGAAGTGGTGAATGAGCAAATTTGTTAGGTAAAACTCCTGACAGGTGGCTCAAGCACACAGATATGGTCAGTGGGTTGAAATCCATGGGTATGTTGGACCCCTCTCTATCTGTGAGGTAATTTGAATGAAACACTCATAATTTCTGAGTCCTCAGTTTAAACCTGGATTGAAGGAGTTGTTGACTCATTGAAGCAGGTGTTGAATGACAAACAAAACCTAGGCAAATATGACTGTTTCTATGAGTTTCCTTGGGGAGGGGGGCTGCAGGTGGACCTAGTCCTGAGTGAAAATAATCCTTGACACAACAATTTTCAAAGTAATAGCCATTTTAATCTCATACAGTATGAAAAAGAGGAATGGAGGGGGAGAAAAGAAGGAATGTGTCAGCACCTTTAAAATTAATGGCTTTTTATTTTAGCATGAGCTCTCATGGGTATAAACCCACTTTTTTAGATGGAGCACTGCATCTGAAGAAGTGGGTTTATATCCACAGAAGCTCATTTTAAAAAATTGTCTTAAAGCTGCTGATGCTTTTTCCCTCCCTCTTGCTTCCTTTTTGACTGAACAAGTAAACCCTATGAGGTGTAGGTAAGAAAAGCATTGCCTGCAAAAGCAAGTATAAACATTCAGTTAAACCTCATCCTATACTCTTTTGCTATTAAAATAATCTGAACTAAAACATTATTTGCTCCCAGGCAACTACTCAGGCTTTTCTTGGTTGGCTGGAGAATCTAAACATCTTGTGTAGACATCAGGACTTAGCTTATTGAAGAACAAATTCATCTGAAACCTACACAACATATTTCATGCCATCCAAAATTTCACAAACTGGCCAAGCAACATCAAAGCTTGGTCAGGATGACCAGAACTATTAATGAAGAAGAAAGGCTTCAGCAGTTTGTTTTTGACTGTGCCCAGAGGAAAAGGTGGGACCTAAAGACTCTTAAAGGCAAGAGTTCTCATGTGATCTTGGAAGCTAAGAAGGGTCAGCCTTGCTTAGTACTTGGATGGGAGACCACCAAGGAATACCAGGTGTTGTAGGCTGTATCTCAGAGGAAGCAACTGGTGAAACCACCTCTGAGTATTCCTTACCTAAAAAAAACCCTATGAAATTCTTGGAGTCACCATAAGTCAAATGGTAACTTGAAGTGTGAAGGGCAAGATTCAGCTCCTTCCTCCCCCATTTGTTAATTAACTGAATGCAAACTACTAGCTCACTTTGAACTTAGTTTGCAGCAATTGAAATAAACTGAAGATGAAGGGGAAAAATGTGAGGAGACAGAAACTGAGACATTTCATAAGTGGCTGAAACAGTGGGACAAAAGAGGATTAAAAGAGGACTCTCAGAACCAAATCGTGGCAGTTGGAGGTTATGAACATTTCCACTTTTCAAAATTGGCTTGCTACATACCAGGCCATAGGGATAGCACTATTTCTAGGCTAAGTAAGGTTGCTGCCCTAGGTAGCAAGTTTGGAGTTTTTCACTTATGGGCCTGAAAAAATTGTCGATTACATATCATTTTTATAACAAACAATGAGGAGAGATCTTTACCTCATGTGCTAGAACAACTTGACTGGATTTTGCTACTACACACTTGATTTGGGTGTGTTCATAGAGACAGCACCTAAATGCTGCCTCACATCAGGCAGTAACATTTCCTGCAGCAGTATTTCGTCCTACACCGCCCGAGCAACGCGAGTGGCGGGGGGACGGCATTTGCCGCCCTCCCACGAGAAGAGATCGCGCTGCTGGGGCCGACGGGAGGAGGCGGGGGCTGAGCTTAGTATTTAGGGCTGGCCCGCCTCTCTCGGCCTCTCTTTGGACTCAGGCGAAGGAGGAGGAGGAGGTTTGTTTTTGTTATTGGCGCCACGTGGCGCCTTGGAGGCCTGGTAGCCCATACCTCCTCCTCCTTCGCTGGGATCCAGAGTCGGCTGGCCGGCCTTTTCGCGTCGGTGGCTGGCAGACTCGTCGCGGGAGCAGCAAAGGGTGACTTTTCGACTGGTCCTCGCTTCTTTTCAGTGCTACAACGGTCCCGAAGGCCCCTCTGGGGGCAAGGAGGAACCAGCGGCCGCCTCAGTGGCCGCTTCGGTAGGGCCTCGGCTGCTCAGCGTGGCCGTGGCGGCGGGGGAACGAGCGGCGAGAACGGGGAGCGGTAGCGTTGGGGGAGCATCCCCTGCGGCTCTTGCGCCGCCGACACGCACCCCGGAGTCGGCGGATCCGTTTCTTCTCCCCTGCAGGAACGCAGGGGAGCAGGAACGCAGGGGGGCCCGCTGCGGCGGGCGCGGGGCCGGGGGGGTTCCGTACAGGGGAGGCATCCTTTCCGGCCTGAGTGAAGGGAGGAGGGGTGGTCCGTGGAGACGATCCGCTCCCCCCCACGGGAACGCAGGGAGCCTGTGGCGGCCGCAGCGGACCTTTTTTTTTTTTTAAATCTGCCGCTCTTGGCGTGCAAGGCCGCCGCCGCCGCGAGCGGGGGGCCGAGCGGGGGTTGGGCTGCGGAGCCGGCCGGAGGCCCCTGTGGCGGCCGCGGCTGGCCTTTAAATCTGCCGCTCTCGGCGCGCAAGGCCGCCGCCGCCGCGAGCAGGGAGGCCGAGCGGGGGTTGGGCTGCGGAGCCGGCCGGAGGCCCCTGTGGCGGCCGCGGCTGGCCTTTAAATCTGCCGCTCTCGGCGCGCAAGGCCGCCGCCGCCGCGAGCAGGGAGGCCGAGCGGGGGTTGGGCTGCGGAGCCGGCCGGAGGCCCCTGTGGCGGCCGCGGCTGGCCTTTACATCTGCCGCTCTCGGCGCGCAAGGCCGCCGCCGCCGCGAGCAGGGAGGCCGAGCGGGGATTGGGCTGCGGAGCCGGCCGGAGGCCCCTGTGGCGGCCGCGGCTGGCCTTTAAATCTGCCGCTCTCGGCGCGCAAGGCCGCCGCCGCCGCGAGCGGGGAGTTCGAGCGGGGGTTGGGCTGCGGAGCCAGCCGGAGGCCCCTGTGGCGGCCGCGGCTGGCCTTTAAATCTGCCGCTCTCGGCGCGCAAGGCCGCCGCCGCCGCGAGCGGGGAGGCCGAGCGGGGGTTGGGCTGCGGAGCCGGGCCGGAGGCCCCTGTGGCGGCCGCGCCTGGCCTTTAAATCTGCCGCTCTCGGCGCGCAAGGCCGCCGCCGCCGCGAGCGGGGAGGCTGAGCGGGGGTTGGGCTGCGGAGCCGGGCCCGGAGGCGATCCGCTCCCCCCCCTGGGGAGCCTGTGGCGGCCTCGGCGGGCCTTTTGGGAGCCTGTGGCGGCCGCGGCGGGCCTTTTAAATTTGTCGCCCCCCGCGTGCAGAGCCGCCGCCGCGAGCGGGCAGGCCGCGCGGGGGCTGGGCTGCGGATCTGGGCCCGGAGACGATCCATTCCCCCCCCGCGGGAACGCGGGGCGCCTGTGGCAGCTTCGGCGGGCCTTTTGGTCGGCCATCCACTCTCCGTGTGGGGCCGCTGCCGCCGTGAGTGGGCGGGCCGCGGAGGAACCAACAGACCGGCCTCCAGACCTCAAACTGTGTGAGGGGGGAGGAACAGGCCTCTAAAAGTGCCTGGTGGCAACCCACAAAAAAAAAAAACCAACTCCCCATCCTCCATGCCGCCGGGAGCCTGCTTCAGCCGGTGGGCCCTTCAGGTCTTGCATCTGCCCCTGCCCTCCTTTGGCTGAGCCCTGTGACTGCTGCGGCGGGCCTTTGGGGTGTGGGATCGGCCCTCTGCCCCTGCAGCGCATCCGCTCCCCCTGGGGGAGCCAGCTGCGGAGGCAGCTGTCCTAGGTTGGGTGGGCACCTGAGGCATAGCTCCTCCAGGCCCTTCTAGAGGGGAGGAAGGGCGACATAGCTGAGTTCCCTATTGATTAGGGGAGCACTGGGGGTTGTTGCTGTGGCCCAGAGGGCCGCATGCATATTAAAATAAATAAATAATAATAATAATTAAATAAATAAATAATAATAAAAAGTTAGAACTCGGAGGCTACAGAAAACCCAGCCCCAGGTCCCCACCCTTGCACATAAGGGCCCCCCCAAAAAAAAAAAGGGGGAGAGTAGAATGCTAGGAACACTTTACTCTTAAGGTAAGGTATAGGGGCCAATGCAGTTTGTTGGTGGATATAATAAGCAATACCTACGATCTACGATTTTGTAATTTGTCCCAGCCCAATTCAGGTAACAGTCCTTCTCTTCCGTCATCCCGAGTATATCTGCAGATAGCTCATGTGGGCGGGACAGAAATGCTGGAGGTTTGAATCACAGCACTTCCCTATTTTTGCTGAGTAGCCTCTGATGGGTCAACTAGGCTTGAGTAACAGCTCCAGGGCTGCAGCCTGAGAGGCAATCACAATAGAAACGGGATATGCTTACACTTCATTACAATTGCAAATTCGTGCTCAGGTCTTCATGCTCCTTCCTCACCATTGGGGTTTGGACTGAACATAGATTCACCGTGACATTGTTTGCAGGATAGGAACTACACATGATAAAGTGACCAGTCCTGCCAGTTAGATGCATAAAGATACAAGTGTAGCCTTTGCATCTACAAGGGCTGCTTCAGGTGATTACTTTTCTAATTTAATTTCATAATGCCAAATAGGCAGTTCACATTAATCAATAAGCAGCTGTAGACAGGATTCACTGCACAAAGGTGGGCAGAGGAACTCTGCCTTGAGAATAATTGGTCTTTCAACCTTCAGTGGCAAAAGAGCCGTTTAAAAGAGGGTAATATATATATATATATATATATATATATATATATATATTAAACAAATAAGGGGGGGAAATGTGCTGAAGTCCACGAAGGAGATAGGGGGAGTAGCACTTCTTAGGAATATAGAATAAATTACAACGGGAAAAACCCAGAATCAAGCAACTTAAAGAGAATGAGATGGTAACAGGGGGGCTTGGATAATAGCAGTAAAGGGAAGAGGGAGCAGTAAAACAGAAGCAACGCTAGCAGTTGGAATTGTCAGGTACTACTTGGGTTTATGATTGAAGCAAGACAAACTTGAATAACATTACATAGTCGGCTCTACTGTTTCATGAATAGAGTGCGTTAATCCAAACTCCATATTGAAGCTACAATTCTCAACACATTTACTTAAATGCAAATCATGCTGAGCCCTACTGAGTTCGCTTGGCAGAATTCACATTGCTTGCAGCACATTCACATCTCCTCACGAGAGTTAGGCGTGCCCTCAGCGCAAGAAAAATGGGGCCCCGACATAGCTAACGGTCAACCAGGCCGGTAAACTGCCGCCAGTTAAAGTACAGGACCTTAGGTCAAGGGTGGCATCCTTCTTGGGCAGGCACGAAGCAACCCTTAGCGAACTCCAGTGGATGCGAGGGCTTCTTAATTCTGCAGGCAGGGTGATAACGCCTGGCTGGGTGCTTTTTCGGGTGGCTTTGCAATGCCACCAAGGGCATCACTAGGGCACTCCACCGAATTGGGGGCACTAAAAGAAATGGAGTTGGACTTGGAGGTTTGTCGGGAGTTCTTAACAGACTTCAGTGGTGTTTACTTTTGGCATAAGGAGATCAGGGTCAGGGATGCATTAGCCGGTTCCATTGGCTTTGTGTCCTCTTCAGAAATAGGTGGTGTGCGCGGAGATGGTCCGAGAGCTGGGTGGAAGTGGGCATCACAGCTGACCTTGCATTTCCGGGAATTTCCCTATACCTATACTTGTAACAGTCAAGATTGGGCCACGTGAGTGGTGGGTGGCGTAGTCCATTCTGGGGATAACCGCGCCACAGTCAGAGGGATTGACGATCTTCCTTCAAAGACACAGCGTGTCATGAGATTGGTGTGGGCATGCATGCTTCAATGTCAACGCTTTACGATTGTTTTTAAAGTAGTACATGTTGTGGGTGTTGATAATCCCTGGGCTAACTCTCTTTCCCGTACGCAGATGGAGCGCGTCAAGGAATTGGCTTTAGCCGCTGCACCCCTCCCAGAACCGACACCCACTGGCCTGGGGAGTCTTGGCGGGGTGAGGTAACGAGGATGATATGTAGGTCAATCGCACCCAGCATCTAGAAGAGTCACAGTAAGGCGGCCAGGGAGCTCAGCGGCTTTCGGAAGTCCAAAGGTTATGGGACGCTGGGCCACTCCCAGTAGACTGCATCTGCAATTCTGTATGGCCCTTAAGCAAGCAGGCCTCTCCCCCCATGCCACTTTAGGATCATAGACGGGCGCGTCAAGCAACCACTTTAACGTGATAGTGGGCACCCAATTTTCCGGGCACCCGGAGGGGTTGGGTGATGTGGGAAAAATAGCAAGTTCTTCAACATAGGAGGCTCTTTCGTTCCACGCGGGGGCCCTCATGCATTTGGGCGCTAAGAGCAGGTGAATTGGTTGCTCGCACCAAGAGGGACAGCTCGAGCAGGGCCCTGGTATTCCAGGACCCGTCTGGGGGGGGGGATTCCTGTCTGGTCATAAGGGGATCCAGGACAGATCAGGCCAAGGGGGGCGCTGTGGTGATCTTGCGCGTATGCGCTGACGCAACATTGTGTACTTGAAGGCGCTTAGAACTTACACCATTAGCAAGGGAACACATGCCGGGCCTCTTTACGGTCATGCGGACGTAACTCCTCCCGCTTCTGGACCATCACAAAGAAGGCCCAGCTACAGCTATGATGGGGCATACAGGGAGTCACTTCTGGCACACACGCATTTTGCAGGGGGCAGCCTTCACTGCAGCTCAGATGGGCACGTAGGCTGATGACATCATGAGGACTGGTGGGTGGAAATCCTCGGTGTTCTGGCGCTATGTCAGGCCAATTGATCTGCCTTAACGTTTCGAGTTCCTTTTCAGATCGACCTGCTGTGGAGGGGAGGAAGCAAGCGTGGGTCTGCGGCCACAATTTCATCCTCTGGGCCGACCAGCAGGCTCGTAGTGGTTATATGGGCCCGAACCTGGGACTGGGCACTCGGGCATTCATACATTGGCTTGGAAAGAGGGGACTGCGGTGGCATGGCGTGCTACCTCTGTTGTCCGGGGAGTGCGGTGGGCCTCCCTCTGATGCGACGGTCATTCACCGGGGCGGTAATGACCTTGGTTTGTTGAAAGGAAAGGCCTTGGTTATACAGGCCATCCATGATGTGTGGTGATGGTCATTCACCATGGCGGTAATGACCTTGGTCTGTTGAAAGGAAAGGCCTTGTGTATACAGGCCATCCATGATGTGCGGTTCATCCAAGACACATGGCCTCACACTTGTCGTGTTTGGTCGGCATTGGTACAAGAAGGACATGGGGAAGGGGCGCTGACCCGCGGCTCATAGAACGTGCCCGAAGATTGGAGTACAAAGAACTTCGTCTGTGCCTTGAGACGGGACTAGGGTTACTACATTCCTTACACTGCCTACGAGATATTCCTAAATGATTTGCAAAGGGGGCTGGACTTGATCTTGAGGGGATGGGGGGATAAGGACTAAGCAGACGCTTGCCCTTATCCGTGGCCGGTATGGGGGGGTCTTAAGGTTTGGCGTGTACCTATGGCACCCCCTTTTTCGGGGTGTAGGATAAATCCTATCCTTGAGGAGGGCCCTGGGATCACCCCACTTGCTATGCAGCGGGGGGTGGGGCTTGGGGCTCACCTCCCAGACAAGGGCTGGCCAAAAGTCATCGTGCAACTTCAGCGGTTGGCTTTGGGGCCCGGTATCTCGCTCAACGGGCTAGGGGAGATGGTTGGGAGCTGCCTCTTGACCCTAGTCCGAAGATAGGTTGACCCCCCCTTTCTCAGGTCATAAAATACAAGGTCAAGTTCAAGTTTAAGTTCACCCCTTTATGTTAATTAGGCATATTAATAAATTGCCCTAGTTCAACCCAAGCTCTGTCTGCGATCTCGTTATTTCGTGGGTTGGGCGGCAATTCGTCCTACACCGCCCGAGCAACGCGAGTGGCGGGGGGACGGCATTTTCCGCCCTCCCACGAGAAGAGATCGCGCTGCTGGGGCCGACGGGAGGAGGCGGGGGCTGAGCTTAGTATTTAGGGCTGGCCCGCTCTCTCTCGGCCTCTCTTTGGACTCAGGCGACCCACCCTCCCCCCCAATGGTTTCAGTGTAAGATAGCTGGTCGCTTCGGGGCCGGGTAGGAATTTTTTCCCTCCCTATATGGGGGGTTTTTTCGCCTACCCTACACTGCGCCTAGGGCGGGGTAATTGGCTTTACAGGGTGGTGTCTTAATTTGGTCTTAACTAGGCTGCCATTGTCATACATATAGTCATCCAGGCCGGTATGGGGGGGTCTTAAGGTTTGGCGTGTACCTATGGCACTCCCTTTTTCGGGGTGTAGGATAAATCCTATCCTTGAGGAGGGCCCTGGGATCACCCCACTTGCTATGCAGCGGGGGGTGGGGCTTGGGGCTCACCTCCCAGACAAGGGCTGGCCAAAAGTCATCGTGCAACTTCAGCGGTTGGCTTTGGGGCCCGGTATCTCGCTCAACGGGCTAGGGGAGATGGTTGGGAGCTGCCTCTTGACCCTAGTCCGAAGATAGGTTGACCCCCCCTTTCTCAGGTCATAAAATACAAGGTCAAGTTCAAGTTTAAGTTCACCCCTTTATGTTAATTAGGCATATTAATAAATTGCCCTAGTTCAACCCAAGCTCTGTCTGCGATCTCGTTATTTCGTGGGTTGGGCGGCAATATTTAAAAACACTGGACAGAACAATAGCTCCAACTATATTTTAAATCAACAGGCTCCAATTCATTTAAATTAAAATGAGAGAGAGGGCTCTTAGTTTCTCCTCTTGCAAAGCCTTCTCTAATTTTTTTTCTCTCTCAGAAATGTTGTCTACAGCATGCATCATCCCTCACTACTGGAAATGCTAGGTGGGCCTTATGGGAATTGTAGACCAAAATATCTGGAAGGACTTGGGTTGGAAAAGACATTTTCCCAGCCTAGAACTGTCAAAACAGCTATGAAAAATATAGGTAGGCTATCTGAATGATATTCCTGTTATCATTGTTGAAATGCTCCTCCAGTCTCTCTCCAGTTAAGAATTCCAGCATGGATCTGTAGTTCTTGAGATGTTCCAGACTTTTACGAACACTCATGAGTTTTCATTTTTTTAAAGGAAACTCAGTCATAAGTCATGAACAACACTGGCAATTTGTCCTCCATGCTCTGTAGGTTAAACATGCTCTATAAAAGACTATGGTAATGATTTCCTCCTTCTGCTGGTAGCCACTGTAATAAAATAGGTTCACATCCTTTTAGATCATCCTTTTAGACCAACCTAGCTATTGGGCCTGACCACTCCAAGCCTGATGCAAACATCATTCAACTGTGCTCTAATTGTCAAACAAGCAAGCAAGCAAGCAAAAAAACCTTTTTTTCTCCATGCTGATGCCTGGTAAAATAGGTTGGGGGAGAGTTATGAAATAGTCGTGGTTAGCTAATTGTTTTGTATTCTCAATCAGTAGTCAATACTTTGACACCACTGCCATTGTCCTAACTCCTCCGTACTGAAAAATTCAAAAAAAAAAAAAACTATTTTACTGGTCATCAGGTGCACAAGGGAGAGAAAATTCTGAGCACAGCTGAATGATGTTTCCATCAGCCTTGGAAAGGTCAGATCAGCAGAAGTTAGTTAGTTAAGTATTTAGTTAAATATAAGCTGATACAGGATTCTGGCCAATGATGGCGGCCCAAAAGCTTCTATGAGTTTTATAGTGTAACTTTGGAAGTAGATGCCATCTAAGAATCATTTATTAATATGAATGGATACATTGGAAAAAATCTAATATTGTTCATTAAATGTCTTATGGATGTCTCCTGCTAACATATCCATTCTACAGCAGGATTATATTTAGGATGTCAACTGAGTGAAAGTTCACTAGGAATGTCATGTCATTTAATAAGTCTCTTAGGGTTGGAAATGATATTTGAAAATATTTAAAAAATATTAAAAACATGTTATGCTTTTTGATTGTTAAGAGACCCAGACAAGAAGAATCCTGGACTGACAAGGCTCTTCATAGTTTAGGACTTAATTCTGTACAAAATGTAGTTGTTTTGTGCAGAAAATGTTGTTTACTGTTTAGAATTTTTTTCTGTGCAAATGACCCATGCAAATTTTGTGCAGAAAATGTCCCAAATTGCAAATAGCCCTGAAAACTATTTTTAGGAGATTTTATTGCATCAGGCAGAAAATTGATACAATTACTTGTTCTTTCCTTTGAGAAGAATCTTAGTGAAGAATTACTTCCCTGCAATCTCTATACTAACACAAAATTTCTTCTCCCTAAAGGCGTTGCTATAACACATTATGTGCCATATTTTCTACTGCCTGGAGAACACCTGTTAGTAAAAACTAATTTAGAACATCACTGCAACAAGAATGCAAAATTCTTTGGATATGCTTTGAAAGCAAATCAGTAGAGGCAGCACAGGAGTATAAATATCCATGTGTGGAGTTCACATCTCTATGAATGAGGTTGCAGAAGAAGGGTACGGATTTGAACAGCATGTGAACCACACGCTACCTGCTCCACCAGACCTAGATAATATTGCTCTTGTTTTCCCTGACTGTCTGTCTATATACACACACACATATATGTGTGAGTGTGTGTGTGTAGATTGCACCATCTTATCTCAGAAGATTATTTTCATTGTTTTTGATTTCACAGAACATTAAGTTACTCTTCAGTATTCTGTTATTTCATGAAATCATGAACATCATGAGTATGTGTGAGGCCAATTTTTTCTTAAAATAAGTTCTAAAAGCTACTGTTACCCTGTTTATTGGGGGTCCCGGGGGACACCTAAATAACCAAATAACAACACACTTTGGGGGAAATTAGCTTAGTGCACTGCTGGCAAAAGGAGAGGCAGGGTAACGCAGCAGGATCTTGTAACCCAATGTTTATGGGGTCAGGCCAAGTCAAGAAGCAAACCATGTTGAAAATAAATGAATGATCTTTACTAAATACAGGCACACAATGTAAGCAACACACACACACAGATAACTAAGGAAAATAAAGGTTTGAGTTGGATAGCGGGATTTTTGAGAAAGATAGTTGATTCAGGTGATACGGAACCTGTTCCTGGAGCCTGGAAAGCAGATAGAGAGTGATGCTGGGGTGTGATGTAGCTCAGCACATGGGGCTGAGGTGAAGCTCACCAAGCAAAGCAGCAGCAAGATGGTCTGGAACTCAGGAGTGATCCGAGGATGGTCTCGGAATCAGGGGTTTTTATAGAGGGAAATGTGACTGCAGGCTATGCCATACTTGGGGAAAACAATGTGATTTAGGAGTGGGACAAAGCTTTGGAAAGGTCAGAATTTAGCATGATTGAGTTAAGTCCGAATTGACAAAGATTTAGCCAGTATGCAAATACAGGATGCTTGGCAGTTGAGTATTCAGCTTGCCAGGTTGCCTGCTCGGGGCAGGGAGTCCTTTGTAAACAGCGTGCATACATAATGAAGGTGTTTGCGGCGAGGTCTCCTAAAGCGGTGATCTGGCTATTTCTGGCCTGCCTGGGTGGAGAATGGAATGTCCAGCAATTAGTGGCCGTGCCTAGTCTGTGCTTGTTCGGGGGCCTCACAAACACATGAAGAGGGGTGGTAGAAGAGAGTCAAATTATTGATATCAAAATGATATCTATATGCTATCTCCAAGGAGGTATAACCTGCAGTAGCACTACCTATATATAATTTTGTACACACACACACAGCCTCTCTCTCTCTCTCTCTCTCTCTCTCTCTCCACACACACACACACACACACACAGGTCCACAATATTTATTAGTACATCACTTTTGCAATTTATCACTCCATTCCGATATAGAATGACTTGTAAAGACTTCTGTCCACACAGTAATTTATAGTTTGTGAATTAATTTTAAATGAATTTAACTGAGGCTGCTTTCAAAACAATATTCATGGAATTGCAGAGTACCATCCTGATGCTCACAATGCTTTCTTGAAAGTAAATCCCATTGATTTCAATGGGATTTACTTTTGAATAATTGAGGGTTGTCACCATAATAATATATAATCATATATTATTCTTGATTTTAACCAATGCTAGAATACAATACCTCAGGATAGTGTCTGAGAATTTAATTGGTACCAAATGATTTATTTTATATGAAAAGGTAAATTTTTGTTTCAGACGACTTGGATTTATTTTGCTCTTTTGAACTCTTAATCTTTGCTAACTTATTAGTGCTAAAAATAGAAGACTGTGTAGAAATTAAAGGAGAAGACAGCATGCTGTATGTTCTCTAGGCTTAAATCAGCTTCAAAGTAAATTTAAATGTCAAAATTAAAAACAAGCACACTAAAGAACTTTTTAATGTCCTATCTGTCATTAAATTACCCTGCCATGACATCTCCTGAAGAGCTTACCAACATTTTCTAAATTCTACAAGAAAACACATCCAGAAAATAATTAAGTAAATCATGCTAAATTTGGTTTACTCTTAAAGTTGTAATATTCAGATATAACTCATTCAGCTGAAATAAAGATGCTGAACTCTGTAAAATTGAGCTTTTTTTTTTTTTTTACTATTTTTGAGAAACAGGTAAAGTCAATGTTTGAAAGAGAACAAATATTGCTGTAAAACAAAACAAATTATTATGATCTCTAAACTTGACACAAAAAGTGTTAATTTCCAGAAAAGGAACTAAAGGGAGTATGCAATTTGCTAATTGGAAAATTATCTAAACAGGATCTAATCAGTGTCATTTTTAAGCTGATACTATTATAGATTTTGGTCCTTCGGGTACTTCATTTTTAGTATCTTCGTAGGTGTCTAAAAGCTAATGGTTTCTACAAACTGAGTCAGTCTCTCTAACATTTTGTGTGTAAGTTCACTTCTGATGTGTTTCCATTTTTATATCATAGACCAGTGTTTTTCCACATACTGCAGTAGATGGAATATTTCAAAGCAAGAAGCAAGAGGATTCAGGAGTTTCAAACAAATTGCTAATTTGAACCAAAGTAGTCCCATTGAATCAATGAATGTCACATAATTTGTTGACTTACCAAATGCTTATTGATTCACTGGTAATAGCCTTTGGATTTAAAGCAGAGTCTTGTGTCAAGAAAGATTGTCCAGCCATGTTGCACTGGAGATATGGCTGCTAGAACTACAAATTAATTAGCTCCCCACCCCACTCCCCCAAAATTGAAGATATTCTGTAACAATGAAAATTTGTTCACTTCTAAGTATGTTCAGAAATCCTTTGTGGGAATTAAATGTGAGAAGTAATATATAAACACAATGTATTTATTTATCATTCTGAAAAAAAAATATATAATCCACTTTATATTCATTTTTATTAAATAACGTCCATCCCTCAGGTTTTTTTTTTCTTAATTTATTTCTGGGTCTTTACTCTCTAGCTAAGCTTGTTTACTTTCACTGTACAATCATAGTACTCTATCAAGTTTAAAATAGTGCTTTTCCCCCTCTAATGCAGGTGGCGGGGGGAGAGACAAATCAGGATTTGCAATAATGAAGAGGAAATATATGCCAAAATAAATGTTACCATAGCAACAAAGAGAGGGTTTTTTTCTTTTCCCCATCATATGCATCTTTGAAGATTTATAAAAGATTACTACTTCTGTTACACAGCTTGACCGTAATAAAACAGTAGTGCTTTAATAAAATGAAAGCCTGCTAACACTATATATTTGAAACATTTGTTGGACAGTATGAAAGCAGATAAATCTGGATTTCACCAGTTACAGTTAACAGTGTGAAAGCAGAGAAATTTGGATTACATCACAATAAGATGCGTTTGTTGCTGCAGGATTTTTAAGAAAACAAGACATATAAAAAGTTGGATCCAGATTTGGACACAAGCATGTGGGCTGACAGAAAAGGGCTTCTTACACTGTCTTCCTTGTGGTAGCCTCTCCAATACCTCCCTACCTAGTGCTATGCACTGTGTTGGAATAATCTGCTAAATGAGGTGTGGGATGGAAAGAGAAAGGAGAAGCCAAGAAAATGGAGGTCACATCTGAGCAAAGCTTGATTCACTGGAGATGCCTGCCTTCACCTCCCTCACACCCACAGCCACAGTTGTACTCCTGATCTTGGATCTGAGCTTGGATCTCTAGGTTTTGGCTGTGGCCAGGAGTGCGTTGGCACAGATAAAACTGATGTACCAGCTGCACCCATTTCTTGAAAAGAAGAAGTTCTTGAGAAGTTAGATCTGGTTACAGTGACACATGCTTTGATTACATCCCATTTGGACTAGAGTAATGCACACTATGTGTGGTAGTGTTTTGAAACTTCAAAATGGTTTGGTCAGGCTGTTGACCAGGATTGGTTAGGAAGATCATGTGACTCCCCTGTTGAAACAGCATTTGCTCCCAATCCTTTTCTGGGCAGAATTCAAAGTGCCAGTTTTGACCTTTAAAATCCTATATAGCTTGGGTCCAGACTATCTGAAAGACATATCTCCTTATAAATGTCAGCTGTAAGCACTCCAGGAGAGAGTTTTCTCTCAGTTCCACCATCTTGACAAGCAGGTTTGTTGAAAACTTAAGAGACAGCCTTTTCCATTACTACTCCCAGTTGATGAAACTTCCTTTCACAGGAGATTCAGTTGGCCCCCTCCCTGTTCTCTTTCCACTGACAAGTGAAGATATTTTTATGCAGGCAGACCTTTGAATTTTATTTAAGGAGCAGTAGTGTGTGCGTGTGTGTACAGTGGTCCTCTATTTTTAATGTTTTACTGGATGTAATGTTGCAAATATATTTTAATATTTTTAATCATATTCTTAAAATAATATTGTTAAATTTTCAACTTCTGTAAACTACTTTAGCTTTTTTTTTTTTAATGTAAACCAGCTAGAATCTCACTGTCCCACTCTTAATGCTTAACCCAAATACAATGTGCCCAGAATTCAGAAGCCATAACAATAGTAGGTAACTGATATCAAACAGCCCAGGATCAAAAAGCTAAAAATCAGGAGAGAGTCCAAGCAACTGAGATAGAAGACAGTAAATAGTCCAAGAGTCATAAAGCCAGTACTTACAATAGTCAAGTCAGGTTGTCAAGAAGGGAACTGAAGCTCCAGTAGTTTGACTGGAAAAAGCTCCCTGCTCATATGGACGGACAGCCAGCTCAGCTGACTGCATTTAAGATTGCATCAGACTGCGCTTAAGGAGTGTGTTCCATAGCTGTGTGCCCATAGCCTTTTGCTGTGTCAGTGATGGAGGGTCTGTGCCATAAGCCAAAGCCTTCACCTCTCTCTAGAGTTGGGATATCTTTTTTGCAGCTTATCTTCTTGCTGAACTGGAGGAAGACTCAGCTGGCTAGCTATCAGGTATCTGTTCCAGCTGTGGTATTCCTGCTTCATCTTCTGAAGAAGACACACTTTCAAGGGGTGGCATGACACCTAGCATGGAAGAAATGAGGGATATAAATTCAATAAAGAAAAATAACGGTGGACCATCATGCAGCACAGATCCCAGTCTGGATAAGCCCACGGTCTCTATACATAAATCACTTACTATTTTGTGTTTTTACTTCTCTAATTAGAAATGTATTGCTCAATCTTGACAGTAACACAAATTTGATTGTTTTGAAAAACATTAGTATGGGTTAACATCTTTTGCTTTATTTTCACTCCTTTTCATCCCCTTTCTCTAATCTGGACACTTGACATTTACTCACATATAGTTCTGGTCTAAACTATAGCTTTGGAATAAATCCTTCTTCAGTACTGACTCTCACAGTCTGTCAGATCAGTTTTGTCCCTGTTGTTGTTGTTGTTGTTGTTGTTGTTGTTGTTGTTGTTGCTTGCCTTCAAGTCATGTTTGACTTATGATGACACTCTATATCATAAGTGGAGAATAGAACTCTGGTCTCCAGGGTTGTAGTCCAATGCTCAGACCACTAAGCCACAATGGCTCTGCTTGATCCTTTTACCAGTTGTATAGATTTCCACCATGGGTTTAGTGTGCATCGAGAAGGCATTGTTACTCAAGGAAATACAAAACTTTGCATCTAAAACTAGAAGTCTACACTTAACAGAGTATGTATAGTCTCTCTGTTTTAGAGAAGGTTGTCAACTTTTTTTCCCCAGCATGTTGCTCCTACTGCTATAAAAATCTTCTTCTGATTGGCTGTGGTAAATCTCTCCAGATATGGTAATGGAAAATATTATACATATTTTCCTTCCTTGTGATAAGTCTTTCAGCTATGTCTGTAATGAATATGACCTGTCTCTTTAAAAGACATGCAATGTGAAACATACCTTGGTAGAAGATTTCCTTTGCTGGTGTGATCTACTTAGAATTAGCTAGGAGCTGTCTATATAGCAAGTCCAACCTGCTGTGCTGTTTTATTAGTATCTATTGTCAAAGAATAACTGAGATTCTTCAAATTAGTCTGACTTCTACTGGTTCTTAGCATCATGGTAAGTAAGTGGAATCTGACATAGTGATTACATTCCATCAAACCAACCAGAGATGGAAAGAATATTCAAGTGTGTGTGTGTGTGTGTATCAGTGGTTGAAAAATGTGTTTCTCAAGTATCAAGAAAAAATAATGAGAAGAATCATGGCCTTACCAGAATCTTTGCAGTTTGGGACTTATTCTACACAAATTTCACAATGGATGTTATGTGCAGATGTCTGGATTTTCTATGGCCCTTTCCACACGTGGGCGGGGGAACGGGGAAAGCCATGCTAAAGCGTGGGCTTACCTTGTTCCGTCACCGCGCGGAGCAGCCCATTTCGCTGCTCTACACGCAGCAGCGTCCCGCGGCGTCCTCGGTGCCCGGCAGTGCCCAAAACGGCTGATTTTGACTGGCGGAGCCTCTCCACCAATCGGAGAAGCTCGCCAGCCGGAAATCCCGCCCCCTGCCCGATCTGCAGGGATGCTCTTTCGCACGTCCGTAAATCCATACAGGCACTGCGATGGGGCTGCACGGGGCTAGAGCCCTGTGCCTTTGAAAAACCACATAAAATGTGGTTTTTCAAAAACACGTGGCACTGCCACTTGCGGGTGCCCGACCGCGGATTGCAGTGTGGAATTACTTGAGAGTAATCCACCCCAATTCACGTAACGGTGTAGACAACCTCCGCGGAGGTTGCTCTACACCGTTTTTTTAATCCCATGTGGAAAGGGCCTATGATGTAACTAGCATTTTCTCTGTAGAAAGTGTTTTAGGTGAAAAACAACCTCATGTTAAGAGTCTTTGAACAGTGAATAGACACTGAAAACTTCAGTTTTTGATGACTTCCTTGTAATAAGAAGAAAATAGCTCAAATTACTCACTGCTTCCTTCAAGAAGAGATTAGTGAAAAATTGCATCCATCAAACCAGCACGCAGACTAAGCCAGTAAATATCACATAAGTCCTTCCTTCCTATTATTGGGCCTGCCAGATGGATCTTTTTTGGAGGGAATGTCACATGAAAAATCTCTCTGTTCTGTTGTCCCCTATTTAATTTTGAAGGTAGTGACATTTTGAAATAGTCCAGCTCCATGAACTGAACTCAAAAGCAATCCATTGGCAACTGGTGAACTCTTTCAAAACAAGTGAAATTTGCTTCCTTCTCATTCAAAGTTCAGGCTGTTGTATTTTGATTTACTTTCTGTCCAGTTCATCTTCAAGGGTAGTCCCGCAGGCAGCACACTACAGCAGTCTAAAGAAGATAGTAAAAATGCAAGGTGTAAACAGCCCTGCTATTATACATTTATTGCATAAGACCAGTGCCAATATAACTTTATTTTATTAAACTGCCAGAAAAAAAAGGATCCTCACAATCATGTGTTAGACAATTTTCCTTTCAAAGAATGAAGTTGACAATTTAATGATTTTAAAGAGTAATTTTTCTCACATAGATATGGCTTGACTTTATATAGTAAGTGCTGAAGTTTCACATTGATGTGTGAAATTATCATTGAACCGCAGAAATGGAAAAGGCCTATTAAACTCTTTCCCCCCCCTTACAAATTGCAAGATTCATGGCTGCATATCCTTGCTCAACATATTGGTCAATCCAGGTTTAAATTACATATAGAGAAAGCTCAAATACTACTTCTGGCTCTTTGTAATGGCAGTTCCCACCTGTAAAACCCAAATATGCCGACCTGTTATCAATGCAAATGAAGATTTTATTTCATTTTGCTTGCTCTTTGGGAATTTTCTAGTAAGCAGAACTGCAGATTCACTTAAAAGCAGGTAAGGAAGAAGAGGGAGGGTGAAAGTAATAATGGAAGTATAAAGTAGGAACCAGTGACTTATAATATCATCCAATATTTTTAGAGCATTGGAAGGATTTTTAAACTGGTTTGGAAACCATATAAAAAGATGTGTAGCTGCCTTCTGAATAATAGTTTACCAAGGCCTTTTGTTTAAACTTAAAAACATTTGGCCAGTTGCCACAGGGTCAGGCTTAGCTTGATATTACATTTGCTAGAAAGAGTATTGTATACCTATGACAAGTTTCACAAAACTAGGCAAATGAAAAGCAACAATGCAGTTAGAAGGGAAAGGGCTCAGTGGTAGTTATCATGACTGTTTAATGCTTTCCTCTTGGAGGCTCATCTGTGCTGCCCAGAGGAGAGTCTCTTGAACCATTGGAGCCTGGGGAACTACTTGGCTCCTCTTTGACCTAAAGGCAAAGAAGAAGTCCATTTCCACCCTACGCTGTTATAGTGTTATTATTCCACTTTCAACCTCCTATGCATTCTGGGGTTTGTAGTTTACTGAGGCCAAAGAACTCTCTGGCTGATAATTCTAAATACTCCTCCACAAACTGCAAACCCCAGGAATCCACAGGATGTTGAAAGTGGAATAGTAGCACTACCACAACGCAGGGAGAGAAAATGGTTGAAGAGGAGAATGGTAGAGGACAGTGGAGAGGGGACAACAGGCAATTGAGGTCAGCAGCAGCCCAATGTGGATCATTTTTGCCTTTGTGAGACTCATGGAACTGAACTACAAACCCCATAATCTCCATAAGCAAGTAATGTCCACTGTATCAATTACAATCAGAAAAGCTCTACAGGGCCTCTGATTTTGTCCTCCCCTTTCTATTTATTTAGATCTTGCCTCAGTTTAGGACTCAAAGTGGCTTACAACAATTAAAACAAACAGAATTAAAAATTAACACCTCACAGAAATTATTAATTAATTAAGTAATTAAGCCATCCTGAAATTTGAAGTCAGTTTTTTTTAAAAAAAACAAAAAAACAATGACAACAACAAATAAAAGCCCAGCACGTTATACATCTGGTATGTGGGATATCTCTCTAGGCTTGTAGTCAAAACACCATCCCATCACAGTAACAATCTGAGGAGTTAAGGAAGGGTTCTCACATCTCTCCCCTTTCTTACTTTTCATTTTCTCACTTCTTTCTTTTGTATTTGTGAAGGATGAAGAATGAGAAGAAGAGAGAATGAGAATAAAAGTAAGAAGGAGGGAAAGGGAAATGGAGAAAAGGTTGAAGCATCAGCAGAGGTCTTCATTATCTCCTATCCTTTTTTTTTTATTTTTATTTTATTTATTTTTTTAAAGCGGTCCCAGTATCACAGGACAGAGAAATTGGAATAAGCCAGCAGGAATTATAATGATTATGTGGAATCAGAAAAACCTTGTGTAGTCCATTGCAGTAGTAAGCCCATATTAAAAATGATATAGGGCAGCAGCTCCCCTGGGGGTGAGGGCGCCTGAAGAATGCACTGTGCCTGGTAGCCAGGGTTTGCCACCACTGCTGCTGCTTTATGCCTTTTTTAAATACAAGGTTACTGTACAAGCCTCACCTTGTAAGACTTGTGGACAGACTGTGAAGACTCATGAGGTAAGTCTTATCCAATAAGCTCCTAAAGTATTAAAGATGTGCCACTTGTGCTTTGTGAAGGAGCTTTGTCACTTCAAAGGAAGAAGTAGGTGGCTAGCATGCTCCCCAACAAGGTTTCAAATGTACATGGAAATTTGTGGTGGGTTAAATGTATGGACCTTAAGCTCATGGATATGGAGGGACCATTGTATATGATAGAGTATGGGTCAGCAAAATGCAGCTTCTCAGACCTGTTTTGGAGGCTATGAGCACTCCACAGAATTTATTTTATTTTAGTAAAATAATAACATTGCAGTTTGCTACTGAAATGTTGCAGCAAACTGTTAAAGGCACTATTATCATTTTTAAAGTCAATAAAATTGTCAATTTAAGGGGTTTTTTTTGGTCCAATACCAATATCAATATTCAATATCATAGTCAATATCCATTAAAATATAAGTATTTCTAAGCCACACTGATATAAAAATATAAGTAAATAATAATGAATCAAATATGACTGATCAAATGGGACTGGAGGATTGACCCAGCATGGTTTTAAAATTTTGAGAACTGGATTAGGACTTTGGGAGACCAGGGTTCAAATCTCTGCTCAGCCAAGGAAACCTACTGTGCAGGTTATACTCTCTCAGCCCAAGTTAAAGGCAATGACAAGCCTCCGAAACAATCAGGGGGAGAATATTAAAGAAATTATTAACTTTTTAAGGAATATTTAATTGTTAATTAATTTAAGGTGATTTTACTCAGATAAATAGATTAGAGACAAGAGATAGATATCACATGCTAATGTTTTTTAATTAAAATATTTTAGGTCCCTCCCAGAAGGAACCCAAAAGTAGTCCTTGTACCAACTTCAAAAGTAGGTCACTGGCCTACCTCTGCATTAGAAGACACAAAAGTTGCCTCGATGATATATGCAGTAAGTCACTGAAACTTCTTAATCTTCTTACCCTCCCCTTTTGTCGCTGAGACCCTGAAAGAGGAATCCTTTTTCTTTCTTCTGGTCACTGGATCTTTTTCCAGCTCCTTTTCCATCCCTTCTTCTCCAACCTTAGAATCTTGAATTTGCTGAGGCCCAGCCTCCAGGATCTAGAGAGTTTAAATTAGATAACCTATGGATCATATAATACTTCAGTGCTGTGATCCAGTGCACGACAATGAAAGTAAGGATAATAAGCAATCTGTTTGGGATAATCTCAGGTAGTGAATACTGGAAGGGTAAATTGGAATTAAAAGAAGAGTTGATTTAAGAGGTAAGTGAGTAAGAAAATATATAAAAATACAGTAGTAGGAGACATTCATTGGGAGGTAAATTACAAAGCATGGGAGTGATATACAGTGAAGGTAATAGGTGATGGAAAGATTAAAGATGACAGCAGTGGAGCTGTGACAGAGAGAGGTGAAGAGAGGTCGGATGAAGAAACATCTGGCAGTGTTAGAATAAATGCATTGTAGTTAGGCATTGGAGGCATATAATGAAATTGTATTTGCTGAGGAAATCAATCACAGAACCTTTGATATCGGGTTCACCTCTAATAATTACTCCTAGTAATTCAGTCATCATAGGAAATAATAAAGGAAAGAGGACACCCCTGCCAGGTGCCCTTTTGTAATGAGAAAGATTCAGATCATTAACTCTTTCACTGAGTTTTGGTTTCTCATGGAGTTTTCAGAGTGCATTCTGTGAATATTGTTCAGAAACCAGCAGGCTACAGATTGTTGGAAACCAGAAAATGAGCTTTTCACATCTTTTAGCCAACAAAGACTTTTTCTACAACCATTTTCATACTGATAGCATTTCCCATGTTGTTTCAGGTTCTCAGCAAGAAATTAGGGCTCATTTGACCTCATATAAAAGCTATATCATATTTTCAGACTTTAGATAAAATCAGGTTAAAGAGACAACTGACAATAGAGATCAAGGAAAAGATGTATATAGAAGAGAGATATAGTAGTTAATATGATTGTTCCAAGGATCATAAGACAACAATAACAAGGAATGAGTTCACATTCAGTGTTGTCTCTGAAGGATGGACCTCATGAACAGGATAAAGGACCTGTCAGAGGGTAGATTTAAAAAAAATCTCTAATGATATGTGCTGTTTGTGCTCAGATATCAGAAATATTTATTTGTGAGCTATAGATATGTCCTCTACTTTTTGTAATACTAATTTTCTTGAACTATTGCACAGGATGTATGTTATTTTTTAAAAAAACCTGGTGCACATGACTAAAAGTGGATAGTATTTGTTTTTTGACATTTGCATCCCAGGAAGCTGTACGGTTGTCCACTTGGTGGGAACATTGGTCTGACTCTGCAGTCTTGAAGCAGTGGAGTAGCTATAACCGAGCTTATGCTAAGGTGGTTGTAAATGTTGGATAGGTTTTCAGTAATCCATTTGAGAGTCTAGAAGGGCAAGTTTCAAAGAAGGAAGAGTTAATAAATGTCCATGTTTTGTCAGTGCTTCAGAAGATTTAGTCTAGAACTGGATCCACAATTAGTCATATTTGGAATAGACTCATTGAAATCAGTGTGATTTAATTTATTTTTGTGCACTGTGTGCACTCTATTTCAGATAGTCTAGCCAGTGTGGTGCATGGGATGAGCACTGGACTATGACCTTGAAGACCAGGGTTCAATTCACCTCTTGCCCATGGAAAGCCCCTGGCTGATTGTGGGGTTATCACACACTCTCAGCTCCAGAAAACCCTATGATAGATTTACCTTAGGTTCACCTTAAGTTGGAAACAACTTGATGGTGCACAAAAAGAATAACCACAACTCCAAATATGACTAAGTATGGATAAAATACTACCTTTCCCTTAATCTTCATAGAATATTTACAGTGTAGGCACATGAACTGTACAGTGTATTTCAACAAAGCCCTTTATCCCTTTTTGCCAACTTATAAACTGATTGTTTACAACTTATCAAATCTTTAAATTCCAATTTTCAGTTTATAATATAGATTGCAATCAACAGTTGAGGTGGAAAACAAAGAGAGAGAATCAGACTCTCAGAACTGGTTGGTGATCCTCAGTCCTTCCAGAAAAGTAAATTCCTGCTTATGAAAGCTTCCATGAATGGAATTTCACAGTCCAAAATGGTTGCATTCCTGGACAGTATGCCATTATATCTCATTACATCACTAACCTATCTCCTTATTTTTGTTGTAGGTGCTTTCTACTCATGAGTCCCTTTTGTTTCGTGAATTCAAGCATTAATGCAGTCAAGTGACTTTAGATTTTGAACACAATCTTGCTATGTATGGATGAGCTCTGATGTAGATATTGCTGAGTATTTCTTGATTATCTTCAAAATGCAGTGAGCCATTCATATTGAAATTGTAGTCCTTGTTTTCATTTTGCTACCAGTGGCAGAGCTTGGAGTATGTGGAGGGGGGTGGGAGAGAGCATGGCTACAGTGCATGGGGGCATGGCTATGGCACAGGATGTGTGGCTATGGTGAGTGGGGGTGGGGCTATGGTGTGTGCAGGTGGTACTACACTGAGTAGGGCAGGGCTATAGCATGTGGGGGCAGGGTTGCAGCACATGGGGAAGTGGCTGCAGCACGTAGGCCATGGGTACGACAGATGTAGCAGAGCTACAATGGATGGGGTAGGGCTATGGTGCATTGGGGAGGGCAAGCAAGGAGCTGGGAAGCCCTCCAAAAATTGCCACTGGGGGCAAACCATCCCTATCGCTCACCATCCCTACATGACTGTTTGTTAGGGGCCCCCTGCACTTCTGACTCAAAGTCCTGTCCTGACAGCACTAATAAATTCAAAACCTGAAAGAGCAAACCATTCTTGGATATATTGCACAAGACCAAACAGAACAACTCAAACCAATATCATGGTTCAGGGACTCACTCAGCCATCAGGTTTGCTGTGTGACCTTCAGCCAGTCCCTCTTCCTCCTAACTCACCTCACAAGACTTAGTATGATCCTAAAAGAGAGAGGAGAGGGAAAAAATCATGACATCATTGACTATATAATAGGAATGGCCCAACAGAATCCTCGAATCTTCAGCAAGGATTCAAGATTCGCAAATCTGAGTCCCTGTGCTAAAATAGGCAAACGAAATCTTTCAAAACCACCAACCAAATAGTTTTTTTTGGAGAATGGGATGCCTGAAAACCTGGGAAACCAGACACGCAAAAGAAGATGGCAAGTAGGTGAGTTTTTCCCTGGAAGTAATAATGGCCTTTGCTAACAATTTCAGAACTTACATCTGGGTTATATTCTAATATATTTAAATTGAACATTTAATATTTAAGTTCAGCACTATTTTCTGTGCTGAAAATCATGGGCATGTATAAATGCTGGAGTCAGTGGCTCTGACACCTATTAGAAGTAGTGGGGCAGAGGGCAAGGTCACACAATCTCATCCAGTGATTGCCACATGTAGGCCAGTGTACCTCGTTCCACGAGACCACTGTCTGGTTGTAAACCTACCGCTAGAATAGGATGAGAAGTGAAATGTCTGTCATGGTTTCTCATGAGTCACATGACAAACCACATGTAGCAGAAAGGAAAAAAAATGTTTTTAAAAATTGGTGCCTCCGGGGCCCACCAAAGGCCTGATTGGCTGGAAGATACAGTCTTCTTGAGATTTCAAGGACAGCTGAAATATTCCTTTCCATAGCTTCCTTGCAAAGCTCTTTCAGACAGAATTCTGGGGTTTGTACTTTTAGAAGATGTCACTGTCCTCTTTGCCAAAATGTGCAGAGAAGTCATCAAACTGCAAATCCCAGGATGTCATAAGGAGCTATGCAAAGAAAATCCAGTTTTGACTTGGATTATCTCTGTACTGTAGTATGTGGCCCTGTTTACACAGGCAGGAAAATGTGGGATTAATCCACATTTTCCGGCCTGTATAGAGAGGGCCTTCATGTCATTTTCAATCTGGGGAGATCCTGAGGCAAAACTATGAGAATTATCCT
Organism: Ctenosaura bakeri; assembly: GCA_948474755.1. Lineage (NCBI taxonomy): Eukaryota > Metazoa > Chordata > Lepidosauria > Squamata > Iguanidae > Ctenosaura > Ctenosaura bakeri. The sequence continues at coordinate 289,643 of CAOLHI010001531.1, forward strand.
GGCTAGATTTCTTCAGAGGGAGATTTGCCATTGCCTAGGCATTTGCTAAGGCTGACAGAGTGTGTCTTGCCCAAGGTTATCCTACTTTCCTTTGCTTTTTAAACACTTTAAAAAAAAAAAAAGGATTTGAAAGATCCGAGATTCATGAGATTCGTGGATTCCCAGAACTTTCCAGGGATTCAGATCCGGATTTGGAAAATTCTGGATTTGTCTCATCCCTATCATATAATAATCATAAGAAGAAGAACAATAATGATGATGATGATGATGATGATGATGATGATGATGATGTTTGAATAAACACCTTTCTGCAGACTATCAGATAATAATCTGCAGACATTTTCTTGTAATCTTTTCCATAAACCACCGTGTTCTTATTCTTATGAATACACACTGTGATTTTTTTTGGAGGGGGGATGGTCCTGATACTAACCAAGAAGTTCCTATGTTTGTACAACCTGAGTGAAAAATAAGCTATGGACATAATCACATTGGTACATTTCACTACGTGTGGAACCTTTTCCAGAATCATGTAGTGCTGGTAAAGGAATCCAGATAAAGTATTTTCACCATTCCCTTATTTTCTTCATGGTCATACTGGCCATATCTTCCATAGTTATATACGGATTAAGCACATCAACTGGATCCAGCCTATGTTATATCTGCAATACTATACACAGTCATCTGGGGAAAAGTCCCATTGGACTCATTGCTGTATGTAAATTGGATAATTCTGGGAGTAGCAGTTTGAAAAATTACATTTCCCCAAATCTGTTCATGCCACTGAAATTGAGAGTTCAGGAGGGAAGGGGAAGGTAACCTTGGGAAATTTTGAACATAAATGACGTGGAGCTTATGTTAGATCCAAGATGAACAGGTAGTCAAGTGTAGTAATTTAAAAGGGCTTTAAAATTAAAAGGGACTCATGTGAGGCAATGTGAGAGGTGAATGAGTGCTAGCTGGATACAGAGGTGGGATGAGATGAGATAATGGTAGAGCAGAAAAGAGAAAGTTGTAGAAATTAAAGCCAGAAATGAGTACAGTGTGACTTTTAACAAGGGAGAAAGTGCAATATTTCTTGTCAAGATGGTAATGAGCAATTTTCCCCAATTTCATCAAGTAAAAAAGTCTGCAGATATAAAAAGTTATTGGTCCAATTATTCATTACTCACAAATAAAAGACTATTTTAACAGGTGTCTTTGGGAAGGACGTGTAATTTGAACTACTTGAACAATGAAGAATTTGGGGTCGTAATAAACAAATCCTTGTACAAGGCAACATAAACATAGTGCTGTTTTTATAGTCTTGAAATATCTACAGTTTTATTTGCACGCTTTGCTAGTGGAAAAATCCCTGCAAAATCGACTCTTTCAAAGTTTTTGAGCTCGTAAAAGTATAATTATTATATCCTAATAATTATAACAGACAACATTTCTCTTCCTCTTCTCACTGTTTGATCTCAACTGCAAATTTCTGATCTCCTGTCAAAGAGAGAGCTGTTTGCATGGGAATATACTGAACTTTGATGAAACTTTTATGACACTTCCAACAAAACATGCTGCTCATTAAAATTTCATATTGAGAGAGCTCTATCTGCATTGTTTGTGAATTGTAAATAACACATAATTGTCATCAATGAGGACTTGATGAAATACCTGTTCTTTGAAATACTATCTCAGCAGATGGGAATTTGCTGTCTCCAAGGTATGGTTTCATTGTCCTAGTGTGCTGGGAACTTCTTTCTAGTACTTTGGTTGCACTGATGGCCCTTTAAAGACAAGAATATTGAAGAAACTTGTGATTGATTTAAAACAAGTTTGTAAAGGTCTTTTAAAGGAGACAAATTAGATGGTTTTTAAATCTAATTCTTCCTCTTTCACACTTTCTCTGCCCGCCCGAAGTAACACCAGGGAACTCAGTGTCCCATGAGTATCTCTTATACATATTTCATTGGATAAAACTGAGCACATTTGTTATCAAGAAGGTTAAATACAATGTTCGTCTTCCTAAGCCATATGAATATAAACTACCATGTTGTTTTTCATATTTTGTCTAGAGTTTGCATTAAGTAGTTCACTTGATTCCAGGACTCTCACAAAAGAACAGGAAGACTGTCTCTTGATATTACCATGAGGATTTTCCCTTTCCCAAGGGTCTGTTGTTGGACTATCCATTCCTTTGTCCATCAATCATATTTTAGAAAAGGCTGATATAAGCCTTAAAGCTTCAAAACAAATGCAGTCCCCTAGCCACCTATTGTAACCTTCAGAAGCTTGACAAGATCAGTCCACATGTTTGTATCATCTGAGTCTAAAGAAGAGAAGAATAATGGATAATTAAGTCTCTGGTAAATATCATATCTAGTTGGTGGAATTCATTCACTATATATATATATATATATTCATACAAATTTTAGTCACATCACATTAAATGATAAGTACAGTTTTCTTCCAACCATTAACAAATAAATGGAATCAGACTGGACTAGAATCTAAATTTTTTTTCTTCTAATTCACCACTTCAGTACCATGATGAATATCAGAACAGCCCATTTTTGCTAGAGAGACATGTCTGAGTAAGTTTAGCTTTTTGATGTTGTGTTGACAGGTGACTCTGCATGAATATTGTATTTATTTATTATCATTTTAAGTTCATTGGTGCATCAAGCATTGCACAGCTGTCAAATGCTGTGGCTCAGGAAGCTTTCCTTACACCACTGTCTTAGAAGCACAGAGTAGAACAGAAATTGATTAAAGTTGTCCTTGGTTCTGGACCTATTTCATTTCACGATACATACATTTTGAATATATCAGGTTAGCAATCCCAGCTTTCTCCCTAAACTGGTACTTTTATGCATTTAGATCTGGTTCACATGTAAGCTGCTTAGACAAGTTACAAATGCACTTCTATCTAAAGCACCACAGCAAAGAGGTAATTCTCACTTTACATTTCACCTGAGTAGAAAACGTACATCTCATTTTTAAAGATATTGGAGTTCAAACTAGTTGCATGTATGAAAAGTGAACATTTATATAAAGGAAGTCTCTCCTTGAAGTTTTGGAAGCAGAATTTAAATCCATTTCTGGCTGACTCCTACATATATTTGAAAGGAAGAAGTAACTCAATTGTGCATGTGTCATATTAAGGAAAGATACATATTGCTCATTAGTGTTGAAGTTTTTTCTACTGCAAAGTTTATTCCAACATGGTTCCACATGTGGGAAGGGATTTTCCCTTATACTGAAACCTCCCTCCCTCCCTCCCTCCCTCTCTCTGTTTCCTGCACATGTACTCCCCACCCTCCGTGGTACAGTTTTTTTCAATCATCCATCCATTGATTGAAGCATGTCTCTATGTATATTAGATTGCTTTTCTTTTCACATTTTCCTTGAATATCATAGATACGTTAACAGGTTAATACTATTTTTTATTTGCATTATAAGCTCAAATATATCAAAAGCCATGATATTATGGACTTCAAATTGGAAATTATCTCATCAAATGTGCAATTGTGCACATTATGAGGAACTGTGCATTGAGTAAACACCTTTTTAAGAAATGGCAATATCATCTTTCTCTTCAAGCTTGACAGGGTGAAGTCTTCACACATCATAAAGTAAGTAAGCAAATGACACTCTGAAGCAGTGACCAGAGGCATATGATGTGTTATTGATCATCATGAAACGTGTATCTAGCAATACCCATCGACTCCAAGTTAAGGTAAGAGGCTCAAATACAATTTTCAACACTTTTGATTCTGCATTTTTTAAATTCAGTGACCATTATTCCAGATGCACAATGCACAGTCAAAAACCAAAGAACACAATGGTGACAACGGCAACAATGAGACCAACCAGTAACGCATGGGACCGTATACTCATCCAATTGCCTTAAGAAATAATTTAGTTCTTCATCATTGAAAAGCAACATGTCTGCTTACAGTTCCATTTAAACAGTAAGCACTTTAACACAATTTTTAAAAGAACAAGAAGGATACATTTCCAAATTATTCTCCTTTTCTGAAAGAGAGGATGTGTAATTCCTCTAACAATCTGGAGTATACTGACTAGCCATAACCTTATGATCAAGGATGTGGAGTTCATTCCATGTAATAAATTCATTTGTGCCTGAGGCTTTCAGTCACTTCAGGGGCCACCTTCTAGAACTCAAAAGATAATGGGATATTTTTATTTCATTTTCACTTGCCCATTTGTGGCAGCTACAATGGATAGCCCAAGATCATTTTCCTCTCAGAAAAAGGCAAACAATTCCCAGTAACAGATGTTGACTGCTTAGTTCTCTTGCCAGTTACAACTTAGATTATGTGTCACTAGGTTTTCATGATGTCTCTCTCTCTTTCTCTTCCCTGAATAATTTCTGGCAGTGTCGCCTGCTGTTTTGAATTTGGTAATTATTTTTGTGGTCTCTATCCTTTTCTATCCTAGATGCTCATGTTGGTAAACAGTATGTTAGAAAAAAATACTTGGGTTCATTGGACAGTATTGCTGTGACAGATTAATACCACAGAAGATGCAATCCATATAGGCAATTCTCCAGTCTACAAAGATTTCATAATTCACAGAGATGCTAATTCGTATGGCAATTGATGTATATGTGTTGTGGGATTGGGAGGCAAAGCTACATGAAAATTCTTCATTATCCATCACCATAAATTTGCACACAAGAGACTGACAGAAAAATATGCAATACTTCTTTCACCCATAATTAACCATTATCAGCTGCCTTCCATGGATAATACACAGCTGTTACATGTAGAGTAACAGTCACATAAATACGAAAGAATACTGGTAGCTTCTCATCATTAAGGAAATCCTGAAGCTTGACAAATGGTAGCACATATATAAGTTCCAGGAATGGAAGGAAGCCCTATCTTTTGGTCAAACTTCACCAGGAATATTGTGTCAAGTTCCGGACACTGCAATTCAAGAAGGATATTGACAAGCTGGAACATGTATAGAGGAGGGCAACCAAAATGGCAAAAGGCCTGTAAACACTGCCCTATAAGGAGTGGCTTTGGGATCTGGGTATGTTTAGCCTGAGGAAGAGAAGATTAAGAGGTGACATGATAGCTATCTTTAAATATTTGAAGGGATGTCATATGGAAAATCAGGCAAGCCTGATTTTTTTGCTGCTCCAGAGACTAGGACATGGATCAATGGCTCAAACCTGAGGACAAGAGATTCATTCTAAACATTAAGAAGAACTTACTGTCAGTAAACTAAAAGCAATCTGACAGTGGAATACACTGTCTTGGAGTGTGGCAGAGTCTTCAGCTTTTGAAGTTTTTAAACAGAGGCTGGATGGCTATCTACCAGGAATGCGTTGACTGTATGTTCCTTGCATGGCAAAAGGATAAACTCCATGATCCATGTGGTTTCCTGCAGCTCTATGATTTTATGCTTCTATGTACTAGCCTCTGGACTGGTTCCAGACACAGAGGTTCTACAGCTAGAAATGATGGTTTTGAGGTCTTCTGATTGATAATGACTCTTGGGCTGGATCTGTTCTCCACTTTTGTCAGACTTCCCTGTCTTCTTGCTGTCTGTTTGCTGTGGTTGCTTTTCTTGCTGCCTTTACTTTCATTTTGCATCTTTCCTTTTTTCTCCTGTCATTTCCCACATCTATTTCCATTGTACCCACAATATTTCCTTCCTAGATGCTGATGACCTACAGCTACTCTCTCTCTCATTCTCTTTCTCTCTTAATCTCTCTTACCCCCACCACATCTTTCTCTCACTCCAGTGCCTCTCCTTCTCTGGTTTGAATGCTGCCCCACAGTTCTGCAGCTCCATCTCTGTTGTTTCATTCCTCTGCAACTGATCATTGGGCCAGCTTCCACATTTGTGGCAGGCCTCCACAGCACTCTGTTTAGATCATGATGAACACACTGCTAATGAGAAAGAATGAGCTTCTGTCACTTCTTAAATAATAGTAAAGCATGGTGTTTGAAAAAACTCGCTCTTTCTCAGTCTGCTTGAAAACAGTTTTATCGGTCAATCTCAGATATAAATGTAAAATGAATTGGATGTGGGATTTGCATACTGTTTCATTCCACATTCTCTCTGTTGCATTTTAATGCAGAATTGGCCTTTCCCCTTTCCTTCTGACTTTAATGAATAGGGTAGTCAAAAATATGTAGCAATAGCATGTGTATTTCTATATCGCTTATCGGCTAAGTGGTCTCTAAGTGGTTTGCAACGTGTTAGCTAATTGCCCCCAACAAGCTGGGTACTCATTTTACCAACCTGCAGAAGGATAGAAGACTGAGTCAATGTGGAGCTCAGCAGAATCAAAACTCAGAACCTTGTGGCTGCAGTGCTGGCATTTAACCACTGTGCTTGTCTTAATACTTCTGTTGCTCAAATCACATACTGCATCATGTTTTGTTTTATATCATGGAACCTCTCCTGAAATAGCTAGTGTAACTGAGCTGATATTTGTTCATGGATGAGGGAATGTTGTTCTGAGTATGTGCACTGGTTCTCATTTTGAGGTCTGTCTTCAGGAAAGATGCACACACACACGTACACTCTAACTTGTTTTTGTTGTTGTTTTTGTTGTGTGCCTTCAAGTTGTTTTCAACCTAAGACAAACCTATCACAGAATTTTTTGGGGCTGAGTGTGTGTGATGTGTCCAAAGTCACACATTGACTTTTCATGACTAAGTGGGGAATCAAATGCTGGTTTCCAGGCTCACAGTCCAAAACTCAAGCTACTATATCATGCTGGTCATGTTACACCTTTCCATATACTATTAAAAATGGCAACTATGACAGCTGGCACTCACATATGAAATACAAGAATTTGGCCTAAATGTAAACAATTTACATTTCAACCATTTAATTTTCAAGGGAAATACATTGTCTTATGTTTCTCTATTTTAAATTTGGTTATTAGGTAAAACTGGAGATTGCCCTTTTATCATATATTGCCAGTCTGAAGATGTGCCTATATTTCCAGTTCCTTATCTCAGCTGAAAAGTGTGGCTGTGTTGGATTATGTTTTGAACTTCTTTTCCTCTCAAGAAAACATGCAGGGGCCAAGCCAGCAACCAAAGCTGAAATGTAGCATTTATATACTTAGTGTGTGTGCTGTATTTAATCTCTATATTCCATTTTTCAGTTGTGTTATCATTTTAATAATCTTTCAAAAAAATGAAAATGGAGTATCTACCTGATCAGTAGTTATACTCAAGTTCTCATTCTGCTCAACTGATTTAAAATCCACTATAATAATTATGGAAATATTCTATAATTTCTGCTAGAAACATTTATTAAATGAATAAGCATTAACATGACAAAGAATTACTTTTTCTATGTTACTCCAATGGAGAAACCCTATCCTGGGGTTACAATTTTGATATTAAAATATGATTCTGTGTGCCAGAGAGGTCCCCTGAAGGGGCACGTAGGCAGGCACAGTTGAGAGACTGAAAATCAGATCAGGTCAGTAAAATCCCCCATCACGTAGCCCCAGGAAACCTCAAGATGTGTAAACCCACAATAAACAAAGGGTCTTCAGCCCCGAGCCGCTGACTTGAGGGGATTAGCATGTCTGCCCCAAGTTGAGCAAATATTCCATCAGGCGAGGGCCATTTACATGAAGTCACACCACAAACTAACACAGCTGAAGATCCTGAGACTTTGGCAACCCCTTGCAATCCCATCACACGATGGAAATTACCATGGTGGAGCTTTGTTATTTCTCCAACACCCATTGTTCTCCCCGGGAAAGGATTAGTCCTCCAGGTACTTTTTCCCCCAGAAATAGTCCCAGTTTTTGAGCAGTTCTTTGGATCACTCCCAGCCATCCCAGCAGACTGTTTCTCTGTCCATTGAGTGATCCCCTCAGCCCTCTCTGTGCTAAGCACCACTTCTCCACTGCCTTCCCGGACCCAGGACTTCAGGAAAAGGTGCAGTATTACCCCAACTACACTCATTCAATACCTCCCTGTCCAATTTCCTCTCTTTTGCTTCTTAATAGCTCTTGGGTGTGTGTGTGAGTGATTACATTGCTGCATGAGATTTTCATTCAATAAAATCATTTATTGGACATTTTTGTTTGGTTTTTGACTTGGCCTGATCCCGTAAAAACTGGGTAAAAAGACCCCGCTAGGTTACCCTGCCTCTCACATTGCTATTGCTTGTCCTCTGGCTAGTTTCCATTCCTCATCACATTGAGGTGTCTCCCACGGGACCCCAGAAATCAAAATAACATCTATTAATATTTTGCAAAAGGAACAATAGTTCTGTGGTGCTCTAGCAATTAGTTCAAAGAAGAAACATTGTGATATCACAAATATGTATTAGAATATTACCAGCTTAACCCATGAAGAGCCCTGTGGGGTGCAGCAGTGTCTTTAATTAATGTTTCTGATAACAAAGGCTAGACTAGATATATATCAGCTTATCTGACGTAACATATATGTTAGACAACAAGTGCACACAACAATCCTTGTTGCCTAATATGCCAGTCCTGCCTTCTTGTTATCAACACAGAGACAGAGCCCTGAATCTCAGTCGTAACATACCCATGGTTGAGTGATCTTCATGTTGACTCAGCAATTGGGTCTACTCTAGAATCATAGACGAATAGAATCTTCGTGTTGGAAGAGACAAGAAGGACCATGTAGCCCAATTCCCTGTCATGCAGGAATATATAAATAGTGTATCACCTTTTGAGCCAATCTATTTCACCATCAAACATCAATCACAATTAAAAAAAATGTTCTTAATGTTTAGATAGAATCTTTTTTCTTGTAATTTGAATCCATTTGTTCATCTTCTAGTCTTTCGAACAGCAGAAAACAACCTGGCTCCATGTTCTATATGGCACTCAGATATTTAAAGATATCTATCATGCCACTGAGAGCCAGCATGTTATGGTAATTTGAGTGTTGGACCAGGACATTGGGAGACTAGGGTTTGAATCCCCACTTGGCTGTGGAAATCTACCAGGTGACCTTGGGCAATTCACACTCTTCCAGCTTTGAAGGAACACAAGGGCAACCACTTCTGAACAAATTCTTCCAAGAATTCCCTTGATAGGCTCACCTTAGGTTTTCTATAAGTCAGAAATGACTTGAAAGGACACAACAGCAGCAACAACAACAACAGCAACAACAGTAACAACAACAACTATCATGTTACCTGTCTGTGTTCTTTTTCTCCAAGATAAATATATGCATCTCCCTAAATCATTCCTCATAAGGCTTTGTCTCTAGACTTGTGAAACCAATTAGAACTTAGGAAATTAGTTGGGTCTAGCAGTAGTACTGAATATGCAGAAGAACTAGGAAACTGTATGTTCCATCTGCAACTGTACTAATATGGATGTGGTGCACTGGCTGGCTGGAAAGTAGCTACATGTCCTTACTCCCTTTCACACACTGGGCACTTGGGAAGATACACAATATTCAGTATTTTACTCATCTTTGTCAACAACTAATGTATCAAGTTTGTTACATGAATAAATGATATCTTTTGAAAGGCTCATGACAAATTTTAATTTGAGTTATAATCCCTAAGGGGTTTGCCCAAAAAAGAAAAAAAGAAAAAGAAAAAAGAAAGAAAGGAAAGGAAAGGAAAGGAGAGGAAAGAAAAAAGGAATTCTCCTAGCCATGTAAAAGCATCATGGTTTAGAAGTTCCTTGCTCTGTCTGCACCTGAAACTCCATAGCTTCATTCCTTGCAACTGTAAGAGTTCACAGATGACAATTTGTATCAATGCAGGAAATCAACACAGCATGGAGACCACTGCAATAATTTAAGAGAAGGATCAGAACTACTAACATGTGTTTTAGATTAGTTACATTTACGTAAAACATACGTTCATACACAATTTTTTAACTGACACAAATATTTTAGGAGAAGGCATGGCATTCCCATGGCATATTGTACACTATGGCCCTTTCTGCACAAGATGGCAGAACCGACTCATGGCGTCGTAGGAGCGGAATTTATGGCTGCATTGCTGCATCATTTCTGTGATGCGGCATTCCGCACTGTTGTCCACTTGAAGCGGTGAAGACCGCTTTCTTGCTCTTCACTACAGCATTTGTCACCACTCCCCAGCTCTGTCAATGGCCTGTCCCAGCCCATTTCATTGAATCTCTCTCTTTTTTTTAATCTTGGGAAGAACATTCCAATGCAGACACGACATCACATGACTTCCAGCCACCCAATATTTCACAGCACATGTCCCAGTTGTCTGTCTTTCACTCTTGACCGGCAAAATGGAGCATGAAAGGTCACTTGCCACAGTGCTGTGAGTGCTCCGTACATATATGAATATCCTCCCATAAGCTGCAGAATTCCTGCAAAGACAATGGTGGTGGGAGCAGGAAATTAGATGCACCCTTTTGGGTGCCAGCCGCCATGCACAATGGATGAACTGCCTTCTTGCTTCTTCTCTGGCTGCACAACGGCAGCCCTGCACAACGGCAGCTTTGTAAGGGCCCCCTGACCCCACAGATGGTGGATGTGTGAATGAATGCACAGGACCTGGTGGAACATGGAGGACTTGTCAATGTGGGATGATGACCAGTGGCTCTACCATTTCCGTATGACTCATGACACCTTATTTGAAATCGCCGAGCACCTGTGTCCGCACCTGCAGTGTACACCATCTGTTATGTGTGATCCCATTCCTGTGGAGGAGTGGGTCGCCATAGCTGTCAGGTGGCTTCCAACCCCACTCATATATCAGAAGAGCACAAACACCCTTGGCTTGGGCATCTCCATGGTGACAGAGATAGTGATCGAAGTCTGCCTTATCATTGAGCATGCTCTCCTGGCATCGATGGTGTGCTTGGGTGATTATTGCAGGGTAAGGCATCCCTTTTTCCATCCTGATGCAAAGATGTACTCTGGGGCATGCTGGGCATATGCTGGGAGGGAGGTGGTGTGGGTGCTTCCAAGCAGCACCATGGGATTTCATTTCTTCGGCCCTCCCCTCCCAGTCAATTCCTAATTGGGAACTGGGATTTGTAGTTTTGAAAGGATCTGTAGTTTTGAATCCTCACTCTAGGGCCATGCGAGCTGCCTGCCCAGGCCACGATGGGCCCATCTCTGGCCCATGGGAGAACTTCATGGTGGGAAAAGACAGTGTGAGGAGGGTAGAGGAGTTGGAGGCTGCCTGCCTTCCTGTGGCAAAAGTGCACAGCACCATGGGATTTCCAGTCACTGTCATTGCCCTCCAAATCAGTTGTCGAGGGGTGAAGTGGGATCTGCATCTGCCTGCCTAGTGTCCTAAGGCTGCATGGACATTCAATGGGGGGCAAGGTAATGGGATCAAACATTAATTGAAAGCAGCATTTTGAAATTTGCCTGCTCTAGAGTGTTAACCTTTTGTGTGTTAAATGTTTTCCCAACCCCACCCGCAGATAATGGATGGCTTCCAGGAGATGGGATTCCCCCAGTGCATTGGTGCAGTTGATGGAATGTACAACCAAGTTTGGCCACCCAAGGGATGAGGGGAAGAGTTTATCAATTGGAAGGATTCCTTCTCTGGGCTGATGCAATGGACAGTGGATCATAGTGGCAGGTTCATTGTCATGGAGTTGGGCTATATGGTCAGAATCCATGATGCCCATGTATTTAGGCACTCAGCACTGTGGCAGGTGATGGAGGCTGCCACTTTGTTCCAGGGAATCCCACAATCACTATAGCCAGGGTTCAAGTTCGCCCACTCATCCTTGTGGATGCTGCATAACCCCTCTCACGTTGGTTCATGAAGCCACATGCAGGGCATCTGGATGAAAGGAAGCAGGTCTTCAACAGGGCACTCAACCAATGCTGAAATGTTGTGGAGTATGCTTTCGGGAGGCTGAAGGCAAGATGGGGTTGCCTCTCTGTCCCGCTGACTGTTTCGAAGCAAAACTGCCTACTTGTGATATCTGCCCATGTGGTTCTGCACAACATATGTGAATCAAAGGTCCACATCCTTCATCCAGACCTACCCCCCCCCACTGTCAGCATTCCTCAGATTCAGCAGAACATTCAGCCATTCACTGCTGGCAGGAGGGTCAGGGAGGATGAAAGAGTGAGGGCTGCCTTAGCAAGCATGTTGTCTCCTTAATTTCCAAAGGCCACTATAGACCTTTCCAGCATTTCAGTCTCCATGTTTGGGGGATTACTATTACAGGCTATACTATATGGGCTTTGCTTTACTGTGGACATGACTCTGTAAAAATGAATAAATAATGGTGTTTATACTGTGACTGTTGCAATGTTTCCTCTTTTCTCATGCAGACTTGGCTGCCCTACCAGTTTGTCCACCAAAACCACCTCTGTGATGGGAATCAAAGGTTGGGGGGAAAGAGGACTAAAATATACTAACAAAAACTTTTATTAACAAACAATATAAAATGAGAACAGAAACATTACAACCCTTCACACATATCATATACATACAGAACTTTTCTTTGCACGCAGTATAAGCAGTATGAAAGGAGAACAGTAACAACACACCCCTTCAAACATAGACCATTTCTGCACTAGACTGCTATAGTGCTATGATTCCACTTTCAGCATCCTATGGAATCAGGGGGTTTGCAGTTTAGCTAAACTGCAAACCCCAGGATTCCATCAGATGTTGAAAGTGGGATCATAGCGCTATAACAGCCTAGTGTGGAAACGGCCATAGCTGTCAGTTTACCTGACACATAACTTTCCTCAAGGCTTGGAGAAAGAAATATAAAGCTGGAAGTTTCCCTGCCATCTAGCTGTGTTGTCAGCATTTCTGCCCAGTTGCCCATCACTGCCTTAGTACCATGCTATGAGTACTTTTATACTTGCAAACAAATTTTGCAAATCAATATTTGGGGCTCACCTCCACTGCTTCCCCCCCCCACAACACAACAGAGGTAGAACTTTGCTTATATGGATACTTTAAACACATGTCCCTATTCCTTAGGGGCTATAGCAGATGAGAGCTTTCTTTGCCCTCACTGGCTTGCCACCTATATGCCCTGCCTGTGAGACTCCTTGGGAAAGCTATGTCTCTGAGCTTTCTCTGGTATCCTGGTCTTCCCCACTGGTTGAAAAATTATTGTGGGTAGGAGCAGTGCTAAGGTTAGGATTTGACTTCTCCATATTTTCATGTATGGAGCTCATGACCCTGCTGCCAACAGGTAGCAGGGTCAAGACTTCCTTTCTCTCCTCTGAGCTGGACTCAAGATCCCTCTTGTACAGTTCAACCAACACGCTGAACACACTGTTCTCATTCTGCATCTCCCCTAAGATCACCGTCCCATTCAGCTCTTGCTGCTCCTTCAACTTCTCCATCATTGCCACAGTGAAGGCGCTTCCCTCGGATCTCCTTCCACATCAGTCTCATGCCTTGGCCTGCCTCAGCCTGGACATTGGAGAAAGTGCCATGGTGGCCATGTGGGTTGGGGAGCTCCTTTAGCTATTGGACATTTCTGAAAGCAGAGTGAGGATACAAGCTGTAAAAACAACTACAACCTTCTGGCCAGTGTGCCTGCCAAGCACTCTATCCTAAATCAACACATCAGCTTGTGTTCCACCAGCATACTAACCAACTTCAGATGGGTGGGGGCTTGTGCTAGGTTCCTCTACAATCTCCCTTGCTTGGCCTCCCTCCCGTGAATCCTCATTGCCTGGAAAGCAAAACAGAATAGGTCTTTACCACTGTCCTGTAATTCTTGATATACTTGCACAGGAGTGCACTCAGAGTGAACACATGAAGGAATCACTGCACGCTGTGCATACCTACCTGAGTTCTGGATACTGGAATCAAAAAAGATCCATAGAGCTTTCATCAAGCATGTTCAGAGTGTTTGTTGTAATGTGAGTCACTGCTGAGGAAGCTGTGAATAAAAAGTAGAGAGTACTTAGGGTTTCTGTGTAAACCATGTCTGAGGGGCCTTACCATTGCAGTTGGAGAGACAGAGGAATCTCAGGGTTGTTTTAATTTGGGACAGCAATTTGTTGATAATGTTCCAGAACCTACAGGAAGACCAAGCATTGGCCACTCCTGGGGTAGATGCTGGAGTTCTCTTGCTCTGGACAGCGTACTGTGCCATGTATGGTCTATCTGTTCCCCTCACAGCTACATGCCTACAATGCCTCTCTGGAGAAGGAAGGCTTAACTGCTATGGTGGCTCGATTGGGGGGGAGAGGTTTACAGGTAACTAACTTATCATTCCCACCAAACTTATTGACTGCATTTCCCCCAAAAGTGGCGAAGACACCCTTTCATACTTTACAGGATTTGCATTGCATTTATTCCCCTACTACTTTGAATGGCAAACCAACACACCACCTAGGCTACGACGGTACATGCTTATACCTTTGGAGATGCTGGAACTCACAGCTGGAGTCTGCGAGGCAACAGGGACATGCATTTCCATAGCTGTGTTCTGATTTGCTCTCCAGGCACCTACACCCTTTCTTTCAGGGGCAAGGCGGAGGCTTCTGGAAACTCATTTTGGGACCATGCTTGCATCCCTCTGCATCTCCTATCTGGCTCATTGTAGTACAGACAGTTGACCCTCTGCCTACTGGTCATGAAGTTTGCGGTGACACATCGGCAGTACTCAAGACACATTGTTTTGCTCTTGTATCAGCATTCTTTAGCAAAGCATTCGTGGCCCCTGTTTCTCATCTCCCATGAAACACCCTCAAAAATATCAATGTTATGCTGGCTTGTCCTGAGTCCTGAATTGAATGTGCTCCTTCCTCCAGATGTCCAAAAGGTCCTGAATCTCTGCTGCTTGCCAGGCCCTACCCCTTCCCTGGCTCCTCTCAGAACTGTCCTGGTCTATTACAACCCCAAAGCACAGCTGTGGAATGTGGAAAAACACTGGATAAGCCTGGCGCTGCAATACCTGCTCCGTGTGGTTTTCCTATAGATACAAAACGTTGCCCGTCACATCTGGTGACATGTGAAGGAAGTGACAAAGCTCTGCAGAACTTCATTGGCCAGAAGTTTGTCCGGCACTTTAATTGAACCCTCTAGAGGCAGTCGAGTATATCTACCACCTGTTTCTAGGGAGATTTGTCAGCGGAGGCTTGGGCCTGGGGATAGCTGTGTGCGTGCTTTGGCTGATGTCTTCGTTGTTTGTGTGGATGTATTGCAGAGTGTGTGTGTCTGCATCTGTGTATTTCTGCCTGGTCTGTGACTGCCTTTTTTTCGTGCTTCTCTGTTCTACTTGTTTTCCCTTCCCCTGCATCTCTCCCTTTCCCAGTCTCTTCCTTTCTTCCTGACAGGTGTGTGCTGCTTGTGTTTTTTGGGTTCCTTCTATCAACAGTCTCGTGATGCCCAGGGAAGGAACTCTTTGGACAAGTAGGGAGACCCACAAAATGCTTGCTCTCTTGGAGGGAAACCAAGGCCTAGCCGTGCTCATGGGGAGCATGGCAATGCCCAACAGGGCATATTATGAAGAGGTGGCTGACAGGTTGACCAAGATGGGCTTTGAGAGGATGACCCAGCAGGTCATAACAAAATTTAAGCAGATAAAGTGGGAGTTCTTCAACTGCATGGAGGAATTCGATGGGCACCCTGAGAGAGAACATCAGCCAAGACACTTTGGCATAATGCTAAGGCTTTGGAAGAAGGCAGGTAGGCTCTCCTGGCCCGTGCACCACAAGCATGGTTAGTAACCCTTCTGCACACATCCCCATTCCTACTGCCTTCTTATGCTCTCCATGCCAGCCTCCTAGCAAACATGTCCCTAATGTATCCCCCTTTTCTTTCTGCAGGTCGTTGTCACCCCCACAGTTCAACCCACAGGGACAGTGGGGAAAGGTGCAGAGCACGTTCAGCAGGTACATTGGGGAGGAAGACCTTGCTTGCCATCCCACATTGCAATTGACTTGCATTGATCAATCCATCAAAGTGGATTGATCCTCCACCCAGCCTACTGCATTCCTCAAAGGGACCTTCCATCTGCAGTGCCCTGTGGCTTCTCTAGAGAAGGCCCTCTGGGCTTGTAGTATGGGCTTCCATCACCATCCCAAAAGCACCACAGGAAAACATGGTGAGCATCATGCCAAAGCTTTTGCAAAGCAAGAGGACTGAATATGATTTGGGAATGTATTAAAGGGCCTATATTAAAATACAACGGGGGATTTGATGTAAGAACATAGTCAGAGCATAAATAATACCAGTTTTATTAAAGACTTAGCTCTTCCAGCAGGACTACCCAATTGATTATGAACTATGAATTTTAAATTGGCATATTCTTAAGAGAGAATATTAATATGTAGTGTCTGTGTTTTAATCTAGTTCATGTGTTTAAATGGTTTTGTGTGTTTTTAGTTATATCATGTATTTTAATCCACCTTAAGACTTGGAGAGAGGTGGGTAAGAAATAAAATCATCATCATCATCATCATCATCATCATCAATCATCATTATCCCCCAAATAAGTAATGAAAAAAAGGATTAGCTATGTCATATCCCTAAGACTTGGACTGGCGATACATGCTCTTTGAATTCCTATTAGCAACAGTGCAGTAAGAGAAGGAATAAGCTTTCCAAATATGTAGAGGAAAGAGTGCTAGATTAATGATGCTGTGCTTATGGAAACTTTATCTGCAAGAGGAATGTAAAGAATATTCAGTAAGTACTTTGCCTTCAATTATATGGAATGTCTTTGCATACCAAGATAACTGTTGAAGAATTAATGACCACTGTGACACTTTGCCTCCTTTTCAAGTGCAAAATGGTGAAATTCATTGATTTCTCCACAATTTGTAGAAGAAGCTTCTCATAAAACCAGTCATTTTCCTTTTTTCTTAAAGTGAATGGGCAGAGCAGAAAGTCAAGGAAAGATTATTGATCAAAAAGATACAAACAATGCATCTAATGGCTATGTTTTTTAAAATTCTATATAACAAAGATTGTTGTAAAAATACTCTACATTTGCACACACACAAAAAAACCTTTCTCAAATGGGAGTAATTTCTTGGAAATGAACAAAAACCTCATGATATCTTATCCAGCAAAATGAAAAATGTTGAGAGTTTTCATTCTCCTTTGAGAGAACAAGATAGGTGAAGATTTACATTCCTAATCTGGAACATGAAAACACTAGGTTGAATGGTACAGAGTTGGCAAATGACCACCATTATACCCAGTTGGTTTCAGTAATAATTTAATAATTGGAATAATAATTTCAATAATTTATTAGTTTCTTGTTGCATCACAGTGTTACCAGGCCATACACTTCCATGCTTTGATATGGTCTAATTGGCAAAATATATTAATTGGCAGATGTGTTTGCATAAAATATAAATTATATTTAAGGCTGGCAAGGCCGTGTGGAAGAAAGGGACACTGGCTGGGAATAGGTCAGAGATGACCCCAGCATGGCCAGGTCAAAGTTCTCTGAAACTAGCTAAGAAAACCTGACTTAATGGCTCTGAGCTAATCCTGTCCGCTGCCAACATCAGAAAACAATAAGGTGCCCAGGACCCCTACCATGTGCATATCCTACTGCAGATAGCCCAGAAATCCCCTCTTAACCAAGACATTGAAACCAATCAGTCCATTCTAGACCCCATTGTCTGTGTTGCAACTCCCATTGTTCGCTAGGCTAGGAGAGCAATCAACTCACATCCCTTCAGGGAGGAAAAGAGAGTATATAAATCCTTGGTTTTGAGAAGTCAGTTGCAGTCGGATGAAATGCAAGACTCCACTATGTTGTTCTGAATCCTGATCTGTCTGTCCTTAGATAGAAGTCTAAGTCACATTTCAAGCTCTTTACAACTTCTCTGGACTGGTAATTATAAATTCTTCAAAACCCCTCAGCCTTTCTATAATTTTTCCTCCCTTTCTCCTTCAGTTAGCTCTTGTGTGAATGCTTGACTGTATGCATCATGTGTGCATGCATGAGTGAATTCCTCCAATAAAAACACATTTTTAGCTTACCTTTTAATCATTTTCTGGCTTTTGCTTGGTCTGACCCCATAAAAATTGGGTGGAAGTTCTCGCTGGGCTACCCTGCCCTTTGTTCTGCTACAGGCAGTGCTCTGCTAATTCCACCAGTCTTTGCATTTTTGAAGTGAATCAAGGTGTCCCTCAGGGCACACCTAGAAGTCAGGGTAACAGCAGGACTGAAAGATTGAGTAATTCAATTAATATAAATAGGCAGAACAATTTCAGTCATATATATACATACATACATACATACACACATATACATATAAGGTTGTTTAAAATTAAAGATCTCTGGTAAATTTAGTTCTGTGTGTCTCAAAAAAATAAAAAATAAAAAAATAAAAATCCTAGTATGGATTCATAGGAATCCATATCCAAGCAGGTTATCTCAAATGTCAGTTTGAATTAGAAACCAGTGATGTGTCACTAGAATCCAAGACACTAGAAATGCTTAACAACAGAAAAATGCCTTATCATGCTAGGAATGATCTAGAAGTGAACACAATTTCTCTATGTTTTACTGATCAATAAATGCCCTGATGATTCCACATTGCTCAAATTAAGTTGTCTGATGTGAGATGTCAATGTAAAGTGGCATACATCCGTTTCTTTCTGGCACACAAGTGTATCTAGGATGTCATCCAGAAGTCAAGTTACAAAAAGTATCAGCAACACATTTTATTGAAAAGATGTTCAAGCAATCACTAATCTTCCTTTCAAAGTTTCCCTCTCCAGCTTTCAGCTTCATTTAAGCAGCCCTCCCACTCCATTCTGAGTCACTGTCAGATTTTCCTCCTTTTTGTTTGAAATGAGTGGGAGAGTGCTTTGGTTTGAACTAGGCTGCTTAGATGACTGTCGTTCTGAGTGTCTTTTATGCACAACACCTGCAAAGCATTTTCATTTTTATTAGCTTGACAATATTTTAAGCTCTTTCAACAGTTTAGGTGGTAGACAGATGAGTGTTCAGACACCAAGCTCATTATGTTCAATCAACAGTCACTACTAATGCCATATTTATGTAGCAGAAACTGAGGTTAATATATTGGACTATCTCCTTTGGTGACATTTGGCACAACAGTAGCACATAAGTCATTCTACTTCCATTTGTTATTGACATCTAGGCTTTATAAACACTATATACATGCCAGATATTGGCTGTTACTTTTCCTTTGGGGTCTAAAACCCTGATAATTTTCCCAATGGGGTCTCATAGGTTCATAGCATGGTAACAATTGTGGCAGTGGTAATATTGCATAGATGTGGCACCAAAGAAAACATCCTCAAAATGATTCTCTTTTCTGGTAGACAGTGGTACCCAGCTTGCCATCCAGAAAATAAGTTAGACAAACAAACCCTCTTCAGAGATATATGAGTAGCATAAGGCCCTAGAATGATGCATTGAAGCAGTGATTCCTGTTGGGCTGATCTAAGTCTTCAGTATGGATGAGCAAAAAGCAGTTTACAGACCTCAAAATTGATTTTGACCTGTGAAGCAACACAATCATACATCAACGCCTCTCCAGGGATCTTGCTGGAATGTATTGGTTTGCTCTGGTATAAGGGGGGAAAGTTTGCCTCAAGACAGGCGGCTGGGTCATTGAAATACAATGCCTGTCATCCACATGGAAAATGTCAAGGGCCAGGGATAATGGAAATTGTTCAACCAACACAATTGGTGTGAATGAAGCACATTTTTTTCTTTGCTTTTGGAAAACACACACACACACATGCAAAGAAGTTAGAGGCTTGACTCTCCTATCCCACATGGTATACCATGCCAGAGCCACTGCCTGTCTCTCTGTCTCTCTGTGCATGTTTACATAGGAACAATTGGGATGGAGCATCTGCTTGAGCTGGTTTGGCTGCTTACCTTGTATCTGCTTGATAGAGACTGTGTACATAAAGAAACAAAGAAACCAATAAGATGGAGAAATAAACTAAAGGCTTTGTTATATGAACTCCATTCTAAGACAGGAAAGCTACTCAGGATGCTAATCTAATCTTGTTTCATTTCAAGGAGCAGTTGGGGAGAGGGCTTGTGGTAAGATAAAAGGAAAAACACCCGCAAGAGTATAACTTCACATCACAGAGGGGTCAGAATAAGAAGGGAGGACACTTTGGGTCACTCAGACTATCTAACCCTATTGCTACTGCTCTCTCTTTGGTGCTAAGCATTGTTGCAGTTCTAATAGTTCTTACAGTTAGCAATACACTTGCTATCTTTAAAGTCAGACACCCTGAAATCTCTTTGCAAAATCTCACTAAAAATAATATAGCATTCTGGACTGCCTAAGAAATATAATGCAAAAAACAATTTTCAAGCAAAACATATTCAAATACTGTAGAGAGATCTTGAGGAGGAAGGAGCAATGAATAAAGTGAAAATGTAATTTTGCAATGAAGCAAAACATTAACAATCATATTAATTTTGGCAATTAGCCACATAGAAACTATATATTCTTTTTCTCCCAGCTCAAAAACAGAAGTGTGAGGGACAATCCAAACAGGGACCCTAGCATATAGGACTTTGATAGCTAACACCACTTCAGTCTCATTTGGAATAAGGGTTTGCACCCTTGCCATTTGCATTAATGAAAAGTATCCATCTGAGGGATCTCTCAGTATCACAGCCAAATTAAGTAAGGCAGGTAGCTGATAAAATAGAGCATCTTTTCAGTCGTGGTAAATTTATTGTGAAATATCCTCTCCAGAGAAGCCTGCTTAGTAGCAATATTATGTTCTTTTCAGTCTCTGATGAAGACCTTTTTTAGAAAAAATTCCTTAAGTTTTCAGTGTTAAAGCCCCACTCTTGTTTTATTCTGTAGCACTTCTTTTAAAGCAGGTTTAAGCGTTAGATCCCACTCCCCAGCCAACATACACTTAATTTTGTAACCTATCCAGAGCCTTTCAGGCTAATCTATATTCAAGCTGTGCTTCTAAGTGGGAACTTTGGTGATTACTTAATCTTTCTTTAAAATAATAATAGTAATCATCATCATCATCATCATCCATCATAAATATTCATCTACAAATAAAACTAGAATGCCACAGAGACAAGCAAAAAAATTACTACTTTGGTGAGAAGACACATTTTGATATCAATTGAAGTTTGCAGTATGTGCTAACTTTCTCTCTTTGAACTGCAGTCATATGTATCATCGCCCACAGTTATAAATGGATCCATGCTTTTTTCCAAGAATTATTTTATGCATGAAGTTACTTTAAGAGATGTCATTTTGCAATGTTTAAATTATCTATTTTAACTTTCCTGGAAGGAGTACAGCTAAGAAAAAATATATAGATGTGAAGATAGAGAAAAGGAATTGTTAAGGATTTCATTGAAATTTACTGTGATTTTTTGCCTACTTCCTAGCTATTTCATTGTACACATCATAGCACTGTACACTTTGTGATAATATGTGCATTTCTTCAGCCAATGACAAATTACTAGACCTTATGTTCCCTGAGGAAATATTGCCTTTGCATTAAAATTAAAAATATAAACAAATAAAAGGGAAAACATTGAAAAAAACTAATACGGGAAAATCAATAGACCTCCATTTAGAGACACTGAAAAAGTGCTGAATGGCAAAAGGCTGCCTATTTCAAGCCATATTAACATATGGCTTCAGAAAGAACCTGCAGCCAGAAATATATTTGGGAAAGTATTCACAAATCAAAAACTGGTACATGAAAGTGTAATGAATGCAAAGAGCAGCTTTCCCCTTCCATTTCATTCCTCCCTGATTGCTGTAGATGCTAGGAAAGTAGTAATTTTCTTCAGTGATGCCTGGCTGTGGTGCCAAAGTAAACCTCCTTATGGAAGACGATGTATAGTGTATTAGTCAGAGGAGTGCTTTGGCCCAGAAAGGAGATCATGCAAAATGTCACTGTTTAATTGTGGGTGAGATCTGAGGAATGATGATGCTCTATATCTTCTGCATCTGTCTTCATTACGTACCAATTTAAAAGAGCAGAACTATATTAGATGGCCTAAAAGAATGGAAAGCAGAAGAACTGTCACAAACATGGCAGAAGGTGGACTCAGTTGAGTATGAAAAAACCTTCTAGATATGCAGAAGGATAATTTTAGAAAGGCAGTCTTGAGGTTTGAGGGATGGCAGTATGATCCCTTTCTCCTTACCCTCCTTTGTGGTCTTTTGTGGGGTGAACTATACGAAAATGTAAGTCAAAGGGGTGTTCTTGGGCATGAAGCCTGCAAAACCTCAGAAAGATAAATTGGAGTCAAATATTGTACGAGGGCCTTAAATCATTTCTTTTCCTTCAACAAATAAGTTTAACTCTTATTTCTTTTCTGCTCAAAAGCTATTAACATCACAAAAAGTACAGCAGGTCAGAAATGGCAGAGACAGAAAAACTTGAACATTTAACATATTTCAAACCTTTTTTTTTTAAACAAATCACCAATGATACCTATCTTCCTCACAAAAATCTTTTTTTAAAAAAATGTTTTTGGTACTGGGAATGCAAAGTAGCACAGAATACTGATCACTGCAACAGATCTATGCTGTATGAACACTCATCACTGAAACATTTTATTTCTTGTCCTCAACTATTACTATTGGAGATCTCTGATAAACCCACATATTCTGTCAAAGAGGGGAAGGAGTTGCCAGTTGCCAGGGCAACAGCTGAAGTCTCAGGGATTGCTTTCTTTTTCCAGGTCTCTACACGTAAAGACTAATCTCAGAACAATTAGCACTACAGGCAGAGAAAGTTTGATTTTTGGATGCGACATACCTTTAAAGCCTCCACCCAATTCGTCAGGGTTGTCTGGCTTATCATGAAGGAACCTGTATGTGCAGTGCAACTCCTGCAACAAACATTCAAGAGCAAGGTGAGAGAACAGGGGCAGGGATGAGAGGCACATGCACTTGGGCCCATTGTGCAATATGTACAGTCTGGAGCAAGGTAGGCAGTGGCACAGCACTGTCACAGTTTGTGAGTTTCCATGATGTACAAATGGAGTGGTGATATTTCCACAAGTCCGAACAAAAATAGGAGGAGCAGCAGGAGCAGCAGGAGCATCAGCAGGAGAAAAATATGGTCTTAAAAATTTCAACCTATATTATTTGTGCTGTATATAAAACCCTAGCAAGAATGGCAGTAATTGCTAAGCATATTTTGTGGCCAGCTCATGTATCAAAAAATATTTTCTTCCTCATTTCTCTGTTGCCATATTACCTGAGTGACCTTATTTCATTTTAACTATCATGGCTACCTTCTGTGGAATCCTGGGGTTTGCAGTTTGGGAGGCAGCATTGCTCCCTAACTAAGAATTCTAAACACATCCCTTAAATTGCAATGACTGGATTCCCTAGGTTGATGCTATGGCAGTGGAATCATAATACTATAACCTTTTTAGCTGAATTTTACTTTAGTTAGCTGGTACCCTTGTTAGCTGGGTTTTACTCAAATTCTGGGGCCATTTAACACATAATTTACATATTTCCACAGTCAAATGACCTAGAAGAAGTTAAGAATATAATGTGTGTGTATATGTGCGTGTGTGTGTGTGTAGTTGGATCAGCCCAAAGGCCTATCTGATCCCAAATTCTATTTATATTGTGACCAGTCACTTATTCACAGGAAGCCTACTTTCTTTGCTATTTCACTGAATGTTTAATTCTAAAATTAAAAATCACAGAATAGTCTATTTTTATCACAAGATAGACATTTATGGAAAACTATGGCACTTATGAGCTTTTTTTATCCTATTGCAATACACTGATGAATATATATGACTTCACAGTAAACAAGATCAGTGTCATACAGAGAAGACAGTGCATCCAATGTGCTCTTTCCGTTAATGGAGGTTTCTTGGGTCTAGAAGAGGCTTTTGTGAATAGAAAATGAGAGAGATGATTTTCATTCTATATTGTACAGCCCATTGTGTTCCCCAGGAAAATCTGATGGAGAGGATTGAGGGACCAATCTGTTCACAGAAGAATGAATCTTTGTCCCTGGCATGGTCAGAGAGTGCAGGTGAACACACAATGACAGCATGTAAGAGCAGGGCAAAGAGAAAGGGACTCCTTGGCCGGTAATTGGCCTCTAATGGGACATGGACCTCAGTGAATACCCAGTTGTGATAACTCATGATACTGGCTCAGTTGAAATGTATAGACATGATCTGAATAGTAAACATTTCAGAGATCCTTGACATGGGTATGGAATAGGCATGTCCAAACTTTATAAGTCACATGTGGAAAGTTAATGCAAAATAGCATTGCATTATATGTGTATAATAAAAGGGTCAAGATAAAGACAGCAATGCAGTCTGTCAAAAGTGTCTTCATTAAAATTGTATCATGTGGCATCAGTATCATGTGACATAAAACTGACACACACCCAAGTTTTTATTAGTTAATTCTTACCCAGGAGGAAAAAATGTTCTACAGGGTAAAAAAAATAAATCTTCTTTACCATCATGAAAATGTTCTTTTTAAAGAATAATATTTAGGTTGTGTGACAGCTCACGTAGCCTTGTGGCATCTCACGTAGACTTGTGTTATAAATTTCCTGCTGAAAACTGTTTGACATAGCCAAATACTACTGACAGAAAGTAATGCAACTCACCATGTAACATGCAGAGTAATACTGTTCCTGAAAATGGTGTGAATTTGGTCTTTTAAATTAAATCACTAGAGAGAACAAGACATATAATTGCTACAGTGGTAACAAGAAGGGGTAAAATTTATTAAAGTTAATTTTTAATGCAATTAAAAGTGGCAGTGTGCATCCATCACAGTGATGGACGAAAACATGGGGACACATCTTAGCTGAATGTGATGATTAATTCAAAAATTCATTATTATTTTGGAGATGTTCTGAAAATGAAACACTTATTACTTGCGTCCTGTAAGTTTTATTTTTTGAAGGCATGTCATTCTAACACAGTTTCCTTCTTTGAGAAAGTATTATAGACAGTACGGCTACATATGCATAACCTTCAGAAACAAGTTCTATGCAATAGACCAAAGGGGTTTGTCATCATCATTATTTTTAGAATAAACCCTGTGCAAAGAGAAGTAATATATAGATTAACATTGTTACCCCAAAACGTGGGTGACTCAAGGGTCCACTCACTATGCCAATGCCTCCATGCAACAGTGGGAAATTATTAGCTCAAAATAGGAGGTCTGTGAGAGGGGGTAACCTAACAAGATCGTTTACACCTATGTTTACGTACTTCTGCAGGATAGAGCCAGCCAGAGATCCAAAAGTAAGTTTAATTGGTTTTATTGAGAGAATTACATGCACACAAGATCCAGGCACACAATCATGCACACAAGATCCAAGCAGTCACACAATCATACAAGGCTAACTGAAAGAAAAGGGAGGAAAGTTTTGGATAGCAAGATTTTAGGGTGTAGTGGGTTATATTTACCAAATCTAGAAGAGCAGCAAATAAAGCGATGTGGCTTAGACACAAGTCTAAGGACAGTACACAGTTGGAAATTGGAGCAGGAGAGTGGCAACCAACAATCGGTGTACTGTGAGTTGACCAGCCAAAGACTGGGGTTTAAGTACCTTATTTCTGCCTGGAGAGTGAAAATGTTAATAGGTCGCCAGTCAAGTAAACAATGGAGTTTGCAGAGTGGACAATGAGATCTGGAATGGGCTTGTGGTCTTAGTGTTAGGTGACAAAGGGCTAAAGGCCATCCTGATAGCTTAGTATTTGTTGGACAGGTTTGAGGACAAAGGAGAGGTTTGCTTGGTCAGAGGAAGAGGAGTTAAGATTGTCAACCATCTTGTGGTACTCTTCCAGATACTATTGTCTAAAAAGATTGAATTGTTATGGCTAACTGCAAGACTATTATCCTAGGGGTTTCCTGGTGATTTTCTGACTATGACTTGGCTCCACCTGGAGGTCTCCTCTGACCTAATTTGTAATTGCAGGTATTTGGCTAGCCTTTTCCTCTTATCCAGCCTGGTCATTCAACCATAGCAGGGTATATCTTATATTTGTCCCAATTAATATATTTTGCCAATTAAACCATATCAAAGTGTGGGTGCGTACAGCCTGGTAACAAATCAACATTTGAATTAATTATTTGGGATCATGGGTGAACTATGGTGTTCTCAAAGTCAACAGACTGGAAAATAGACAATTCAGAAATCATTTTATTTGTTTGTTTCATTTATATTCCACATGTTTTTCAAGCTGAAACTCAGTGTTAAAAACAGATCCAAAAGACTACAATTAAACAAAAAGCAATTTTAAAGCATATCTTTAAAAAAATTGTACTCACTTGTTAGAAGGCCTAATTTAGCAAGCAGTAAATTTCCATAGATCAAATCAAGCCTGAACAATTCCTAGAGGGCAAGATGGCTAAACTGAAACTGTCTTACTTTTGTGATATCATGAGAAGACTTGACTCACTAAAAAAAGACAATGGTAAAGTAAAGTAGAAGGCAGTAAGAAAAGAGGAAGACTGCATTACAGATGGATATATCCAATCAAGGAAGACATGTCCCTGAATCTTCAAGACATGAGCAAGGTAGATGATGACAGAGTGGCTTAAAGGTCTCTCATTGGCCATTGAAAGTGGAATAATAGCACTATAACAATCGA
This sequence comes from Ctenosaura bakeri, assembly GCA_948474755.1. NCBI lineage: Eukaryota > Metazoa > Chordata > Lepidosauria > Squamata > Iguanidae > Ctenosaura > Ctenosaura bakeri. The sequence continues at coordinate 316,170 of CAOLHI010001531.1, forward strand.
GTGTGGAAATGGCCATTCATAGGGTTGCCATAGGATGAGGTCAACCTGACAGCAGTTAATAACAATAAATTTCTGTACACTGTGTTTCAAAGAAAGGAACTTGCAAAACCAGTTCTCAGGACTTCTTGCCTAAGAGAACCCTGTGAAATTCAGAGGGTTACCATAATTAGACAGGCATCTTGAAGTCACACATATACACAAATTGCTAAAAAGATGGCCTGAATAAAAGGGGCTATGAACACTAACCACTCTTAAGGAGGAGTTCCATAGCTGAAGAAGAACTGTTGGGAAAGGCCTCTTTCATTTCTCCATCAAACATGTCTCTGGATCTGGAGTTAAAATGATAATGGCTTCCCCACAAAATTTGAAAAGCTAGAACAGGAGTAGGCATTTGTGATAGGGCAGGACTACTTTCCAGGGGCTGGGAATCTTCTTTTTTTTTTTTAATGTATGGAATCCTTGCGAACTGTTTAAAAAATAAAATGTTGCACTGGGAGTAGCATCTCTCCCCGCCCCCCTGCTCTCTCTCTCTTTCTCTTTCTGACTAGGAAAGAGTTGGACAGGAGACTCTAGAGACATCAAAGGTGAAAAAAAGCATCCTTGCAGGAGCTGATAGGATTTCACGGCCGCACTTTGTCCATCTCTGGACTAGACAGAGAATGTTTTGAAGAATTTAGTCACATAACCTCTAGTATGCCACAGACAAAACTGGGGCCATTTCCGCACTATACTATTATAGTGTGATTATTCCACTTTCAACATCCTATGGAATCCTGGGGTTTTCCATAAGATGTTGAAAGTGGAATAATCGTGCTGTAAGTGTGTAGTGTGGAAATGGCCTGGGGCGTCTTTGGCCAAGCAATATGAGAGTGCGGTTAAGACGACAATAGAGAAAAAAGAAGCTAGCAGAGGCCACAGCAATTTACTTTTGCCTGAGCCTATTGGGAATGGCAAAGATTACAACCACTCTCCTCCTTTTCCCTCTGCTCAGTTAATTGAGCACAAACTACTTTTGCACTTTGAACTCAGTTTGCAGCAATAAAAGTAAGTTAAGGACAAAGGAGGAAAGTGAAAGTGGGAGAGAGAAATGGGGGCTTTTAAAAAGAAAGTGAAAAAGTAGGACAGCGCAGGATTAGTTGTGACTGTTCCTGCCAAATTTAAGAAGCTTGAGTATATGCAGTCTTTAAAATAGTCTAAACTCAAGGTCATAAAGACCTTATATATAGTAACCATCACTTTGAATTCTGCCTGGAAATAGATTAGTAGCCAGTGAAGGTGCTATAATGAGGGAGTTGTGTGCCAATCAACACCCTTGCCACAGGATTTTGAACCAGGTGATATTTTGCCACATTTTATGTGGCAAACTGATATAAAACCTGATAGAATAATCCAAGTGAGCTGTGTCACTGTGGCCACATCTGACATCTTCAGGAACAGCTGTGGCTGGTGCCGTAGCTTTAATAGTGCAAATACAATCATGTCACTTCCAAAATTTGAACACTCAAATCCCAGGATGAATCCAGACTTCAGGAAACTTCCCCTGGAATAAACTTCCAGCTGGTGCAAAGTTGCAGGCCGGGCAGAAATAGTAGCATGGCTGTAAATGATCTTACATACATAGTCCTTCAGGGGACAAAAAAATGGACATGTGAGTTCTTAAACTCACCACACCTGCTCTTTGTCTCTTTTGTATTGTAAGCATCTAGCCACTATCCCTTTGTTCATTATATGGTTTTTTTTGGGGGGGACACCAAACAGCCATGTAGGAATATTGGCCTTTGTTCATTTTGCTGGAGCTCTTTTTGCCAACTTTGCCAAAGCAATAGGCATCAGTGGTTTATTATGTGAGGTTTTGTTCTCTTTATTAGGTAGGTCTACATCTCATTTGATTTAATCCATGATCCATGGTTAATACTGGTTAGATTGATTTGGTCCTAGCTCATTTATATCATGGAGCACAGGTTAGGCTGATTGAGTCACATTTTACAAAGATATGCAAGAACTGTACAGGGTCTATGGATGGTGAGCACTCACAATTACCATGAATGTGACTTATGGTTTCCAGGTCCTGAAGCTCAAGACTTTGAGACCCAGGAATTGGACAATTGGGGCCAACATGGGGTGATGGGGAGGTCCTCTATGTTGGAATCAATATGGATCTGACTGGGGATATCAGTACATCTGGAACACCCTTCTTGTGGGTTCGGGTGGACTAATCTAGTAGTTTCTTCAAACTAACTACCTTTTTGGAATTGAATTCCCATACATGTTCCATTCCATTGCAGGTTCTGATTAATGAATAAAAAAAGAACCCTATTTATGTCCTGTGTCATAGCTCTTATTTATTCCAAGACAGCCAACATGATATAGTGGTTTGAGTGTTGGACTGGGACTTTTGGAGATCAGGATTTGCATTCTATTCTGCGATGGAAAGCCAGTGGGTGTTCTGAGGCAACTCACTCTCTCTCAGTCTAAGAAAAGGAAATGGCAAACTGTCTCTGAACAAATCTTGCCAAGAAAACTCTTGGATAGGGTGGTCTTAAGGCAAAGTTGACTAGAAGGCATATAAGAACAGCAAATGACAAATGCAAATATTCAGATATTGAGACTATCAATGGAGTTACGTGATTAGATTTCAATTCTCTTCAGATTTTGGAAGACTGCTTCATTTGCTCACAATGTATACATACACACATTTCTTTCACAACAAATCACACACAGTAATTCTGCACCAAGCTGCACATATTTCCCAAACAGAAGTGCTCAACTTTGGAAATGTTATTGCAAATAGATGCCCAGTGGGAAATAATGAAAACTAAGTTTCATAGATATGTCACCTAGACTTACACAGCTTGCTCAAAATATAACTTTCTCTGATAGTATTTTGAATGATACACAGAATGAGAGGAAGATATATCACTAACAGATGGCAAAAAGTCCAAAGTGTGCTGCGTGTTAACAGCTCTGTTTTTTAATGGTTAAAAACCTTCTGGACACCTACTTGTTTCCTTATTATTATTAACTTTATTATTTCTGGCCATATGTTCCACAGAAGAAAGTTATGTGAAAGTTGTGAATTTGGCTTTCAGACTTTAAAACTAACTACAGAGCCTTAAAGATGATTGAAAACTGAAGGGAAGACAGTGGGGTTTTTCCCCCTCCTTTAGTATTAAAAAAAAATATTGGCTGATATCCTGATTAATATGCTGGCTATTCTGCTATTCAGAATAGAAGTTCATCCTGGAAACATCAAGAGTGCAAACATAATGGGAACATTCTTTGCTCTTAAAGCTTAAAATGATTCTGACCCATTAAAATCCAAGGTCTTTCTCCCACTGAAATGTTCTGAAGAAAAGTGTGTATGGGTTCATTGATCTGAATGGAATTTGATTTTGCATTATTTTCCTTGTTGGCCCTTAATCAGTGGCTTAGATATAAATGGTTCAAACTCTACAGCATGCAGATGGCATTTTGAATTGTACTGCTCCTACTCAATTCTAATTTTTTGTTAATACATAATGACCAATAATAGAAAATCTGATTACCAGTAGGAATGAAATGGAAAATGCTAGCGTTTGCTGAACTTCTTTGTGGAAACAATTGAAGACTCTTTAAAAATAACTAAATATTTATTACAATGTTTCCAGAAAAAGGGAGGAGAAGCTGAAGAAACTTCATCAAAGATGTGTGCCCACCACAAATTGCTTCCTTTAATGATTTAAAATAAACCATCAGTTGTTTTTGCTTCCTGTGACATGACATTCACACTCATTCGTCAGTCCAGATGAAAAGTTGCAGTGTGTAATTATTTGCTATGTTTGGTGATGATTTTCCTCTGACATATGAAGGAATAGTTCTCCCTTCTGAGGAAGCACTGAACACTGGATCAGTCCTGTAATATGTTGCTTCACCATCCTTCCCATAACGTATTTGGGTTAGTGAGCTGTTGCAAAACCATTCACATTGGTTGGGACAACACTACAAACTGTCGTTTTCTGCCTCATCCTGGTGTTTTCTTCAAATAGAGAGTATGGGAAGACATGGACCCTTTTCACATGTGGGAAAGGAACTTCGCAAAAACGGGACTCACCAGATTTCTTCAGCATCCGGGTGGGTCCGTCGGGACGAGGAGCAGTGCGAGCTCGTCGCTCTGCACTACTCCAGCGTCCAAAATGGCAGCTTCCGGTTGGTGGAGGCTCTCCACCAACTGGAAAAGCTCACCAGCCTAAAGCCCGCCCCCGGCAGATCTGCAGGCACGCACTAGTGCACGCCTGCAAATCTGCACCGGAGCGTGGCGATGGAGTGACATGGGGTCACACGCTCCATGCTTTTGAAAAACCTCTTAAAAGAGGTTTTTAAAAAGTATGCTGCGTGACCAGTTCCTGTTGCTCCGAACAGGACTGAGGTGCAGAACTACAAAAAGTAGTCTGCCCCAGTCCATTCCACCGAGCAGAAGACCTCCGTCAGAGGTCACTCTGCGCCGTTTTAATAGCCCAGTGTGGAAAGGGCCCATGGATTCATGCCTATAATTCATACGTTCAATCTGTCTCTATTTGGCAATCTGCCTTTCCACTCTCCCAACCCCAGTAACTCTTAAAATATGCCAGTTTCTTTCTCCTTCTCTCATTTTGTCCCTTTGCAACCAAAAGTTACAATGTCAAAGTATAGTTTTTTTTTTAAAAAAAAATCACTATTTACGTTTAATTGAACTTTAAAAGCCATCAAAAACACTTGATATGAAGTATAGCACCCATCCATTAAACATCCCTTTCTAAACAGCCAATCAATTGTCAAATGCCTGCCTGAATCTTTAACTGTTGTGGAACGGACAGCAGAGAAGAGGCCAACTGTCTTGGCAGTCTGGGAAGAATCACTGAGAAGGCCCTCAATAAATGCAAAATGGTTTTGGAGATACACACTGGCCAACATCCTAACCTGGACTCTCATATTAGCAAATCTGACTCACATAGTTACTTAGTGGTTGCACTGCAAACATCCTACTGCTGAATACCAACAATATGCAAACAACTGTGTATCTGCCAGTGTATCCGCTTACTATAAACTGCTTTGAGCCTGTTGGCAGGAGAAAGGTGGAATGTAAATTAAATAATAAATTGAATAACATAAATAAGTTGTCCCGTAGTGCAATGGAGAATTCACAGTTGGTAGTTCTGCAGCCCCAGTGAATAAAGTAATATGTTAAGATAAATTATTATGCACAATCTAAGAATGTATAGCAACATGGCTGGAAACTGGTTGCTTAATCCCAACTAGAGTAACACACTGAATTAACTGAAAAGTGAATCAACAAGTAGGTAGAGTCAGCTGATTCAGTGTCTCTACTGTAGCCAAGACGAACAATCAGATTTAGGCCAAAGAAGAATGCTTATACTTGTGAGATTCTGCTTATACAATGAACAAAAAACTTCTGTTTCATCATGGTTAAAAGTGTACAGCCATGTTTGTAAAGAAGCCTCCATATGGATATGATACCAACTACATCTCTGTACCCTTTAGAATTCTAATTGCAAGGAATTACTACAACCTGGTGAAACAACCAGTTCCACATGTGTTACATACCCAGATACCACATGGATAATAAGTTTGTGCAAGAAGAAGAAGAAAGAGAAGGAGAAAAAGAAGAAACACTCTTGTATGTATTATTTCTCTCACTTTCCGTGAAATTAAACACATTCAGTTCCTCCCCTAAAACAATCAAATAATCATCAGTTTACTTATATTCCCTTCATATAAGCCTCTCAAGGCAGTGTATGTGATCTTATGTCCATACAAATACAAAAACATAGACACGCCATTTCTGCACTACATTGTTGTAGTGCTATTATTCTCCTTTCAACATACTATGGAATCCTGGTATTTGTAGTTTAGGAAGGGACATTTAGAATTCTCAGCCACAAACCCTAGAATTCCACAGGATATTGAAAGTGGAATAATAGCACTAGAATAATGTGGGGTGGAAATGGCCACAGAAACACACGTTACACAGTTTCATCCCATAAATCATCTCAACAGTGGACTCCCTTAGCAATGCAATCTCTGACCTTTGCATGGGGATAAGGATTAGCTAGTAATAGGTTTACATGAAGTGACAAGGTAGCTTTTTTATCTTCTCTTTCTTTGCAAGAAAGAAGGAACTATTAAGAGATGAAAGAATGAGCCTGGAAGGTAAAAGATGGAGGACAATGAGACTAGTTTCTGATTGAGAGAACACAGGAGAAATCAAAAGTTGCAGGTAAATTTGATTGAAATCTGGCAAATGCAAAGAAAACTAGGAAGAAACTGAGAGAGATTGAAAATACTTGGAATTGAGCTTTGGTGAAACCAATGTCAGAGGAGAAGTAGAAATGCAAATAGATGGACAGGACTTGTTGTGTTTCTACATGGGGATATCCAGGGCAAATGGATCTGATTGCCAAAGTTAGCAGAAATGAAGAACTTAACCCGTCCTCTCTAAATAGAGGCTGGACGTATCAAGTATGTCTTGCATAAGCAGAACATATGAAGAAAGTTCTTTCCCAATTCTTTCTGCCTTGTTATTGTGTGGCTTCAAATTGTTTCCAACCTAAGGTAGAACTAACATGGGGTTTTCTTGGCAAGATTTGTTTGGGTGGGGGTTGCTGTTACACTGATCTCTGGGGGTCCCGGAAGGGACACCTAAATAACCAAACAACAACACAACTTTGGGGAAAATTAGCTGGAGCACTCACAAAAGCTAGCGAGAGGCAGGGTAACTTAGCAGGATCTTGCAACCCAGCATCTACAGGGTCAAGTCAGTCAAGCAGTCAGGTGGTTTAAAATAGCAAAAATGATGTTTTATTAAGTACAGAGAAATATTAAAGACACCACAGTCACACAGCTAAGTAAAGAATCAGAGATTGACTTGAAATAGAGATTTTTAGAGGGAAATGGGTGATACGACACCTGTCTCGTAGTCCTGGACCTTGTGAGTAGAACTGGGGTGCAATGAGGAAACTCGGCGCGGCAGAGCGGTCCGAGCGGTCCAGGGTTGAGCAGTCTGAGTTACCGGAACTGAGGGGGAGGCTCACCGGGCAAAGCGGCAGCAAGGCGGGACAGAAGTCCGGAGTGATCCGAGGAAGGTCTCGGAATCAGGAATTTTTATAGGGCAAATTGTGACTGCAGGCCATACCTTACTCAGTGAGAACAATACATTTTAGGAGCGGGACAAAGCCTTGGAAAGGTCAGGTTTTAGCATGATAGACTTAGAGCCAAATTAACAATAGTGTAGCCAGTATGCAAATACGGAGTGCTTAGTACAGCTTTGTCAGGTTACCTGCTCGGAGCAGGGAGCCTTTGTTAGTATCGTGCATATGCAATGAGGTGTTTGCCGGAGAGGTTCCTGAAGTGATGAACCAGCTCTGTCTGGCCTGCCTGGGTGGAGAATGGAATGCCCAGCAATTATCGGCCGTGCCTGTTTACATGCTTGTCCGGAGGCCTCACAAACACGTGGAGAGGGGTAGCAGAGGAAAAGCCAAATTGTTTGATATCAAAGTGATATTGAGTGTTATCTCCAGGTAGGTCTGGACCGCAGTAACATTGCCTTCATCTTCCTCTATGGCTGAGAGAGTAGAGTGTGACTTAGCTAAGGTCATCCAGTGGGTTTCCATGGCTGAGTGAGGCTTGAACCCTGGTCTCCAGAATCACAGTGCAACAGTCAAACCACTATACACACTGGTTCTTTCTGCCTAGCTTTGGACTTTTCCTCATTCTCCTTCTATGTGATAGAGCTGCAATGACAATTGAGCACATCCTACACAGCTTTCTCCTTTAGCATAGTAGACAAGAGCTTCAAATGAAAGCTCTTTTCTGATTGAGAGTGTTGTTGGACCTTGCTCTTCAGCTTCACAAATCAGCAGCTGGTGGTATAACTACAGATTCCGTACCAAACATGTACAGATCAATTTTTGGTTCTCCTCCCACCTAGTTTCTATCATATTACCTCCATAGTTTCAGTGGTGAATAAGTTGTACAAATCTGTGTTATAATTGTCAGTATAAGATATTTTCCAGGAATCCATAAAGGCACTGCAGTGGACTGAAACAGTAGGGTTTGTGTGTGGTCTGCATACAGTAGAGCCAAAGTGTGGCTCTGGAGCTTTACATCCCTTAGTTTTTCCAGACTTTCCAAACCATCCCTTTCAGTGTGAAACCACCGACCAACCAACCAAAAGTGAGTTGGTTCTCTTGGAAGTCTCAAGAAGAAGCATTCCACCTTTTAAGTAGGTTAGAATCCTTCCATCCTGCATTGCTTAACAATTTTTAAAACAATACCAGATTTTTCAAATTCTGAAGTACACTTTTGGCCATATCCTCTTTTTTTTTGGCCAGTTATTGGGAAGTCCATACAACTCTCAGAGCTTCCCAAGGCAGAAAACTGGTCCCCAGATTATCCATCTAGAACAAAAAATATGGAGTCTTACCAGGTTCAGTGGTAAATGATCTGCTCCCCTCCTGCAGAGCAAAGCCAAGTTGCAGGGAGGGGTTGCTTTTGCTAACTATAGGAAAGAGATGAAGGTATGAGAGTTTGGTTGGCAGCTTGACATGCATTTCAGGCACAGAGGAAACTAAAAGGAGCCACAAGGCTTTACAAGCTTGCTCTGCCACAAATCCTTCTCCTTTCCCATCCTCCCACCTTTTAGTCACTGAAGGCAACTATTGATCACTTTTTGGTTAGGAATTTTCTTTCCTCTTTTTATTTTTTAATTGTTTGTCCTTTCCTGTTCCTGTATAAATTTGGGCACTTACATGGAAGTCAGTTGTTTAGGTAGCCAGTGACAGGTAGGTGATGGCATTGAAAGGGTAGTGATGGTGAGCACTCCTTACATGCCTATTTGGTGAAAGGCGTGCCATCCAAACTTGCTATTGTGGCCATGGTACCTAGGGGATGAGAAAAGAGATTACCATTGGCATTGACATTGGACATGATTTTCATTTATACTATTGGGCTTGGGGAAGGGGAATTATCTAGGAAGGTCTCCCTTTTTGATAGCTGGTTAGGTACCCTGCCAAAATGGTGGTTGGCACTCACAGCTTCGAAACTTCACCCTTGATGACTGAGGCCTGCCACACTTGGAACTCACTTTAGACTCCTCACTACAATGATAATTAAAGTTAGCAAGGTTTCAGTAGTTAATGAAGTGGCCCTATAGATACTCAACTTTTTTCTTTTCTGGTCTCATTGTTTTTAATAAACACATTTTCATTTAAAAATTCCATACCCTTAAAAATCATTCCCTTAAAAATATTCTTATCAGAAATGAGTGAGAATGATTATTTCCAGTACTGGATTTTTGAGATAAGCTCTTTCCTTGTAGACTAGCTATATCACTGCTTCAGATGATATCCAAGGTTATGCATATGTGCAAGAGTGTGTGCCCTTTTGTCCATCCATCAAAATGACATAATTGTTTAAAAGTGCAATGAAATGCAACACAAGCAGTCTGAAATATTATTCTTAAAAGGTTTTGACTTCTTTAGGTGTATTTTTTAAAAATGAAATACTGTCTGGAAAAGTTAGTAGATTGGCAGTAATGTGTTCCGAAATCTGTCACAGTTGCAAACCTGCAAAAAGCCTCTCAGGATCCAGGACTGAAAAGTAAAGCAAGTTCCTCTGATTCCAGTTAAGTTCCCCTAAGAAAACTTGCACTATCTACACTGCCTGATAGACTCAGAAGTGACATATATTACAGATTTCAAAACACCCCTTCTCTTGCCAGGAAGTCCCTCATGCCACAAATGCAGTTGACTCTTGACAAAATAAATTTATTCAGCCGCTTCCTACAGGTGTCTCAGCAGGAAAAGTGTGCTAGCAGCTTACCTGACCTTTTCAGGTGGACTTGTATATGTCACCTATGTGCATTTGTTGAATTCAGCGCTGAAGGTCAAGTCAGCTGAGCTGAGCTGACTTGAAGCTGATAAAAATATAGAACCTTTATCTCTTCTCTACCTGTTAGAGAATGTTCAGAGTCTATTTGATTTTTAAGCACTTTCTTACACTTTTATGATTCCATAGGGAAGGCTACACTGAAGATGAAGGACCAAGTGAACTGGATAATCAGAATTCAGAATATGGAAATTATGTTTTATTCCACTGATAAATCCCTCAAATTATATAAGCTGTTTTTGCAACTGCTGTTGATATTCGGTTTGTCAAGCCAGTGCTGACTTTTTTATATATATTGTGTAGGTGTGTTTTAGTGCTGAATGCTGTTTGTGGAGAGCGGCAAACTCTGTGTGTGTTTCTGGGTAGCATAAGAAAAGAAGGTGACTCCCCACTGCTGCTACGTCTATCAACATTGATGCTCAAGAGGAAGCTAGTTGTGTGCTTTACTCATGTGATGCTCAGATCATCAGAACTATGAGACCCGTTTACACTATACAGTTAAAGTACTATGATTTCAGTTTAACTTTCATCCTATGGGATCCTAGGATTTGTGGTTTGGAAATGGATATTTAGAATTTCCAGACAAGGAACTCTACTAACTCACTAAACTAAAAATCTCGGGATCCCAAAGGATGCTGCCACAATTGTTAAAACAGAATCATAGTGTTATAACTGTTTTGTGTGAACGGGTCATAGATAGAGAAGAAACAGTGCAGTGACGGCAGCAACCAGGAGTTTCGCTGACCTCGCTGCCTTCCTTGTACATATGTTTTTTCTCTCCTTCTGTGTGTGTGTGTTTTCTTCTGGGTAACAAACATTTGTGTGCACACATGTATATTAAATACGTATTCTGTATGCCTTTATTGGAAGTCTGAACTTTGGTTGGAACTGGTACATTGTGTCACTGTAACTATTTTGCCATAGACCATGGCAGCAGAAAGAAAAAGAAAGCAGTCACAGCAGCCACAAAAGAAGTAAGACACAGGAACACTAGGCTGCTCAGAGCTGGTATGTGTTCCTAGCTTGTGTTCCTAGACATCATTGTGTAATCCTGGCAAAAGCGTTTTGCTGTTGTAGCATACCGAGATTCTAGTCACTGTTCACATATCTATGTATGTGAGCAGAAAATGTTGGTTTCTGTGCGGGAAACTTATTTCCTGTACAGAAATGTTATTTTCTTTTTCTTTTTTTTTAAAAAAGGTGCATTGTTTGCACAGAATAGGATGTGCAAAGATTCATGCATATCCAAGATTCTCCCTGTCATTGTTTCCCAACACTCAAGTCACACTTTAAAAAAAAACAAACCTTTAATATTCTTTCCATTCTTAGCAACCAACTGAGAGGATTAAGATAGTAGCAGAAAATTCTGTGCTCCCTAGAGGCTAAGTACCTGGCTGTGTATGCCACAGGCAAGGGGCTAGCTCTCAGGAGAATATGTTACTGGATTAGCTGATACACCAAGGTCAGGCTGTAGAGGAGAGGCAAAATCTACTCTTTGAAGTGCTTATCCTTAAAAGAAATAGTGTGTACTTAGGGAGCTAGCATGGAGTAATGGTTTGAGTGTTGAACTAGGGCCATTTCAGCAATTAAAGTGCAATTATTCCACTTCCAACATCTTGTGAAATTTTGGGGTTTGTAGTTTTCTGAGGCCAAAGAGCTCTCTGGCTGAGAATTCTAAAGTCTCCTCCTTAAACTGCAAACCCAGGATTTCCTGGGATGTTGAAAGTGGAATAATAGCATTATAACAGTGTAGTGTGGAAGCCCAGGAAAAGCAGGGTTTGAATTCTTGACCACGGAAACCCACCAAATGACCTTGGGCTAGTCCTATTTTTTCAGTTCCAGAGTAAGGCAATAGCAGCCCCCTGTGAACAAATCTTGCCAAGAAAACTCTGTAATAGGTCCACCTTAGAGTCAAGTTTGAAGGCACACAACAACAACAACAACAACAACAACAACAGCAACTTTGGTACTTCAGAAACTTTCAAAAATAGTATTCACATGACTAGGAGGGGAAAGCAACCAAAGAGGCCTATCTAGCACAGATAGTGAATCTGGAGATGTCTTCAGTTTGCTTATTAAATATGTTAAATTTAATACTAAAATCATGCTAGGTATTCACTATATTTTTTTCTTAAATTTCACCAATTTATTAATTTCTTTTTGATCAGCAGCTGCTTTGATTCATTAAAGCTTAAGAGCAGAGTGAGTTGCTGCCAGAATCCACAGAAAGAAAAGAAGACAAGAAATGGGTCTTCTGCAGTCAACAAGCGTAAATATATGAGCATTTGCTGGAAAAGCTATTTGGCAGAATTAATTGGCCCTATCTTCCACTTATTCTGCTCAAGCAGCTGATCCATGGATATGCACAGAGTGTGGAAATGGTCCCTTTTTTTTTGGGCAACTGATCAGCAGCAGGTTAAGAAGAGACTAAAGTGACATATTTGGCATCACAACAAATGTACCTTATGATGAGCTCCATTTAGGGGCTCTTTTTCTAGCTATCACAACTAACACAACTCTAGAAATATTTCTGAAGGGAAATCTAAAATTCCATAGACTACAGATGGATAACTGAAGTGTATCCAGGGTGGTGGTGGGAAATTTTAAGTTTGTAGGACCCCTCATGGAATTTTGATGGTCTTTTAATAGTGCTTTATCCTGTTGATTTTTTGTAAAAAAAAAAAAAGTTTGTGAATGAATTTTTAGATGATTTTAACTCTCTAGATTGTTTTACTGATATTTTTGTATATTTTCAAAAATGTGTAAGCTGCTTTGACACCCAGTATTCAGAAAAGGCCTGGTAAGGATACATTAGATGGTAATAATGATGGGGAAAGCAACAAAGTCTACTTGGTTTTCAAAAGTAGGATTTTTTATGTTAAATAGTACAGACAGGGGTGGTGGTGAGTAATATTTAAAAAGTGAGTTGCTGCTCCTGGAGACTTTAAAAAGAAGAATTTTTGGAGGGTGGAGATGGTCAGAAAAAGACAGTTTGGGGACTGTGGAGGAGGCAAGCAGTACAGTGGACTTGGAAAGCCACATGGGATGTAAGTTTCCAAATTTACCACCCCTGTTTTTTTTTTCTCTCTCTCTCTATTCACACACAGTACTTTATTAGCAAGGATATTGTTTAATCTTTAGAGTTTAATTGAAGATGAAATGAACTTGCCCAGGAAAGAAACTCTAAGTTCTTGGGGAGGGTTGATGGTAAATTCATATGTGTATTGTGCTTTCCATTATTTGTTGAAAAACATAAGCAAGGGCATTTCTTAACTGACAAGGAAATTAATAACTTGCTTCTATTAATCTGATTCTAATTTGCCACATGGTTCCCATATTTCACAGGGCACACATCATTTAAGCTATGAAGGAAACTTGTTTAGTCAAAAAGCCAGCTGTACCAAAATTATTCATAAAGGAAATTGCTTCTTAGGCAATTTAAAACATGTAGTAGGTAAAGGAAAAGGTTGCTTGCTGAAAGACAGCTGTGAAGCAGAACTTTTTTTTTAAAAAAAAAATCTTTGTGTACCCACTTGCAAATTTATTTGAGTAGAAGAAGAAGGATACAAGGAGACTGAGGAAAATTGAGAATGCATGCACTTCGGAAATACCCCCTCCACACACAAACACACTCCCTGCATACCCAGCTGAACCTTGAGATACTCATTATTTGAAGCAGAAGGAAAGAAAGGAATATCACCAGTGTAACACTCAGAAAAGGATAGGCAGCAATGGTAGAATAAACGCAGTTCAGTGGTCCTCTCACTCTCAATTGTTGTTCTGTGGCCCTGACACAGATATGTACTTGTGGGACAGTACTTGTGGGATCAAGAAGTTAATGCAGAGTATGAGGGCAGAAGGTTGGTAGGATACTGAGCAATGACAGCCCTTTCTGTTTATATTTTGACAGCTGGCTCCAAAGGCTGGCATCTTTTGTGGCCTCCCAGGCTGTCCTGATGAGTGATGTCATCTTTGTGTGCCATCTATCAGAACAGCTAATGATGATCCTCCTTTGTCAGATGCCCTGCACACTTCTCACCAGCCTCTATGTGACCGTGTTGTGATGGGAAGGAAGAAAAGTGAGTCTGGACATGGAAGAAGTGGGACTAGTCTTCAAAAATAGTAAATGGGATTCAGGGGGATCCTTTCTGTCAGTATTACCTGACACTTGAGAAGTCCTCCTTATTTTCATTCCATTTCCATCCCTCACACTCAAGAGTAAAAAGGAAGATGTTCTATGCTTTATCCACTTGATATCTATGTAGTCTCATGAATTCAAAACTTTTTTGCCCTCAGTGAAAATTACAGCATCCCAGAACTCATCAACAAGGAAGACAGGAAGCAGAATATGGAAAGGTCTTTGTACAGTTTTAAGTAGACTGATTTCCTCCTCAAAAACTCCTTCTCTAGAGGTAAATTTCATCCAATGATAATTAATTCAATAGTTGCATTTAGTTTAGCAAGATATCCACAAAATGTAGCTCACTGACAGCATAATCGAGTATCATGTTTACTGTACCATCTTACTTAGGAGTAAATAAGTTTCAAAGAATTTAATATAGCCTTCACCAGAAAAAGAGGAAATAAAATTGCAGCTATATTAAAGATGTATCATGAAGGATGAACAAAACACCACTGGTTGTATGAAGCACAACTTTCTTGTTAGCAATGTCTCCAGGAAAAGTACCTTATGAAGTTTGTATGAGGGAATACTCACATGATATCACACCCATACTTTGCTTTAACTGGATGCTGAGATCTCCCTTGTTTTTCTTCCAAGTGATGGTTGGCCAGGTTGTTGCATGCCACCTCCTATAGTTGCTCAAATCTAGGGGGGTTTCACACTAAGCATTCCTCCCATAACTTCAAACCACTGATTACCACCAATGTATTGAATTCTGTTTTCTTCTTGTTTGCCTTTATTACCACCAGGTATGACAGCACTACATGTATTACTCAGGAATTGACAGCTTACATTTGCTTGAAAAAAGCAGACAAATAATAAGTTAACATTATAAAGTAACAGTAGGACTCCCCTGTCAAGTTTTTAACAGCAGCTACTACTACAACAATGCCCCAATGATAGGGGAAAAAAATATCACTGCCTTAGTGGATGACCTACATAAGTCGGAGGAACCCAGAAACATAGGTAGAGTTGGCAGATCATGCTATAGTCCAGCCAAGGAATGTTCAGAGTTGAGACAACAGGCCTGTGTTTAGGCTGGAGATCAGACAGTACTTGTGGAATCATTAAGTTAATGCAGGGTCTCAGACCCAGATTCCAGGGGAAGTCTTGTGACTCCCTGATTTCCTGATCATCACAACTCTTTTAAAATATTCATGCCCCCTACTCAGCCAATCTTCTCTATAAAATGCAAGATGATCACCAGTCTGAACTGTATTATCCATAGCCAAAATGCCTCTTTCTGCTAATTGTATCATCTGGAACCACAGTACTTCTTTCTGTGATGTACCTCTCTTTCTTATGTCAGCTTTTAGCTATAGGAGGGCAGACCAACTTCCTGGGATCAAAGGTACACAATGAAAATTGCTTGGTGGCCTGTCTGGTAGCTCTCTGTGGCATAAGACAGTATCAGAATTCCCTCCCATTCATAGAGACATATCAGTTATCCAAGCAGAGTCTCTCCTTACTTTTTGGAAAGAAATGGCAAACACTTCTTTTTTGCTAGTGCCAGGACAACCAATTGCTACTGGTATGATTACTTTCATGGTGCTTTTGCAGAAGAATATAACATGTCATAAGTTGCTGCAATAACCACCTAGGTTTGTGTACACCCCATGAATATTGTGACGTTAATCCCTTTTCCAAAGTATTACTATATGATTTTCAGTTCCCATGCACTTATTAAAAAAGAATTGTGCAGTTGCATTTGTATTATTATTTCTTAGAACAATTTTGGAGACCTTTCCTTGTTACTGGCTTAGGAATTCTAGCAGATGTGATCGTCTGTTGGCAGATGTAATACTACAGTATCAGTCACAACATGAACATATAGCAGAGAGTTACATCTTTGGACTTGAGAATGGAATGAAAGAAAGCTCTAAAAGAGTCCCATGCTGCTTATCTGATTTTGCATTATCACCTATGCTACACTCACACTCTTCTCTATCTCATCACTTTTAGTATTCAAGGCTCACCCCTGGACATCTGACCAAAGCTGTCAGACTAGCCATTTTATCACATTTCAGAACCTGAAACATTTCTCAATGCAGGGGAGAATTTCATTTGCAAGGTTGAATTATCAATAACTTCCATGTTAGCTTTTCTCCACTGTTTTCATCAGTTTTTATTTGCTTGAAGAACTGAAACTCTCTCAAGTTCAACTATTTGGCAGCTGAGAATTCAAGAATCATGAAACTTTGGCTTCACCTTCAAGTTCCCTTGAATTGTAAGACTCTAATTTGTTTGAGACTGCTATATAACTCTGTGAAATGAACATGTGCAGACTGAAGAAGAGGGGAAATGATGAAGCCCAGGCTGTTTCCTGATGGAAGGATGGTCAGTCCCATCCATACCTAACCCTCCAATGACCTTGTCATCCTTTAGTTACAGAATGAATCTCTAAAACTGCCTCCATCTGTCCAGCCTTTCAGAAAGCGAAAAGCAGCAATCCTGCCAGCTCCTCCAAATGTGTGAGAGATGGGCACACTACAGATCACGGAAAACAACACAAGACTTGAGTTGGAGCTCATAAAATGTATTCATATTCTTTTAGTAGATAATAAGATCAAGTCATCAAACCCCATTCACAACTACCTATGTCCTTGTTTCAGTTTTCCCTCACACAAGACCATTTCCACCCTTACTGAGCCTTCCATGATGGATATACTTACTTTGGCTGAATTCTACCTACCAATTTGACTTGCCTATTCAAATTGACTTGTTGTTATGGCCTTGAAGTTGGCTTTGAGTTATGATGATCATATGAATGAGAGACCCCCCCAAGTCATCCTATCATCATCATCACCATCATCATCAGGCTTGGTCTGGCCTTGCAGACCTTGGGCCTTGGCTTCCTTGATTGAATCTATCCACTTGTGATGCAATCTTCCTCATTTCCTACTGCTTTCTATATTACCAAGCATTATGGTCTTTTCTAATGAGTTGTGTCTTCTCATGATATGTCAAAAGTATTACAGTCTCACTTTTATCATCTTAGCTTCTAGGGACAGTTCAGGCTTCATTTGAACTGGGACCCATTATTTGTCTTTTTAGCACTTCATGATACCCATAGAACTCTTTTCCAACACCACCTTTCCAAGAAGTTGTTTTTCTTTCTGTTAGCTTCTTCATCATCCAACTTTCACATCTATACATAGTAACTGGAAATACAATGGCATAGACCATCCTAACATTAGAATTACAAGATACATATTTACACTCTAGGATATTGCCTAGTTCCATCATAGCTGTCCTTATTTTATCCGATTTCTTGACTTCAGTCTCCATTCTTATTAATGACAAACCAAGGCATGAAAAATCCTGAAATATTTCAGTGTCTTTCCTCTCTACTTTTAAATCATCTGTGGTCATTATTTTTGTTTTCTTAATGTTCAATTGTAGATCTGGCTTTGCACTTTCTTCCTTGATTTTCTTCAGTATTCATTCCAAATCTTTGTTATTTTTTGCTAATAGTATGGTGTCATTTGCCTGTCTTAAATTGTTGATATCCCTTCCTCCAATTTTCATAGCCCTTATTCCATGTTTAATTCTGCTTTACCTATGATAGATTTAGTGCACAAGTTAAACAGATAGGGTGATATGATGCAACCTTGCCAGACCCCCAACAACCTTGACAGTTGAAACTGTGGCCCTTTCCGCACAGGCCTATTAAAACGGTGCAGAATGACCTCCAACGGAGGTCTTCTGCACTGCGGAGTGGACTACTTTTCATAGTTTCGCACTTCAGTCTGCTCCGGAGCGACCGGAACTGGTCGTGCAGCGTGCTTTTTAAAAACCTCTTTTAAGAGGTTTTTAAAAAGTACAGAGTGCGCAACCCCGTGTCACTCCGTCCCTGCACTCCGGTGCAGATTTGCAGGCGTGCACTAGTGTGTGCCTGCAGATCTGCCGGGGGCGGGCTTCCGGCTGGCGAGCTTCTCCGGTTGGTGGAGAGCCTCCACCAACCAGAAGCCGCCATTTTGGACTCCAGAGCAGTGCAGAGCAACTCCCAACGGACTCACCCGGACCCACCAAAAGGCCGGTGAGTAGCGGCAGGGAGCCTTTCCCTCGCCACGTACGGAAAGGGCCTGTGTTTCTCTGTCATAATGGTGATCTATTCTTCTGACTACAGATTACAAATAAGGATGATTAAATGTCATTGGATACCCAGTTCTTCATAACTGATCCATAGTTGTTGTTGTTGTTGTTGTTGTTTTCCTTAAAATCTGCACAATCAAAAGCTTTATTATAATCTGTAAAGCACAGGGTGATTTTCTTCTGAATTTTTTGTTGTGCTCCATTATCCAAAAGAAAAAAAAATGTCTATAATATGATCCCTAGTGCTTCTTCTTTTCCTGAACTCAGTTTGGACATCAGGCATTTCTTGTATCTGTGTACAACGCCATGCCAAACAGTTGCACTAAGAGTTCTGACTCTATTTTTGTCCCCTTTTAGTTTTGCTTCTTGTCTATTCTTAATTGTTTGAAGACTTTCATCTCATTCACTGAGGCTTCTCTTTCATATTGGCTGCAGATACTGTATTTTTGCATTCCTCAGTAATAATGTCCCTTGCTTCAGATAAGTGTTTTTCTCACTCTCAGTCAATTATCGGGATTAGTAATGCAATTCTACTTTTTACATTGCCTTTAAATTCTATAGGGATGTTGCAACAATGGTTGCTTTAGCATCCTTCTTTAGCTTTACTCTAATTTTTGACATTATCAGTTCAAGGTCTGTGTCACAACCTGTTCTAGGTCTTGTTTTTGTAGACAGATTGTTTCTCTCCATCTTCTGTTTCCAATCATGTAGTCTATTTAGTTCTATATTGGTCATCAGATGATGTCCATGCATAAAATCACCGGTTGCTTGAAGAATGCATCTGTGATGGCCTCACAAAACTTAGTCAGTTGCTCTCCTGCTTAATTTCTTGATTCTATGCCAAATTTTCATGTAGTCTCTCATTTTGTTTCTTATTTTTGCATTCCATTGCCTTTGAATAACAACAAGTCCTTTTTTGATGTGTGATCAATTTCTGCCTGGGCCTCTGCACAGAATATTTCAATTTCTTGTTCTTCTGTCTGTGGAGCATAAATTTGGATTATGGTTACATTTTTGGGTTTTCCATGAAGTCTTACTGCTATTACTTGATCAGATTTTGCATTATATCCCTTGACTTCTTTTTATACATGTTTCTTCAATATTAATGCCACCTCCCATTTCTCATTAGATATTTATTTCCTGAGTAAAACACTGTATAATTATCTTACTCAGTATGTCCTGTTCCTGTCTCCTTTACCTTGTTCACCCCTAGTATTTCAATGTTTATATATTCCATTTCTTGTTTTACAATGTCTAGCTTTCCCTAGTTCATCCTTCTTACATTCTGTATTCCCGTAATATGTGTTATGCATCTTCAGACTTTCCCTTCACCTCTGAGGATATCAGCACTTGATATCCTTTCAGCTTGAATCTTGTTGTGTCATTAGTCACAACACTACATATCATTGTCCTCTACTATACCCCAGTAGCTCAATGAAGATGTCATTCCTTTCCAGTAACTACACAATGGGATAATATTAAATCCATTCCCCCCTTTAAAAAAAAACCCACATACACCTAAGTATTCCTTAAATCCCAAGACATTTTGCTGCCTAAAATTGACTGCAAATGTATCTCACTCCAGTTAGGACCAATGTTTTAGTGTTGTGCACCATTTGGGCATCAAATCCTGCTTTCCTTTATCTACCACCAACTTCCTAGTGCCAACTGAAACAGATAGTTTCATGTTGCTTTTCTCTCTGTCCCAGAGACATACTGCAAAATGTCATTTGCAGTGTCTCAAAAATGTCTTCTATTACATTGATTTCTGAAGCAATAGAAAGTGAGTGAATTGAACTTAGTGTATTTGCTCATAGGGACAAACCTATTGGCAGCTTAATCATCTTCAAGTACTTATATTTTTAAAGCCAAGTTATGTGTAGATTAAAGCCTAGTATGCATAAATTTATATCATTCTCTTATATCAGTTCATAGATCTATTTCACACTGCCTTTGCCCTTAGATCATGTCAGGAAAAAACAGTGGAAGTCTTCACACAAAACTCTCTCACATGCCAAAAAAGTGTGTAATTTTCTGGGTTGTACTACCTAATCCCATCCCAGTTATAGTTATTTCACCTGTCATGTTACTTCCTGGTTCTTTGTTTACTAATATAAACATGGGTTCTGTGGAGTTTACTATGTCCATACAGATGTATAGCAACAGTTGTTGGCACAAAATTCCACTTTACTCATGCATACACATGCTTTCTCTCAAGCCTTTACTGCATGACATCACCATTCCAGTATGGCAACTCATGCGTCTCAGTCCAGGAGTTGTGCTATTGCATGATATCATTGCTGACCCAGTGCTGTCATGTCTCCATCCATTCAAAATTCAGCCTATTCCATTACCAGAAAAAATCCAGCAATGGCCCCCATTCCTGCCACGATCTTGTTAGCTGTGAGTGTGCAGTAAGGGCTGAAGCACTTGATAGTGCTTATTTCCATAGTACAGTGCAGGAAGAGGCAGAGAAAGGACTCCTTATTGGAACTGTACTGCAGAAGGAAGAGGAGTGTCCCTAACGCTATCCATCCACTGGCAGCCAACCAGGTGCAGTAGGGAGGGTTCAAGTCCCGTTCTCATCACAGCTATGACACTGTTGGAACCTCATTGTGATGACACAATGTCCTGGCATGGTGTGGAAAGGACTTAAGTTTCACCACTGTCACAGGCATGCTTGGTGAGAATACATGAGTGGAATTTCTTCATGGATGCTCTCAATCCATCGAACTCTTCCCTATAGGTGGTTAAGCTGGCTACCGATCTGTTTTCCTTCTGCTGACCAGGTGAAGATATTTGTTTTCAGCCAGCCCCAAGAAGATGGGGTTAAGTGGTACAATCTGGCCTACAATTTCACATTTCATAGTTTGTACGTTCCCCTAATCATGTAGGAGAAAAACTATGAATAAATCCACCAAATGTTATAGAAAAAGAACAAGAATCCATACTGAAATGCAAATTCAATGAATGTAGATCTGCAGGCACGCACTGCTTCTGAGCTGCTTCTGAGCTGGGTGACAGAGCAGCACGGGGTTGCATGCTTGGTTTTTAAAATCCTCTGAAAAGAGTTTTTTAAAAACCACGGTCTGGTTGCTCCTGCATGGATTGAGGTGTGGAACTACAAAAAGTAGTCAACACTAGTCCACACTATGTGCAGAAGACCTCCGTTGGAGGTCGCTCTGCACCATTTTAAATTGCTAATGTGGAAATGAC
This sequence comes from Ctenosaura bakeri, assembly GCA_948474755.1. Lineage (NCBI taxonomy): Eukaryota > Metazoa > Chordata > Lepidosauria > Squamata > Iguanidae > Ctenosaura > Ctenosaura bakeri. The sequence goes on from CAOLHI010001531.1 coordinate 337,585, forward strand.
CTTGGAGCAACATCTCCACATTAACTGATATTTTATTCTCTTCATAATTTATTTTCAGAAATTTTATTATTTCTTCGTAGTAGATATTTTTATTGTATAGTCCCATCCTGCTTCTATTTCTCTCCCCGCGCCCCTTTCCTTTTGCATGTACTAAGATTTAGGATTTATATTTTACTTTAGGTTATATAAGATCTTGGATTAACTATTCAGTCTTTCTCTAAAGCTCCACACCATCTACTATATTTAGCCTTCTTTACTAAAGTTACAATCTTCTATACACTGATTCAGTAATAAGTAACAATGAAAATGATGAAATTTATTTTTGTCCTTTGCTGAAATGCATAGGATCCGGACATACTTGAATTAGTCACAAAGGCACTATCTTACTGACTCTCTGACTAAGAGCATCTAGGACATCATAGTGCATAGTTCTGAAGACATCTGCTACATCTCTACTCTTAACTCCCCCCAGACTCCCTGTTTAATCACTCCAACCTCCTCCTCCAGCCATTCAGGGGCTGGTGAAGAATTGTGAGTTGAGGGAGGATTGGAGAAGCATCTAGCTGATGTTGCATAGTCGGATGCAGACCACTAACATCATCTGTTGAGATCTACCATGGTCCTGAAGAGGTCTCATCTGAAATGTAATCATCTGTCTCCACAAAACTGAGGCACTCTTCAACACCACTGTATATATACATAAAGTAGTCCCTCCTTTAAGGGGGTTATATATAAGTAAGAGTGCTTTCGGATTGCAGCCTTCACTTCCATGTGTAATTAGAGACATCAGATCTATAAGTTCTACTTCACCAGTAGAATTTTAAAATGAAAATTATTGTTAACAAGTTTGCATTCTAAGTACTGCAGAAATGTTTTCAAGATTTATTTTTATTGAAGGATTTGGGGGTTTTGTTGTTGTTATATCCCAACAATATTAAAATGATTAAAAATACATTTAAAACATGAAATAACATTAAAGGATAAAAATAAATTAAAACAGTTCAGCACCCTTTGAAAATGTTTTAAGCATTTTTTTTAAAAAAAAACATTTCAATCATAAATAATTCTTCCAGCAATTGCACACATAGGTGTGACATTAAAAACATATGGGTTTTTTCCCCTCTTCCTGCTCTTTTTCTTGTTTATAAAAACCCACCAAACCTAGACAAGTTATCCATTAGCTGCTTGAGTGTTTTCCCATCTTAATGTTTGTTATTTCAAGTGGAAGCAACCCTTGAATCCCCTGAGAGATAAGGTTCTGAAACAAGGAGATGACACTGTCCTGTATTGTTTCTGGATGACTTTGCTTGTCTATATTTGTCAGGTTTTCCAGCTTGATGCTTGCATTAGTAACATTTACCTGATCTGTCAGTATCAGAGGCCTCTACAAAGTCAGCTTTGTAATATGAGCAAAGATTAACCATCAAACAAAAGAAGCCAAGATGTCTGTATACCAGCTCAGTCAATAGTGCAACAGTTACCTCTAGGCTGTTAGAACTTTAATTTGATTTGTGGTAATAACATATAGACACTTGTGTAAAGAAACTGGGATAATAGACTTGCCACCAGTTTTGCCCAAGGCAAAAAACTTGAATTGTAAGGTAGCAGTTCAGCTGAAACGTCTAAAGAATGTTAGATATTAAAAGAGTTTGAATGGAATGTTAGGGAATGAGCTGGGATTATCTCCTATATATTAATTAGAAAATAGTGAAAGAGCCAAAGTTTAATAAGAAACTAGTGGCTGTCTCAGATTAGAGGTACATGTAGACCAGAGTCTTCTTGTTTATATACACAGGCATAATTGCAAAAATATATAAGAAGCAAGGAGGGAGGGAAAATCACTGTGGATGGAGGTATTCAGTATGCCCATCTTTAATTACCCCACCCTCATGTCAATTCTCAATTGTCTGCTTTCCCTACACAGCCATTTAGTGACCAGGAATAATGGGCAGGAATAATGGACAGGAGCCAGACAACAACCAACTGAGTTCCTTAAGGCATTTCCTGGGTATCCTGGGTATCCTATGGTGGTCTGGAAATATGATGCTAGCATTCAGAGCATGCTCCCTGATTGAACCCCATTCATGTCTCATCCTCCACCTGATGAGGGAGATGATCATTGGCAAGACAATCCCCAACAACCTGCACTCCAGAGTGTCCTGTTTTTTGCACCATGTAATCTTTTATCCTCCCACCCATTTTTAGGTTTCAGCATGGGCCTTTTCTAATCACCTTGTGTGGTGTTCAGTAGGATTTTTTGAGGTGACTATCACAATTTGCCAGATCTCTTTTATTTTCTCTTACTACATGCTGCAGGACGGGGAAGGGAGGCTACTTTTTTTGGAACCACTAATTTGGATCATTGTTTAATAGATATTGTGTTTATTATGTTCCATTGAATTTGACTAACTGGCCTGTTATAACTTGCTAATTCAGCAATTTGGATCCTTATTTAACTGGCATTGTATTTGTTATATCTTGTTGAGTTAACCTTATTTGCTCTTATTTCATGTTAAAGGAGGCAGGGTGTTCCAATAGGCTTCCTTGGCATCATTGGCATCATTGGCTTCCTTGGCATCCTTGGCATCATATGATCCAATAGGCTTCCTTTGACATCATATGATATATTTGTCCACCCAGGAATCTGGCAAGAGGCCTCCTAGAAACAGCACATCTCAGGACAGACAGATGGACCATATCAATGACTAGCCGATCCTGCTGTGACTCTCCTGACAACTCTTCCACTTGCATACCCATTGGGAACATGGTTAAGATTAGATGCAATGATATCTTCACCTTCAGAGAGTGTTGATGGGATGATTACTAGATCACTACTGTTTAGGGACATCCTTGTTAACCACTTTCCTCACTGTAGATTGCTTCATCTAAAATAAAATAAAAAATTAGCTTTGGTGTAAGAATGGAATGAGCATTCAATAATTTCCTGAAATATGATTGAAATTGGTGTTTCTGATCACTCAGGAAAACCGATGAGAAGAAGTACAGCATTGGGAAAGTTCTCATAACTTGTGAAAACTTTTTTTTTTCTTTTTGCTCTCAGCATAGCAAAATAGTGCAACTTTGTCAACTCTGTGCATTTGTCATCTCTGTCAACTCTGTTGGAATATAGTACAGTCTCCAAGGTAAAGTTGTATACCTGTACTAACTAAAACTACAGTTTTAATAAGCATCTGAATGGATGTTTATTAATGTTAAGCCCTAAAGTTGCATACGTAAACTGAAAACGTTGACTATTTTCTCTCTAATTCATATTATCCCCACCAAGACTGCTCTCTCCTTCTGCCTTCTCCTTTGTTGGTGTTTGTTAGCTGCCTACACCCCCTGCAACTTGCTCCCTGAGTTCTAAGTCTGAACTCTCCTTCTTCTGCCACCTCCTCCACATTTTCTCAGCTCATCTTTTGTTAAACTTGCTCCCTGAACTCTCTGGGCTCCCCTTTCTTTTTGACATTCCTGCCCACTCTGATTCCCTGATTCCTCCTCATTCCTGCTAATTTGTTTCATTCCTGCAAAGGCTGCTTCTTTTCTGCCACATCCTCCTCTGCTGCTCTTTCTGGGCTGGTGTATGTGTATGTGTGTACACCTTTCTCCTGAACATTCTGGGTTCAGTGTCTGTGAAGTCTGCTCTGATTCTGGGTGGGCAGCAAAGAAACAATGATGGGAAAGGAGCAGCTTTGGAGAATATGAAGCCAATTGGCAGGGGCAAGAAAAAAAATTGGAATCAGAGTAGGTAGGCATGTCAGGAAAGGAGGAGAACACCAACTCAGAGCCTGAGATTTCATTGCTTAGAGGGGTTCCTTAGACTAGAGGATGAAATGGGATTGCTAGTGATCTTTGCTGCACACCTTGGCCCTTCCTTCAAACAAGACTAGAAAACCAGCCCCAAAATACCAGGATCCAATATGTCTTTATTTATTAATTCCTGAAGTCTAATACATCTATTTCTGTGCTGTCCTGTTGCTCTTTCTCAAAATGTTGTGCAAAATGAAACAGTCATTGCTGGAGGCAGACCTATAACAATTCAGTTGTCCTTCAGAAAGTTGCACAGTTCCAAGTAACATTGTGTGGGTTTCTTGAAAATATACATTTTTCTAAATGTTGCAGTGAGTTTTCTGTCCTTTGCATGGAAAGAAGAAGAAGGAGGAAGAGGAGGAGGAGGAGGGGGGAGGGGGAGGGGAAATATTAATCTGTTGGGAAGTGGGAAAATTGATTATTTCCATCCCTACTTTGGTGTCTTCTCTTCATTCCCTAAAGGCCATGAAAGCACCATACATCTTGTGCTTGTGCATTACATGATAAAAGTGGGACTAACTTTAAAGATTTGATCCATACCTTTGGAACTTCTTGTACAAGTAGAAGTATGAGAAGGGCCATAAACTTCGCTATTGTTATAATACCATGTTGGAATAAATAGTAACACTTGCTTTCTTTTAGGTCTTGCTTTTTTGGGTACAACTCTATGTTACTACAGATTAGCAACAGTTCGTACAGTTTCGAATAACTTTTTTTTTTGCTTTTTAAATTATTTTTTCTTAGGAATTGATATCTCAAAGTCTCTGGTTTTATGTAAACTTTCTAGGTCTATAATTCAAATAAAATACTATAACTCAGCTTTGCATTTCTATTTTTAAAACTCTAATTGCCATAGAAAGGAAAGAGACAGAATTTCAAATTGATAAATGAATATATTATCTTTTAATAAAATATGTGGCAAATTGGTGACATCGTAATTTAGTATCTCTTTGCAGGAAGCTGTAAATCTCAAAGACCAATCCAACTTCAAATTCATATTTCTTTTCCTAAGCATTTTAAAGAGCATACACATATACACACAAACACAAAGAAAATAATACTCTTCTCCAGCATGCTCAATATGATTAAATATTATGAATTAAATTGTGCCTTCAAATGCTATAGTTGCAATATAATGGTGGCAAATGTAGTGAGATAAGATTGCAAAACTCTTGCAGCAAAGACCAAGGTGGATGAAGGCAAATATCTAGAAATGTTTTGATTTATTCATTCACTTTTTTAAAAATAAAAGTGATTCATTAAGATAAAAGATTACTAGACATTTAATTGACACATAAATCCCTCTGCCATAGATAAGAATGGATGTTAGATTTTTTTTTGGGGGGGAGGGAATAATTTTTGCAAAAACATTGTTTTGGCCTCAAAGCGTATGTGTGTGTGAGTGTGCCCTTGTTCCCCCTGGAATATGAAAAGTTGCTTTTCTTTTTCAACAAAGTGGCTCAGTGTTTCAAGAGCAGACAAAACAGCCATCTTCATTAAGGATGAAGAAACAGAATCCTTTACAGAACTACTATATCATGTATATGCTTGCACCATAAACTATATTTCTGTACAGAGGGATTTAAGGGATCCTACACATTATGTAGAAGAAGCCTATAGTCAAGGTTGGGGGACATTTGATCCACTAGATGTTTTGATCCATAGCTGCCCAATCTCCAGTCTGAAGTTTCTGGCAGTTGATTCACAAAATGTATGGCACAGAAATGTTTCCCTGCCCCTTCAGAGTTTATTTCTGCAATGCTTCTACATTATTCAGACGTCACTTCTGTTAACATACAGTTTTGATTAATTTGGGTACACCTAAGTGAAGCAACTTTTTCTGTGTAGAACAGCATGTATGTTGCAGACCTATTGCCCTTATAATTTATTAAATTCAAGCACATCAATGAGTCTTTTATTCATATGGCAGTATGTTCTTTCTCTCATGTCTTATTTGTGCTAGGTCTTTTGCTGAGCACAACTGTCCTGTGTCAGTAACTTCACATTGTCCCTCTGAGATGGACCTTTCAGCTGATGATTTTGGGGTTCAAACTGAAGTGTTATTTTGCTATCTATCTTTTCTTATCAGTAGTAAGATCAATCAAAGTATTCACATCTGTTTCAAGTATGTATGCATATGCAATTAAAAATGGATTATCAAAAGGCCCATTTAGCAATTTATTTTCCTTTTAACATTTGCACTGAAGTAATTCAGATATGTGTGTAACTGTAAGAATTAATGTTAAGAGAGAGAAAGGAAGGGAAGGAGGGAGGGAGGGAAGGGTCTCTGGTCAAAAGGGATATTGGTTTTTTAATCTGGCATTCTGGAAATAGTGTGGTAACATTACCTGACTACTCTGGCCTGAAGTAGTCATTCATCAATACCATCCTCATACCTTATCTTTCAACTAATTTGGTAAAGTTGGAAAATCAATTCTATTTTAGAAATACTAATGCCACAATCATTATCTTTGCTCTAAGGGCTTGTATTTGAACACAACATAATTCAGATTAATAATGCATATTTAATAAATGCTAGCATGTGCATGAGAGAAGCATTCTGGCTTTCAAATGGGACTCAACACAGGGTTGTAGTATGTAATCAATAATTAATTATAAACTATTTGACCCAATAGGTTCTTTGTGCTTTTATATATTAAAAGCAAGAAATCCAGTAAGGTTATGGGAAAGGTTTATGGGAAAGCCTTGAAAAAGAAATCATCAACTTCTTCTGGAGGTTTTTAACAGTGAACCTCATAAAAGAATTCAAATAATTAAAGCAACACAGCTTAGATATTCAGGAATATCATCCTCAGTTGCACCTCTTTGAAGCAGACCTATATAAACATGTTTGTAAAGTGTAGAGTACATATGCATATTACTATTGTCTAGAAGCTGGATATATTATAACAATGCATGATGAACCCTAGAATACTCGGTAACAGTTTTAGGATTTTTTTTTCTTAAAGTATACACTTAGAATGCCTTGCTTTTCTGAATATCACATGCTTTTCTCAAAATGTATTTATTTAGTTATTTATTAAAATATTTATCTCACTTCCTGCTGCCAGTGTGATGTAGTGATTTGAGTGTTGAACTACAACTCTGGAGAACAGGGGTGGAATCCCTGCTCACTCATGAAAACTCCCTGGGTGACCTTGTGAAAGTCACATTCATCCTTTGAACAAATCCTGCCAAGAAAACCACTGTGATGGGATTGCCCTAGTGTCACCATAAGTAGGAAATGACTTCAATGAACTCAACAACAGCAGTGAACACTGGAACACCATAAAGCCTTTTGAACAGTTGTTTTACATTTTTTTTAAAACAATTCTGCAAGTGAAAACAATGAATGGAAATCCACAACTTGGTAGGTCAGAACCAACCCATGGTTGCTAGAGCCCGAAAACATAGGTGAAGAACTTATTTTAATCTGACACCAAAGTCAGGCCAGCATTAGTACCAATCAGGTTCCTGAAATGAAGATATTCCAGGCCTCTGGTGCCACCACAGAAAATGTTGTTTTCATTTTTCAGAGGAATAGTGTTCCCAAATCTCACAGCCTGGCTCTGAATCTCAGGGCCTGACCCTTCTTCTTCTTTCTTTTTTTTTTTCCCATGAGCAGAACAACCGCAGAGTAAGAGTGTTACCCTGATTTTTTTTTTAAAAAAAAGATGTTTACTTCTAGGCTTCTCTGTTGCAGACTCTGAAGTGATTGCTGTAGACTTTCCATAGACTTCATCCTGTTTCCTCTCTGAGGAACTAAGCATCTGAGCAACATGAAGTATGCTTAATACTCCATGTTTAAAGACTTCACTAAGTCCCACCCCTTGCAACATTGCCAGACACTTTTTCTTGGAGTGAAACCTAAGTGAGAAATAGTTCTGGCTTGGCAACCTTACAGCTCTGATTAATGAGTGGAATCAAAATTTAACCAAAGCTATTGACACTGTCACCCCCAAACATCCTCTCCAACCTGTTAGTTAACAGGTTCTTTGGTATATAAAGACCTTAAGGGAGCTCAAACAAGAAGTATTAGTACTGGAGTGCAGATGGTGGAAAACTCGACTTCTGTGTGACAAGACACAATAGAGAGAACATATTTGTTCCTATAAGGTGGCAATATGTGCAGCGAAGAATACTTTCTTCTCTGCACACATTACATCTGCAGATTCATATCCAGCTGAGCTATCCAGGGTGTTAAGAAGTCTAGCTCAGGCACACTCTCCCTACAACCCAATCTTAAAGCCTTTAGTAGCTCACTGTGATGCTTTTAATGATCATTTCACAGATAAAATATCTTGCATAAGATCCAACTTCAATGCCATTATTGGACAGAAATTGATACTGAGATGTCCAGCAATTTTGTGATTGGGATTATACTGGAGCAGTTTCAATTGGTGAGTACTGCAGATGTGGACAAGCTGCTGCAGCAAGGAAGACAATTTGTTTTCTTGATCTTTGTCCATCTTGGCTGGTTGTCCAGTGAGGAGATGCAATTAGACTTCAAATACAACATATTATTAATGTATCTCTTAGGGAGAAGAACATTCCACCTTGTTTAAAAGAGACAGTGGCTAAAACTGCTCTTGAAATAAAAGTTCTCCTTGGATCCCCTGGACATTAATAATTATAGATGAGTATCTAATTGTCCTCTTTTGGATGAGATGATTGAGAAAGCAGTTGCCAGGTGGTCTTAGATAACACACACTTCCTTGACTCATTTCAAACCAGTTTCAGAACAGGATATGGAGTTGAGACTGATATGGTCACCTTGTTGGATAATCTTTCTTATAACATTGACAGGGAGAGTGTGTCAAAAAAAAAGAAAGAAAGAAAGAAAGAAAGAAAGAAAGAAAGAAAGAAAGAAAGAAAGAGAAAGAGTATATAACAGAATTAGTTTTGTACATGTCATGTTACTACGACACTTCAAATGAAAACAGATTTTAGCATTCAGATATACTAAATGTTCAGTGATACAGAGTTGATTTTACCAGGCAATGATAAGTAATGAATATAGCAGAACTCACAGCATAGCATAGCAAAGCAATATCTTCTGTAAATCACAAACACATTTTAATGAACATGCTCCAGGGCAAAGGAATCTGCAACAACAGTATTAGCAACAGCTATAACAACAGCAACCTCTTTTTATCCAAAAGGTAGTAAAGAAACAAACTGGAGTATCTGAACCTTTGACACATTGGCCACAAGGTAGTTAGAGGTGAAGGCTTAAGATATGAGCTTTCCCCCAAGAGTTTACTTCACTTCAGTTCATCACAGCATCTCACAGTATCCAGCTGTTTACTAGCTCATTATGAGCTCTTATCATTCTTTTTATTTTTGTGCAAAACACTCCTCTTTCTACTGGATTTGCCTTCTATATAAACTGTAGCTTGAGGCATTATCAAGAATAATATCTTTTTAACAAGGAGAAGAAGAAAAAAACAGTCATTGTTTAAGAATACACAAAAACAAGTTGCATAATACCTGTCTCTCCCAACCCCCCTCACTGTGTGGCATATTATTTCAGGAAAAAACTATTTTCCATAGATCTAAAATAATTAGCCTCTAAATGAATGGAATGACTCTATTCTGTATATACTGTCCATCTCATTTGGTTAGAATTTTTAAAAAAGTATTGATTAAGAATGAATATATTTTGATTGACTTTCATGGCCAGTTAAATATGTATGGTCACCAAATTCCTCACCTTGACCTTATAGCACTTAGTTTCATTCCATTTTTAAGGCAGCTGGAGTATCTTAAAAGCACAATACATGCACAAGATTCTTATTTTCCTCACAGTGGTAACTAGAGGTTTCCATGTCAATGGGGCTGTGAATTCACTCTGAGTTTTAGTCTATAATAGAAAGGGCCTATATTAAATATTAGTAAAGGACCTATATAAAGTGTCCCACTATGTCATGGTGATGTGTGGTGGTGGGATTGCATAATCCTGTGAGGCAAGATGCTATGCTGACAGTAGCAGTGCTATTGGCAGGATCTCTCATCTCAGACAGTCTTTTGTTGAGGAGTCATATTAAATATGTCAAATAGCTACTGGGCATCAGCAGTAGTGGGGGTGATACTAGCAGAGGATCTCTCAGGGACAATGCCAATAACACTGCAGCTAATGGTTGTTAGTATTGCGTAGAAGAAAGCACAGTTTTTGAGTACCTTTTATCATAAAAATGGTATGATGAGACAATCCAAAATGAAAGAACAGATAGTGCCAAAAGATGGAAGTCCCAGGTTGGCAAAATATCTTGGGCTGGTCCAGGATCTAAAAAATACCTACATGGGGGGAAAAAATAGGATGTCCTTAATATTGTCCCATTGTGTAGTTACCAAAAGGGAAACCAATGGCATCTAATATGTACAGTTCTGAACAATGAAAGAGCCATCCAAGTAGAATAATCAGGACTAGTTAAACTAGGCCTTTTATCCTATTAGGGCATCACCATTCTGTGGCTGTAATGGCACTGCGAGCCAAGAGGCTATGCTGACAACAGCAGTGCTGCTTGTAGGGTCTTCCATGTCAGGCTTTGGATGAGGAGCTCAAAGTTATAGCTACTGGGTATCTGGAGTGGTAGGGGGTGACCCTGGTAGAAGATCTTTCAGTGACAGCAGTAAAACTGTAGCTAATGATTGCTAGTAATGCACAGAAGGAGGTACACCTTTTGAATGTCTTTTGCTATGTAAACCCTATGAGGAGACAATACAGAATAAGATAAGGGATTGTGCCAGAATATGAGTCTGCTAAGTAAGGAGGCACTCAATGAGCTACTGAGGAAGAACAGAGGACAAGAAAGAGTAGTATTGTGTCTAATGATGCAATAAGACTCAAGCCAAAAGAACTTTCAGCTGTTTACATGCTTAGAGGTTAAAAATGATAGTCCAAACTTACACAAAATATATTATAGGTCCATAGAATTGTAAAACAAGAAATTGAAAATATAAACATGGAAACACTTATGAAAGTGAGCTTTCCATATAAACATGGAAACACTTATGAAAGTAGACAGAAGTGGGACATTTTCAATCAGATAATTGCACAGTGCTTTTATTCAGGAAACAGAAATCTAAAAAGATATGGGGTGCCATTAATGGTGACTAGCATTGTAGCAAACGCAGTCAAGGAATACAACACAAAGTCTAACTGAATAATATCAATAAGACTTCAGTGAAAACCCCATCAATATAAGCATAACCCAAGTTTATGTTCAAGAAACAGACAAGGAAGAAATTGAAATATTCTATGCTGGGGTCCAGGAGAAAATGCACCACATACCCAAAGAGAACTTATTGACAGTCATGGGCAATTGAGATGCAAAAAAGAGAGAGAGGGAAAAAAAGGCAAAATGAAAGACTGTAGTAAAATTTAGCCTAGGACTCTGAAAAGAAGCAAAAGAGCCACTGACTGAAGTTTGTGAGGCCAACAGTTTGTTCATCACAAACACATTCTTCAAGCAACCCAAGAGGTGACTGTATATATGGACATCACCTGATGGCCTATATAGAAATCAAATAGACTGCATAATTGAAAGCACAAGATGTAGAAGCTTCATTTGCTCTGTGAAAACAAGAACAGGAGAAGAGTGTAATACAGCCAATGAATTGCTAATATAAAAATTAGAGGAAGGCTACAGGAGAGCATTAAACAAACCAAAATACAACCTGAAGAAGAAGAATTTAAAAATAATGTTTTTTAAAAATACATTTGCAATATTAAGCCTAATAACTGACCAGAAATGAGAACAACTCTGGACTGAAGCCACAGATATTGTTAGGGAAGAATGCAAAAAGACAGTATCTTCAGAAAAGAAGGAGAAGGTCAATGGATCATAGATGATCTCTTCAAACAGTTAAAGGTAGACAAGAAGCAAAAGTAAAAGGTGACAGAAATAGAGTCAGAATCCTGAACACAACTGTTCAATGTCTTGTGTCCAGGGGCAAAGGCGCTATAACAAACAATGAAGAGAAATAGAAGAAAAACAAGAAAAAGATAGAAAAAATATATAGAACAAAACATAGAACAAGAGACCTATTCCATAAGATCTGAGAATTCAGAAGAAAATTTGAACCAAGAATGGTGATGCTTTATGACTAGCAGAGGAGCACAATACAGTATATTGGAAATAATACACTGAAGAACTATATAAGAGAGATGAAAGGATTACATATTCATTCAAGGAGAAACCTACAGTTTTAGAAAGTGAAGTAGAAAGTACACTCAGAGAACTTGAGAAAAATAAATCACCAGGAACAGATGGCATATCAGTAGAGCTGTTTCAAGCAACAGAGACAGAATCCACTCAAATTCTAACTAAATTCTGGCAACAAATATGGAAGACAAAACAATGGGTTACAGATTGGAAATATTCCAGTCTTCAAGAAAGTGGACAACAGGGATTGCAGTAACCACAGGACCATTAAATTAATTTCCCGTGAAAGCAAAGTCATGGTCAAAATTATACAACAAAGACTTTTACCATATATGGAATGAAAAATGTCAGATATCCAATCTGGGTTAAAAAAAATAGACAGTAGTGACCATATTGTAAACACATATTAGCTAATGAAGTGGACAAAAGAATTTCAGGGGAAAAAATCAGCATGTGCTTTTTTGATTATAGCAAAACTTTTGATTGTCTAGATCATAAAAAAATATGGATGATTCATGAATAAATTTTGGATTAGACTCAATGGCCTGTGAGGCCCCTTCCAATTCTGTAATTCTATGAAGAAGGAAGTAGGAAAAGAGGAAAACCCCATCACACGTGGATAGACTCAGTCTAAGAACCCACAACCTTGAGTCTGCCAGACCTGAACAGGGCTGTTGGTAACTTAGAGGTCTCACATCCATAGAGTCATTGTAAGTCTAAGGCCTTTTCCACACAGGGTTTTTGAAACGGCTCAGTCTGTCCTCCAAGGAGGAGGTCTGCACCTCGAACCGGACTGGGTCAGACCTATTTAAGGTAGATCCGCAGCTCAGTCCAGTCCGGAACGACCCCAAGTGGTTTTCCAGCGTGCTTTTGAAAGACCTGTTTTTTCCGGTCTTTCAAAAGCATGCAGCGCGCCACTGCAAGCCTGCTCCCTTATGCAGATTCGCAGGCTCGCACCAATGTGAGCCTGTGATCTGCCCAGGGGTGGGCTTTAGGCTGGCAAGCTTCAGCAGTTGGTCGAGACCTTCGACCAACTGGAAGCCGCCATTTGGGACACCGGAGCAGTGTGTATTGACAAGAACGCATTGCTCCAAAGCGCCATGGACCAGACCAGGGAGCTGAAAGGTCTGGTGAGTAGCGGCGCAGGGTGATTCCCTCACCCGGTGTGGAAAAGGCCTAAGCTGACTTGACAACAGTAGACAACAACAATGGCTCTATCTACACCATACCTCAATAGCACATTGTTCCATTACAGTCCTGGAATTGCCATTTCTGTGTTGGGGTTGGCTTAGGAACACTGTCTACTGCACCCTTTAGCCTTAAGGGGATGAGTAAGGTTATTACCACCGGCATTCCTTCCACACTACAGCATCACTGGTCTATCCCTTTCCCCATCCCATAGCTCCTGTTTGGCCAAGTTTTTTTTTTTTTTGTTAAATCATACCAGCACAGTCATAATGTTTTGTTAATTCATCCAGGTGTTAATGAAGCAAAGTGAACCAAGTGTTGTTGTTGTTTTTTTAAATGTTGCATTCACTAGTCAAAGATCTTTATGTGCAGTTTAGTTAATTAGCAATGGTTAAATATTGGATATTGTCATTATAATTGATATAGCATTAGGATAAGAACAGATCATCAGTGGAAGTTGAATGGAAAAACAAAAAGAAGGAGAAGTGAAGCTCAAAAATAACTTTTCAGACTAAAGTTCTGTCTTCTCTCAGAGAAGAATATTTATTCAATTAAATGTTCACACACTCAGTAATATTTGTTCTATTATGTTCTTCCTTAAGCGAAGACTTAGAATTTTAGCCTGAATTTTAGACTCCAAAAATTCCCTGTATTATTTGTGTGGGATGGCCAACTGTTGGTAGCTAGTAAGCCATACTCCCCTTACTTGGGAACTCACAAGGCAGCAGAGGCTCAAAGCCCAGTACTCCCCTCATATCAGCTCAGCTAGAAGGCATGTACGAGGCCTTGTGTTTTATCTTAGCCATTTCCCAACTGGTACACAGAAAGGAGTCTATCAAATGGACTGGAGTACAATTGGCTAGTCCTTGATGTAGTCCACTTCTCAGGCTCCAGAGATATGCTATCTACAGGAAACCTCTCTTTAGACCACTGTAATACCATACTGACTAAGTCAATCATTCATCCTCTGAAACGTCAAAAGTGTTTCACCAAGGAGTCTTGCATTGTGTTGCCTAACACAAATAAGCCAGTCAGACAAAAGCAAACAACAGTCCAGTTTCTCAGAATCAGTAGAAGTGGTGATGAATACAATGCACATTAAAATAGTGACATTAGTAATTCCAAACAATTGCATGAAGTAGTCTGAAAAAAGGAGCTGGTATCTGATCAGTAGTAGTAGCCTTCTCAAAAATTCCTACTCAGTCCATAAAAATGATGACTGACCCCACCCTGAAATTCAAAAATATATGGTGAAGCGACATGAGTGCTCCAAAGCCACAGGTGATGTGAGTTGTCTTGTAGTATCAACCACCCACTGTATGAAAATCTTCATCAATGACTTGGATGAAGAAGTAGAGGGTATGCTGATAAAATTTGCATATGAAGGGTTGCTAATACACCAGAGGACAGAATCAAAATTCAAAATGACCTTGACTGATTGGAGAGCTGGGCCAAAGCTAACAAAATGAATTTCAACAGAGAGAATGTAAGGTCCTACACTTAGGCAGAAAAAATGGAATGCACAAATATAGGATGGGGGACATGTCGCTGGATAACAGTACATGTGAAAGGGATCTAGGAGTCTTGGTGTCTAGATCGAGAGAGGTAATGGTACTACATTATTCTGTTTTGGTTAGACCTCATTTGGAATACTTTGCCCATTTCTGGGAATCTCAGTTCAAGAAGGATATCAACAAGCTGGAGTGTGTCCAGAAGAGGGCGACCAAAATGGTGAAAGGTCTCGAAGCCATGCCCTATAAGAAGCTTATGTTTAGTCTACAGAAGAGAAGGTTAAGAGGGGACATGATAACCATGTTTAAATATTTGAAGGGATATCATGGCAAGGAGGGAGCAGGCTTGTTTTCCTGCTGCTCCAGAGACTAGGAGGAGGAGCAATGGATTCAAGCTGCAGGAAAGGAGATTCCACCTGAACCTCAGGAAGAATTTCCTAATGGTCAGAGCTGTCCAGCAGTGGAATATGCTGCCTTGGAGTGTGATGGAGTCTCTTTCTTTGGAGGTTTTTAAGCGGAGGCTCGATGGCTATTTGTCAGGAGTGCTTTGATATGTGTTCCTGCATGGCAGGGAGTTGGACTGTATGGCCCCTGTGGTCTCTTCCAACTCTATGATTTCATGAATCTATGATCTTCTTTTATCTCTCATATCTTCCCACATAAGAAAAGACAGCCAATTTTTTTCACTCTTCTCTCCATAAGAGGAGGCAGGTGGGCTCTCTGAGGTACAAGTGAGGCAAGAATCAGTATTCTGAATATCTTTCACTGGTAGAGAGGGGCTATTTTTTCCTAAACCATTGTTCTTCACATGTAGAAAGAGACAGAAATTGTTAAGGTATGGAGTAGGACTCGCATGTTTACTGAAGCTATTTTCAATGTGCCTCAGAAGGGGGTAAATGGGTATAGGGTTGCACCCTTAGCCTCTTTATTCATCTTTAGCATTTGGTGCTTAAATTACATGAACACATTTTGCTACATCTATATTGCCAGATAGCATAAACATATAGCCAGGCCGCCGCCGCCTCCTCCTCCTCCTCCTCCTCCTCCTCCTCCTCCTCCTCCTCCTCCTCCCCCTCCTTGTAATGGGTTAGATTAAGAATGCAGCAGAATGATTGATACACAGTTTAACAGTTTATTATTTTTCATTAAATATGCAATAGCACATTAAGTAAGGCATTATATCTATGCAACATATCCTTGAAAAAAAATGGAGCTGTACTAAGCATAAAAGGTACATTTTTAGGAACAAAATCAAAGCTCATGGGCTATGGGTGCTGTTTACACAACTTTATTTCAAAATGATCACAGACAGTCATGCCAAAGACAGTGAATAATTAAAAACTTCAAATTCCTCACAGTACTCCTCCCACTCCTCCCTCAGTTCTGTATTGTCAGCCTTCACAATCTTGATACCAACTAGTCTCCGATGTCATATATTGTTTTAAAAAGTTTTGAGCTGCCCTGAGGGGGCTAACTTTATGAAACAGCCCATTAATAATAAATAGGAGAACATGATAGGCAGAGGCCAATGATGCCAGTGAATCAAATTTCTTGTCTCCTGCTATCCTGATATGGAGAGCTGGATATCTAATCACTGAAGATATTAAATTTTAAATCTGAATGGCCCGAAAGTAAGTAAAAGGTCAGCATTAAGCCTTCTTCTTTTTCAAAATATACATTTGAGTAGTTACATTACAAGTTGCATTAAATATCTATGAACAGTATTTTGTAATTATGTGCCTCTCTTTTTTATAGGCTGATGAAGAAAGAAGGCCTGTAGATATAATAGCTATTTCAAAGTCAGACAGAACTACCACTTATGGTAAATCAACATGGAGGTAAATCCCAATGATTCAATGTCCCTAATCCACTGGGGTTTGGTAATTGGATAGAGGCAGAAGAAGAAGAGTTTGCCAAGTTCAAACAATGTTCATAATTCGCCACACAAGTGTTGCAGTGAATTTCAGTGAGGTTATTTTCATAAGTTACAATCAATTTCCTAACAGCACAAACATATATATGTTTATTGTGTTGCTGTTGTGTCCCTTCAAGTTGTTTCCAAATTATGGTGACCCTAAGGCAAACCTATCATGGAGTTTTTTTGGGACTGAGTGTGTGTGATTTGCCTAAAGTCACCCAGCGGATTTTCATACCCAAGCCGGGAATCAAAACCTGGTCTTCAGAGTTGTAGTCCAGCTCTTAAATCACTATACCACATTGGCTCTACACATGTCTACTCAATTTAAATCTGCCTAAGTTCAGTGGGCCTTACTCCTAGAAAATAATATAGGAATGTCGTCTAAGATTATTCAGTGAATTTACACATACATGCACAACATGCATATATCTGTATCTATGTTTCTAAGTATTTGAACAAATATTGATTTGGTTTAGCCCAGTTTGAAGATGTTTTTCTTGACAGAGGCCCTTTCTGCTCTACCCTCCCAATGTGCCATAGCGACAGGAGAAGAAGGGGACCATGATGACACTTATGCATGACATTGTCACAGTCCCACTCTTCTCCCATCCCCAGTTAATGTGATTGTACCACAATGGTGGCAACCATGCCACCATTGCAGACTTACCTTGTCTGCAGAGGCCCTGGAAGCTCAATGGCTGCACTTCCTGCTCCAGCACAGCCTGGGAAACTACTCAGCTGTGCTTTGATAGGAAGGGATACGGCCATCGTGCTTCCTGGAACACAGAGGCAGCCATGTGGAGGGGAGTGCTCCTGTTGCATTCCCCTCCTAGCAGACCCAACACTGGGACGCACACTGAATGTCTCAGCAACCAAGTAAGGTGCGGAAAAGGCCAGAGGAAACAGCTATACAACATGTTACAAGAATGTTATGAAGAATTAGGATGCAATGGGTTACACTGTGGAAATTGTGAATAATTTAGGTGTTGTGTATGTGTTTTCTGCTTCATTTAGTTTCATCAGGCAAAAGTTATATAGAGAAAGAAAGAAAGAAAGAGGTAAAAAAATTGGAAAGTGTATACACATGCACACACATATACATACAGATACTGCATTATATCTATCTATCTATCATCTCTCCCTATCTATCTATCTACCTATCTATCTTTGTGTGTTTTGTTTCACCCATATACCAAGTCTACCTTCTACAGAACAAAAGTGCATTCTGTTATCAATTGTTAATTTTTAAGCAGTCACACAGAGATTTTTTTAAAAAAAACTTAAAAACTAAAATAGATTTAAATGTATGGAAAACTTTTTAGAACTTTTCAAAGGTCTCCAAATAGTAGCAAAATTATGCTAAAATTGATGCCAACTGACCTCCTTGGGGGGTGCAACCTCTAGAAAAGTCTTCTTTCCTGTAGCCCCTCACTCATTCAATAGCATCATGCAGAGAAGGTTCTCAGAAGTCTGAGAAGGTTCTCAGAAATCTTAGAAGGTAGACATCTGTGGGGAAAATTTATCTCAACATTGCTTCCTAAATCATGAAAGATTTTAAAACTCAAAATTAGTCCCCAAACAATCTGGCAACCACAGAAATTGGAGAGGATTGATCGAACATGCTCATATCATCCAACTGAGGTTCCTAAATTTGCCACAGTATTCTGAACTTGCTGAAATTTCCAGACTATTTTCAAAGACAGGCCAGCGTACAAAACATTCTAGCAATACAAATGAGAGGTTTCAAGGGCATGGACAGGTGAAACCCTTGTTTAGGATACTAAAGGGCTAAAGGGTCTGATTTCTATGCTTCTATGTTGCCTATATGGACAGACACTATATATGTAATTTGTGTATGTGTGTATGTGTTGTTGTTGTTGCATGCCTTCAAGTTGTTTCTCCTTTATGGTGACCCTGTGGTGGAGCTATTACTAGGTTTTCTTGGGACTATCTGCTCACAGGGGGCTTGCCATGGCCTTATTCTGAGGATAAGAAAGTATGACTTGGCCAAGGTCACCTAGTGGGTTTCCATTTCCATGAGTGGGGAATGCCAGAGATTCCAGAATTTCCATGAGTGGGGAATGCCAGAGATTCCATTTCCATGAGTGGGGAATGCCAGATGCCATTTCCATGAGTGGGGAATGCCAGAGATTCCAGAATTGTAGTCTAACACTCAAACCACTAGATCATGCTGGCTTTCTCATTCAGATACAGAGACAGAGAGGGAGGTAGTTCACAACTATATATGTAAGACAACAATTTTTTTAAGAAAAAGCGTGTTTTTAAGCATTGCATTTTTCTCCACATTGTTTCAATTTCCTTTGTTTCTTAAAAGAACACATAAAAGAATACATATAAACTTCATGAACCTGTTATAGTGGACCGTCAAGAACACAGAATTTCACATAATTAAAGTGTTTTTTTTTTAAATTCCAACAAATCTAGCAATTTGATTGGTGTTTTCAGAAGTTGCAGCTCTAAAACTTCATCCCCACTTTCCACTTTCACAGAGTGGGGAAAAAATATGGCCCAAAGGATGTAGGGTATAGTGCAATAAAATGATGTGTAACAATCAGTCATCTATTTATCATTTCCAGATACGCTCATGAATAAGCTGTATAACATCCCGATACATTTTTCTGCTCTAAGAAAATGTTATCGCTTTCAATAACATTGAAAGGGAACATTTTCTATTCACATCTCAATATGACTGTTGTTGCCCTCAAGAATATTTTTTTAAAAAAAAATGAATGGAATTACATACTATAATTTTATATATTTATCTCCATAATAAAATACAATCAGTGTGAACTAAACTTTTATCATGGAGAACAATATTGAGTGACACTGTGTTGAGTGAATAGGAGAAAATACTACATTTATTGTTTCATGTTGAACAGCATTTAGAGAACTCTTGCTGTGTGTGAGAACTATGTAGTTTTTATTGCATAAAAATGCTACTATATCCTTGGTTGTATTAATATTCCAGATACATGCACACTAAATTGTTGTAATGATGTCTGTTGGAATAATTAAACTAGTTTCATGTATATAAGTTTTGAACAGGGTAATCTTTTCTTCCAATGTGTAGAGGTGCTCTACCAAAGAAATCTACCATGTTATCTAAAAAGCTATATTTTTTTTATAAACTGCCAAAGAAAACCCTCAAACTCAACAAATAAGAGGATTTTTATCACCATTGGTAAACACTATAAACATGTGAGGCAAAGCTCTCTAGAAATGGGAAAAAAAATTCTCATGCTTTTCTGCAGTAGATGTTCCTCTTACAAGTGAAAATACATATAACTAGCTACCATTGGTGAGAAAAATACCTTAAACATGAGAAGATTTACTTTCTTCTACAAGCCTTCTTTCCTGTCAGTCCAACTGTATTCAATAACAACAACAAACAAACAAATCTGACTGAATCTCCTGAATTCTTAGAAGACTTTTAAGTAGCACACAAGAATGCAAAACTTACAGACGGTATGTTAACAGGCTCTTCCTTATTTCTATCTCATATAGGTCTGAGAAGCCATGAGCTCTCCTATGGCTAGATAGCTTGAACTTTATATAACAATTATCCAAGCAACACTTTAATGTGTCAAGAAACAACCAGGGCAGTGATGGGGAATTAAATTAAATTAATCCAGGGAAAAGGCAGTGCTGTTCCAAATTCTGATAAGCCCTGTGTAGTTATGGAATTGTTTTGGGTCAGTATTATGAAGTGGGAACACAACTGTTGGCAAACCTCACTTGTCTAGCAACACTGAGTGTAAAAAATAATAAAAATGGAGGAAGACCAAAAAAAAAAGGGGGGGATATATAGAAAGTAGTTCAGGCTTCAGTGAAAGACTGAAATAAGTTTGGGAAACATTGTACAAACTTGGTCCACCAAGGGACAGGAATTCATTAAGGCAAAGGTAACAAAATAGAATCTATTGTAATCCTGTGGGTCCTTCTCCTCAGGTTGTAAGTGAAAAGGTTTGTGGCAGGTAGAAGGGATTAACCATGCATTTTGGGGATACAGTTTTCTGTCCTTAAGAGATTCTAATGTGACCAAGGGTGGATTTCCCAGGTCTTCTCATATAGGCCCTTTCCGCACGTGGGAAAGGAACCATGCAAAAATGGGACTCACTGGACTTCTTCAGCATCCAGGTGAGTCCGTCAGGATGAGGAGCAGTGCGAGCTCATCGCTCTGCACTGCCCCGGTGTCCAAAATGGTGGCTTCTGGTTGGTGGGAGGCTCTCCACCAACCGGAGAAGCTCACCAGCCTAAAGCCCGCCCCCAGCAGATCTGCAGGCACGCACTGGGGCACACCTGCAAATCTGCACCAGAGTGACATGGGGTCACGCACTCCGTGCTTTTAAAAAAACTCTTAAAAGAGGTTTTTAAAAAGCATGCTGTGCGACCAGTTCCGGTTGCTCCAGAGTGGACTGAGGCCCTTTTCGCACGGGCCTTTTCTCGCGCGACAGCCCCGTGAGCCTCGCGGGAGTGGGAGCGTTGCTCCGCACGACGCACTCCCACTTCCGCCGGGCTCACGGGGCTGAAGCGGCGCGAGCGTGGGTTTTTTGATTTTTGCTTCGAAGCGAAAATCACCTGCGCTCGCGCAATGCTCCCGGCGCCCGCGCACACTTACCTCTTGTGCGGAGCGTCGGGGAGTCGGCCGGGTCGCGCTTCCTTCCCTCTGCCCCTGCGGAAGGAAGGGACGGGGTGGGGCGCTAGCGCGATGGACGCAACACGTCCTGCTTCACGTGCGCACGGGGGGCGGACGCGGCAAGCGCCTTTCTCGTGCAAGCGGGGGGGATGGACAGACGTGCGAGCCGCCGCCTCCGGGAGGCTGCTGCTTCCCCGCTCGTTCCTTCGCCTGTGGAAGGAAGGAGGGGGAAGCGGCAGCCTCCCGGAGAAGGCTTCTTGCGCGAGCTGCCCTCCTCCATCGCACGAGCACCGGCGCTGCGAAAAGGGCCCGAGATGCGGAACTACGAAAAGTAGTCCGCCCCAGTCCACTGCACGGTGCAGAAGACCTTCAATAAGACTCAATAAGATTGCTTGTGGTGAACAGGGACTGTAGACATTCTAGAGGCACCAGGTGGGAGTTTTTCATGTGATCCATGTTAATGGAGGGCAGTTGGTGCACACTACTACTTTCTCTCCCCTGAGTGTCTTAGTCTTCACAGATATTTTGGAGTCAAAGTGCTACAGACTTAGGGCCTTTCCACACTACACTGTTATAGTGCTATTATTCCACTTTCAATATCCTGTGGAATTCTGGAATTTGTAGTTTACTGAAGCCAAAGAGCTCTCTGGCTGAGAATTCTAAATGCCCCTCTCTAAACTGCAAATCCCAGTATTCCATAGGATGTTGTAAGTGGAATAATAGCACTATAACAGTGTAGTGTGGAAAGGCCCTTAGAGCTGGTTCTGTCATAAGATAGAATAAGAGCATTAACTCAGGGCTCAGATCAGGGACGAAAATGGGACATACTTTGATTGTTGTTCTTGAACTCCTGAATGTCTTGGGCAAGATTCCGGGAAAGTTTAAAACAACAGTGGGAATTTCTTTATTGGCAAAAATGTTAAACTGAAATCTGGAATGAAGCTAAGCAGGAAGGGGCATTCTCTATTTATTCGTCTAGGACAGAGCAAATAGGGTTCCATTTAGTTAGTAGATGACAGTAGGTAATTGGGAGAACACAGAGAGATTCTTCATGAAATGTAATGGTCTTCCTATCAATCATGTGCCTATTCTACTGACATGATAAAAATAGAGGCTCCCATGCTACTTTTGAAGAAGGGTGGGGTGAATGTATAAAAAGTAAAGAATTCTAGTTAATTGCTGGTGCAATAATAGATGTGGAACACAATTGTATAAGCTGACATAACTATTTTCCTTAATCTTCTTACTACAGCATATTTCTCCAATAGTACTATATCATGAGATCAGTAAATTCAATGTGTACTTGTGACAGTTAATTATATCATTCAATCCTGTTTCTTTCTTTTCTTTTTGTTTTTAAGAGCACAATCCTTCTTTTATGCAGAAAACAGTAGCAGTTCATGACATAAATGCTTCTTTTCCCCTTCTACCACACTGTGGTTATTTCATAAATTCATACCAATAGTTCTCTGTATGAATCAGTAAGCTAAGGTTTCTGAAGAAGAAAAAACCTATTTGAGAAAGATCAAAGAAGAAACAGCAAGTTACATGGAACTGATATTGATCAACATGGCTTTCTTCAGGCAAAACAGGAATTTCAGCCAGTATTGTACATGTTGTGAGGCTGACTCATACCTGTATGTGAGGCTATTTAAAAGAAAAAAAAAGTTTAGAAAACCAATATAACTGGATCAACCAATTATGCTAACTTAAGCTTATGAAAACATAAAAACCACAAATGGCATGCTTAGTGGAACATATTGTTCATATCTAGGTCTTAGAAGGATAACAGGGCTTAATCTCAAGTTTGTTGTTTTTATTGTGTGCCTTCAAGTCATTTTGGATTTACGGACACTCCTAAGTAAACCGATCACTGGGTTTTCTCAGCAAGATTTGTTCATAGGTGGTTTTGCCTTGGCCTAATCTCAAGTTAGCAAGGTTGCATAAGTCTGCAGCCTAAATCAAGAAAAAGAGTGCAACAGGGATATTATAACACTATTCTGTGATTTTTTGACTTTTGATTCAAAATTTCTAAGCTATTTTGTTTCTACATAAATTGCAAAAATATACATCTTAGACTGAAAGCCAGTTTGGTATAGTAATTTGAGCGTTGGGTTACAGCTCTGGCAACCAGGGTTTGAATCCCCACTGAGCCATGGAAACCCACTGGGTGACAAGTTACACTCTCCCAGCCTCAAAGGAAGACTAGATCAAACCCACTCTGAACAAATCTTGCAAAGAAAACCCCATTATATGTTCACCTTAAGGTCACCATAAGTCAGAAATGATTTGAAAGAACAACAGCAACAACAATACATCTTATGTTTTTATAATACATTATGGAAATCAGCTGACCCATAAATTTTGTTTGTTTGGGGTGTAATCTTTCATTATGAATCAAGAGCACCTAGTAGTATATCTCAGTTCTATGCATAGAAAACATTCGGGAAACTTAGTCTGTGATATTAACTTGGAATTGGATTCATCAAACTATAGTTCTCCAGATCTTGATCTAAGAAGACGTCTTCATCCTCCTCTTCATCCTCCTCCTTCTTCCATTTTTGGATATTGTTCTGCTTCACATTCAATGACTTAACTGTAGTGAGATTCATGTCTTTCTGCACCCTTTTGTAATTTCCACAATTTTCAAGTCTCATTTTCTTGCCATTTACTTAACTTGTGATGACAATAAGGAAGTATCACTCCAATTTGTATTACATATAAGGTGACTGTCTACTGGCATTATTAATGAAACCCAACATTGGTTTCTCCATGGTGCATATTGTTGGGAAAAGGATTTCTAGCATCAATTTGAAATTGAACAGTGATGTCATAAGAATGATGTCATAAGTCGGAGGTGGAGAGTAGAGGAAGTGGGGGGGTATTCCTCCCTGCACTCACCTAATAGGGCATGCCAGCATGTTTTGAGTGTATCAAAAGTGATGTAATGTCACTTCTGACCTCCATTTTTGCTCATTTCTACAAACTGGGTATTGAGGAGTTTGGAGGAATAAAGGAAAGAAAAATAGTACATTCGTGGAAGGCTTTGGGGTAGAAAAATCCCCCAAACAAAACAGAATATCCGCTGGATTGCTTTTAAATGGTGGTCTATTGGATCTGTGGGACTTCAAGGGCCACACTTAATGTTCCCTGGGGCTGCACAGGCAACACTTGTTCCATCTCTGTCTTGGCAATTATATTATCATGCTCAAGTAAGCTTGTTGAAAAAGCTTACTTCAAACTTCTGCGTGACTGACATTTAACAAAACTAAGAGTTCTGTCTTGCTCTGATTATAAGTGTAATTCCTTCACTTCTTCACTTTCTGAGAGTTTTGTTTTTCTTGAGTTGCATTACTATTTCTTTTTCTTTCTTTCCTATCTATCTATCTATCTATCTATCTATCTATCTATCTATCTATCTATCATCATCTATCTATTTATTGTTTACACCTGCAGTGGTTTAAGCACTAGACTACAACCCTGGAGACCAGGATTCAATTCCCTGCTCAGTCATGGAAACCCAACCATGGAAACCCACTGGGAGACCCCAAGTGTGTTGCACACTCTCAGTCACAGAAAATCCCGTGATAATTTCACTTTGGGATTACCATTAGTTAGGAACAACTTGAAAGCACACATAAATAACAACACAAGGGGAATGTGTCTTTTCAAAGACATTGCATCTTTAAAATTTATGTTGTTGTTGATGTGTATATTCTTGTATGTGCAGATAAGTATATTCTCTTCATGGCCAGTAAGTTTGTGTGTTGTGTGCATGTGAAGTTGCATACAAAAGGTTCCAAAAAGTTCCTGGTATCTCTAGGAAAAGCTGGGAAAGATTCCTGCCTGATATTGAAAGACCAGCACTGGTCTCTTATTACATTAATGAAGTAGCTGCACTTCTGACTTGGAAAAAGGCAGCTTCCTGATTTCTAGAGTGAACATAGGACACTTAGCGCATGTGGGGAAAAGTGAAAGGAGAAGTATTTTTTTTTTCTCTTTGCAAATTAGATAAGGTTATATTAGTCCTCCAAGGATGGTGTGCAGGGTCAGTTAATACAACCCATACTTTTTAGGGATATTGCTCAGCATGTCCTTGATGTGAAAAATCAATTGAGAGAAGTGTATAACAATGGATAACTCTCATAGCATAACATTTGAGGTCTTGCTAGTACATAACTAGATAAATACATTTGGCCCTCTACATTTGCTAGGGTTAGGGACACAGGATCCTTGCAAAAGTGAAAAATTCACAAATAACAAAATTTGTGTGTCTGTGGGAAGGGGGCTGAGGCATAGGTGGTGAAAGTGGGCATCCAGGGTCTAAACCAGGTTAGGCAAAGGAGATGGGTGGCATGGTGGTCCTGTACTTCTTGTCCATTTCCTTCCTTGGGTATGTGTGGGGCATGAGTACAGGGTTTGTGGTACTGAGAATTTGGGCAGAGAGCCATCCTTAGCTGACCAGGCAGAGACTGGTAGAGGAAGAGGAGGACCAGAGGTGGTTTTTAAAGGGCTATGCAGCCTGATTGAAGCCACCAAGAGTGAAGATTCCCCCTCAAAAAAGCACCTGAGGTGGGAGAGCAGGGGTTGGAGAAACTCACTAATAAATCCGTGATTGTCAAACCTGCAAATGTGGAGGGCTGACTGTATAACTGTCTATTACTGCATACATAGATGGCCAGCTCCATATAAAGTGTTAAGAATCAGAGGGAAGGAAGGAAGGAGATTCAGAGATCAGAAAGATTTCATTTTTCAACTACAGTTCCTGGAATCCTCCAAGTAATTTGGTCACACACTCTTTATCTCTCCCTCCCACCTTTCCTCTCTCTCTCTCTTTCACACACACACACACACACACTATAATTTGAAGGACATTAATAGGTTGTAAAACAATAACCTTACAGTGCCTGAACTGGCCATTTTATAATAATTTTTTTTTCCCATTGGAGCACAGACATTGTCACCATCTCTAAATGCTTTATGGTAGTCCCCCTTCATACTGACAAGAACAGACACACAGCATAAATCTGTCTCTCACACAACAGCTTTACTGGTAATCTAAACATAAACACAGACTTCTGAGCACATCAAGGACTTAATTTTAATAAGTGATGTTTACTTAATGACCACAAATACAGCTTTTTGATTGATTGGCAGCTTAAATATGCAAGCTCTGCCAGCTGTTATCGTGAAGTCAGCAAGGGTGGCTAACAACTCAACACTACAGAACTGGAACATTAAATAGAATAACATGGGCAATACAAACAAGTTCTTAAATGGCAGATTTATCGTTATTAATGTACAATCATTTCCACAAAAAAACTCCTAAACCTTTCTAAAGTGACATACATTAATTTTATCTTTGTTAGGTTTGCAAATAAATATATATATTCCCTAGAAAATTCTCAGCTTCCCTGACACTGTTTCATATGTATTTACCAGGCTCTATTGAACTGTATGGTGGATGGCAATGAAGAACATTTCGTCTCATTGCATATTTTTTCCAATTAGCTTATAAATAGCTGGACCTATTTTTATTGGTCTCTGTAGGCTGTTTTATTCACTCCATCTACTGATCCAATTGTGAGTTTCCAACTGTTACCTTACTGGGAATGGCTAAATGATTTGCATTCAGTTCACTTTCTCTCACATTTGAATCATTTTAAACTTCAGCTTGTTCCGTCTTTGACAAGAAGACCTAAATGAATTTTGATAAATTCCCAAAAATAAATAAAAAATGTTTCCCCTCCCCATCTGCACTCTTCATAGAATGAAAAAGCCCATGCTGAATCTACATATCAACAAGGGCTTAAATGGGGGTGGGGGCTCTTAAAAGAGAATTGAAATTAAGTGCTCATATGTCAGATACAGAAGGGTCTAAATAAGATTTAACACATTTTCCCACATTCACTTACACAACAAATTCCCACATTTCTTTATGAAAAAAAAAAAACTCATTCAAGATATGGAAAACGTTTAAATTTTGGGAAATTCCCATTTAAAAAAACTGTTAAAAACAAACAAACAAAGTCCTTGCCCTTCCACTCTTAATAGTGGCAATAGCATAGAGAAGATCTATCTGTTTTTTCCCCTCTTTCCCAGTATAACCAACAGCAACAAACTTGGCACCTAGGCCAATTTCCACACTACACTGTTATAGTGCTATTATTCCATTTTCAACATCTTGTGGAATTCTGAGGTTTGTATTTTTCTGAGGCCAAAAAGCTCCCTGGCTGAGAATTCTAAATGCCCCTCCCTAAACTTCAAAACCCAGGATTCCATAGGATGTTTAAAGTGAAATAATAGCACTATATCAGTGTAGTGTGGAAATGGCCCTAGAGTCATAGGAGATGTAGGCAGACTTGGAGGTTTTAAGGCTCATCTTTCATTTCAGTTGCTGAATTTCATAGTCCTAGAAAAAGCATATGAATGTTGTTTAGGATCTGTAATCAGTTCTTGTTTCTGTAAGTAGTGTAAAAAATGGCAGTCTGCAGATGGGGACACACTGCAATCAGAATAAGGAATGCAGATCGATAATGCTTTGCATGTGTGTAGCACTTTTCAAGCCTTCAGAATGTTTCATTCTCTCACAATGTTAACATCCTTGGCACCTCTACGATACTGATCAGCATTATCATGCCCAGCCATCAGATGATGGAGAGACAATGGCTTCTGCATTCTCCTTTCTCAGGCATGAAGTCTTTTTCAAAGCTCAATTTTCTGTTTGAGGGGCTTTTAAAAAATTCTGGGGTTTCTTGCAAAGTACTTCCCACCTCTGAAAGTCAGAAGCAAGCATCCTTTGTAAGTCTAATCATTGCCATCTATGAGACGAAACAAAACACCATATAGAGAATATCCTATCACTAGGGATGGCCAAGATTATAACTTGTGAATTTATCATCATCTCTCTGTGTCAATGGGACTCATGGAGAGAATTATGAGGGGGAAAGGAGAATGGTGGTGACAGTGGTTCTGGCAAGGTAGGAGTTACTGTGTGGTATAGAGGGGCTCAAGATTTCTTTCCATTCTTCTGGAATACTTTGGGTTTATCTCTATTCATTGTCCCTTTTGCTGTCCAGAGCTCTTCTTTTTGGTTCCCTTGATAGTTTGCCCTGCTGCCATCCCACCTTGCAGGGTTATTGTAGGAACCTGCAATGCTGAAGTAGTGGATGCGGATGAGCTTCTAATCCCAGGTTGTGTTCTGATATTGCTGAGAAAAACAGATTGGTTGTTAGTATTATTAAATATAAGCAAAAAATCATTTAAAGATTTTTTTATTTCAAAACAATTAAAGTTAGGAATATTTCTAGTATCAATAATCACAGCTTA